>JAKWJA010002500.1:35672345-36252074 GCA_027704765.1 Solanum habrochaites | reverse complement strand
GGCGTCGGAAGGTGCCCTTCCTCCTTGGCTGGCCGACAGGGAGGAGCCGTCACCCGTCTGCCTTTTTTCCATAATAAATCTGTTGCTTGCTTTTGCGCAAAACGACTAAACAGACTCGTTTGCATATTTGTCTCAATAAATATAAAAGATTAAACTTAAATATGCCCACTTGATCCTGAAAATTGCCTTAGACTTACCGTATGAATGAATGAAATAAAAAGAAGTTGAAAATATGAACACTATTTCCCCCATTTAGTATGTTGGTTCGACATCAAAAAATGTGACAAAATCAATTAAAAATGATGCAGTATAAAATATGAGATCACTAAGGAATTGACCCAAACTTATTACATGGCAGATCATAAAAATCAACAAAAATTAAGACAAAAATGGATGAAATAGACTAACAATTTCAGCCTCTGAAAATGTAAGCTCGGCCACTTTAAAATTAGCTTCGTTTTAACTACGTATGTATATTTTTTAAATTTGATTCCATTTTTGATGTGCAACCATGAACCTCACTCTAATAAAAATTTCATACCCCTTCCGTGCGCCCACCTGCCCTGCTTCCCTATCCGTTTTGCGTGTGGCTTTCCTTCCCCCCCCCCCTCTTGTCCTGGCTCCCGCTCGAGCTCCCCCTCTACGGTGCCTCCTGTGGCTCTTGTGCTTGCCCCTCCCACCCTCTTGCTCGTTGTCCCGTTCGCGCTCTCCCCTTCCCCTCCCATCACTGCGTCTTCACTGGTGCTTTCCCCCCCCCCCTCCTTTCCTTTCCCCGCCCCCGGCTCGTCGCGCCCTCCCGGTCCTCTTCTGGTTTTCTGGTCTCGCCCTGGGTTCCCAAAATACACATGATTATCCTGTTTTCACTCCTCTTACTCGTTGTCCGAAGGATTCGAAATCAGTTTCCCTGCCCAATTCCGTACTGAAAAATACGTTACGGAATATATCTTTTAGTGAAGGCTTGCACTCGAAAGATCGAATCAATATCTTTGTCATATCTACACGATTGCATACTTCTTGTCCACATATTATTTTGTTAAATAATGAATCACTTAGACAAACTTATAATGAAGCCTTCATTGCTTGTAATTATAGAACCCCATAGGTCTAGCATAATTTAAAGAAGTGAACTAAGATGTATATAATGAAATGATTAAACCTAAAAGGGTTAATACGAGTTTCAACATACAACTAATGGCCAAGTGTATTAAACAATATGATCCTGAAATTAAAGATTGAATGCGAATGAGGAAATGAACATGAAATGAAAACCTTTGAAGGGTTATGTAGAGTGTTAAATACAAAAATTGCCAATTGTAATGGCATAGGATGAAATCACACATTCATGTAAAAAGAGGGGAGTAACTATGAATGGCAAATCTACCGAAGAAATGAATGTGTGGCAACATGATATGAGGCTATTGAAAGATGTGACACAATCTCACATTATCCTAAGGTAAATGTTACAAACCGATACTCACCTATGCGAGTGTAAAGTTAATGAAGGACCAGTCTCTATGAACACTCTAATGAAGGTATTATATTAAACCCCATCATACTAAGGATGAGATAAGATATCACTATTGAGTTATCAGGGTCCTCATCCTAGAACCAACTTCCATGATGTTATAGTTGAATGTCATGGAACCATTATAACTAAGCACTGATAGACAGCTATGATCGGTGATGCCCTTCTTTCAGGAAGGGCGGTGGTTCACGTAACTCGTCATGAGATTATACTGTATGGAATCCCACGTATGGGTCCTCCCTTATATAATCCGAATTTTTGAACCTATACTGTCACTATTAGGTAATCAGCAGGGTTAAATGATATTTTAAATGAAAAGGAATGCATATTTCCACTAATGTCCTTTTCCCATTATGTTTATGCATAAATGCAAGACTTTAGTAATGTTGTGTACTAACCCATGCTTTTATTTATCTTCTATAAGTTGTTTGTAGGTGAAAGCATTGGAAGGAAGACTTGACGGTACCAATCGTTCAAGATAAGTCACGGTATGGTCCTCATTTGATTTGAGTTTCATAGATATATTTATGTTCTTATTAATATTGTGATGACTACGTTTTCAATATGTGGAAGTATAGAACGTTGCCCAAGTATTTTCCGTATCTTTAATGTTTGGATGAGTTGAGACTTATATTTCCTATGACTAATATGAAAGAAAGTTTTAAAGACTGATTATCTGTTTTGATTGTGCAAAGGTTTTGTATTCCGCTCTATGACTTTTCATCATGGTAATATGTTTGAATATATTAAGGGCTTGTAACAATACCTCCCTCCGAGAGGTCAATTACGCCCGTTACAATCTTAGATTGGCGTCTACCTTCTAGGTGTGGTTTTCAGGATTGATAAGCCTTGTAGCACAAGCGTAGCTTATGAAATAGTTTTAGGATCAGAATCTCACCAGTCCACGTCTAGTACATACAATTCTTGACATCGTTGGTGAGTCGTGACACATCTATGTGAGTAGAGGCTATATGATGATAAGTAGTCCCTTTTTTATATTCCTTTGTCATGCGGTAGAGACAAATTTGTGAGATTTTTTCCTAAAATGTTTTTCCTAGTTTGCTAGGAAATGAATACGAGGGAAACACTGCTAGAGGGATGATTAGAATGATGTTCAAGAGGATATTTATCTTCAACTTGAGGAAGTTGAGGAAGTAGAGAAATTTCCTCAAGAGGGTCAAGGATTCCAAGGTGTTCTAGGTGATCAAGTCCCTATGGGTGGATCTGATGATGTCCCAGAATTGAGTAATAGGAATATTAGAGAGACTTTCTTTCGTGCTACTTGAGCCCGGCGACTACTCCAAGTGAAATTTTAATCTGGTTTTGCCTAGGTTAATGTTGTTGAACAACTAACTATGATGTAATTAAGAGATTTTGTGAGGATGCATCGTTCTATCTTTATTGGCTCTAAGGTGGAAGAGGATCCCCAAGAGTTCCTAAATGGAGTGTATAAGGTGTTGAGTGCCACGGGAGTTACATTTCAGGAAAAGGCGGAGTTTGTTTTGTATCAATTAAGGTATGTTTCTCAAATATTGTACACTCAATGGAAGGATAATAAGCCGTAGGAATCCGGTCCTATTGACTGGGAAGAATTTAAGGAAGCTTTTCTTGGTAAGTACTTTCCCCGTGAGAGTAGAGAATTTAAGGTAGAGGAGTTTTTCAATCTCAAGCAAGGAAATATGAGTGTTGAGGGTTACTCTTCAATGTTCTCAATGTTATCTAGATATGCCCCATCTCTTGTGTCTAATCCAAGGCATGAAATGAGTCATTTTGTGATGTGTGTGGCTGATGTTGTGAGGGAGAAATGTCGTACAACGATGCTACATGATAATACTACCTTATCTAGACTCAATGTGTATGCCCAATCAATTGGAGAGTATAACTTAGGAGGATGCATAGAAACTTTATAAGGAGTGGTGCTACTGACCAAGAGCAAACTAGTTTTAAGAAGAGGGCTAAAAATTAAGAAGAACATAGGATTAATATGGTGAAATTGGATAAAGGATGTAGTTTCAAAATGTCAAACCTACATGTGTCTCTTGTGTAAAAAGGCATTATGATGAAAGTTTAAGGCGTATCGGGATATTCTATGGTTGTGGAAAGGAAGGATATAGAGTGAAAGATTTTCCTAACATTTTTTCTAGAGGAAAAGAGGGTAAGAAACTTAAACCTAGTTTTCTAAAAGATGATGCTCCAACAAATATGCATTTCTATGCACTCCGGACTAGAGGATCAAAGCTGAATGAGAATGATTATGATAATAAGGATAAGTCCTTGGACTTTTCTAATATGAGTTCCTTCTATGTGGGGGAGTATGGTTAGTAGGTGGGATAGAAAGTCCTAGAAGCATGTTGCACGTGAATGATGGTAGGAGTTTTGTTGAATTGAATTTCATTAACTTCTTGCATATGATTTTATGAATAGGTTTTAAGATAAGTTTATACGATGTTACCTTGCATATTACAATATTTCATATCATTCAACACATGAATTTCTAGAATTCATTTCTTGAAAATTGGGGGGGCTCAATTAATGTAATGCACTGTCTATTCAACTGTTAAAATTTCAAAATTTGACTATATTGTGTTGGTCAAACAATTGTTGGCTTGTGGTTTTAATTATTTATCTGCTTATACTATAAAGATACAATAGTTTTTTTGTGTATGGAATGAAGCATGTGAGTTTTGTAGCATAATAAGTTATGGAATGTTTTTCGGTATTTGGAATGAAGCATGTGAGTTTTGTAGCATAATAAGTTATAGAATGTTTTCTAGTTTTTTATTGAGTTGTGAATATCATCACTTTGTGAAATTTATGTTTTCTTTTGATTATATGTTATGTGGTATGGTCATGAGATTCTATTTGGATCTCTATTCTTGGAAGTGTTCGGAGAGTTGCAAGTGTCATTTGAGGATGAATATTGTCTAAATAGGAGGGATTGTAAGACCCCAAAAATGACATAGGTGAATTAGAGCTTAACCTGGTTGTCATGATGGTCTAAGGTACTATATAGGTCTATAATGTTATATTGAGGCAGTGTGTACGAGTTTATGTGCATTAGAAGTCAAACGTCACGTACGACTAATATGGTTGCATTGCATGACTAAAGAGTCAACGGCTAATGCCTCATATGCAGTTCTATTGGTTTATTTTTGGATTCATAAGAGTGTTAAAGGTCCTGTTAATGAGTTAATTATTCATCTGTATAAGTTGTCCTGGTTTTATTAAAGTTTGGAGGTCAAATGTACAAGAATGTCCATAACATTAGAAATTGTTGCTTTGAAATGACCTTGTGTGTCTAGGCATGTTTCATCATATTTTACGTGTTTGTTTTTTTATGAAATTGATGTTAAAGGTGGTAAAATCATATACTATTATTTTTGGATTGGAAACTTTCGGGAAAACATTCCCAAATACCAACCAAGGGTCGTTGAGGAAGGACCCAAAATTGGTGCCTAGACTGCCCAATACAGCCCATCAACCGGTTGGCAAGCGACGCCCTATGGGTCAGTCGACGCCCCGTTTGTTGTGGCTTGTCGATTCAGAGTTAACCGAGATTATGCTAACATTTATACTAGAGGAAAAGAGGGTAAGCAAGTTACTTCTAGTGTTGCAAAGGATGATACTGCAACAAAGAGTGATTTCTATACACTCCGTACTAGAGGATCAATGTCGGATAAGAATTATCATGATGATGAGGGTATTTCCTTGCAATTTTCTCTTAGTGATATGAGTTCCTTCTAAGTGGGGGAGTATGGTTAGTAGGTGGGATAGAATGTCCTAGAAGCATGATGCACGTGAATAATGTTAGGAGTTTTGTTTAAATTGAATTTCATTAACTTCTTGCATTGTGTATTTTATGAAGTTATAAGTATGTTGTGAGATATTTTTATATGATGTTACCTTGCATATTATCATATTTCTATCATGAATTGCCTATAAGTTGCATTTGTGAAAAATTGCTCAATTCACTATAATGCACCGTCTATTCACTATTAAAATTTTGAAAATTTGATCAATTGATTGTTGGTAAAAATTGGTGGTTGTGAAGAAATGAGTAATCTGATATGTAATTGAATATAAATGTTTTTTGTAATGTGGAAATGAAGCCTGGAGTAACTGACAAGTGTCATTCGATTATGAATGTTGTCCAAGTGGGGGATATTGTAAGAACCGGAAAATGACTTAGGTGAATTAGAGCCTAAACTTTTTGTAATGATGATATAAGGTCCTAAATCGGTCTATGATGTTATATTGTGCATTGGAAGACAAACGTCAAAGGACGACTAAGACGTTCCACGACTAATTCACGAATATGCCTCATAAGTGGTTCCATGTGTTTATGTGTTATTTATGAGGTTATAAGGTCCTTAAAAGAGTTATTATGGTATATATAGGTAGTTTGTTTATTTTTGTGGAATTTGGAGGTCAAACGTACATGAATGTCCATGAAATTAGAAAGTCTTCCCTTGAAATGACCTTGTGTGTCTAGGCATGTTTCGTCAAGTTTTACTAGTTCGTTTTAGATGAAACTCATGTCAAAGGTGGTAAAATCATATACGATCATGTTTGAATTTTAAACTTCCGAGAAAACAATCCCAAGGACCAACCAAGGGTCGTTGAGGAAGGACCCAAAGTTGGTGCCAAGACTGCCCAAGACAGCCCAACCAACGGTTTGCAATTGACGCCAAGTGGGTCAACGACGCCCCTGTTGTTGTGGCTTGTTGACTAGGAGTTATCCGAGATTATCCTAACATTGCTTCTAGAGGAAAAAAGGGTAATCAAGTTACTCCTAGTGTTCCAAAGGATGATGCTCAAACGAGAGGAGTTTCCATGCACTCCGAACTAAAGGATCAAAGATTGATGAACATGATGATGATAATGAGGGTAAGTCCTTGCATTTTTATTTTACTGATATGATTTCCTTCTATTTATGGGAGTATGGTTAGTAGGTGGTATAGAAATCCGTAGAAGCATGCTGCATGTGAATGATTTTAGGAGTTTTTTGGAAATTGTATTCTGTTACCTTCTTGCGTTATGTATTTTATGAAGTTAAAAATATGTGGTTAGATATGTTTATATGATGTTACCTTGCATATTAGCATATTTGTATCATGAATTGCTTAAAGTTGCATTTTTAAAAAAAATTGCTCAATTTACTGTAATGCAGTGTCCGTTCACTGTTAAAAATTTTCAAAATTTGACTAATTGAATCTTTGGTATAAAATTGTTTGATTGTGGTTCGAAATGATGTATATGAATATGATATTGAATATAAAATGAGTTTTCGTTATTTGAAATGAAGCATGTGAGTTTTGATGTATTATGAGTTATAGAATGTTTTCTAGTTTCTTGTTGAGTTGTGAATCTCTTGACTATGTGAAATTGATGTTTTCTTTTTATCATATTTTATGTGGTATGGTCATGAGATGCTAGTTGAATTTGTATTCTTGGAAGTGTTCGAAGAGTGGCAAGTGTAATTTGAGGATGAATGTTGTCCTAGTGGGGGAGATTGTAAGACACCAAAAATGACATAGGTGAATTAGAGACTAACCTTGTTGTAATGATGGTCTAAAGTCCTAAATAGGTCAATAATGTTATATTGAGGTATTGTCGAAGATATTAGGTGCATTGGAAGTCAAATGTCACGGGACGACTAAAACGTTCACGACTAAGTGACCAATGTGTCTCATATGTTGTTCTATGTGTTTATGTGTTATTTATGAGGTCATAATGTCCTTAAATTATTTATTATAGCATGTATAGGCAGTGTGTTGAGTTTTATGGAGTTTGGAGGTCAAACGTACAAGAAGGTCTATGACGTTCAAAAGTGTTTCTCTTAAATAAATTTATGTATCTAGGCATGTTTCGTTGAGTTTTACGAGTTCATTTTGGATGAAATTCATGTGAGAGGTGGTAAAATCGTATACTATGATGTATAGATTGGAAATATCAAGGCAATCATTCCCAAGGACCAACCAAGGGACCTTGAGGAAGAACCCAAAGTTGGTGCCCAGACTGCCCAAGACAGACGAACCAACGGTTGGTAATCGATGCCGAGTGGGTTATTCGATGCCCTGTTGGTGGTGGATAATCGATTGGGAGTTAGCCGAGATTATCCTAACATTGCTTCTAAAGGAAAAGAGGGTAAGAAAGTTATTCCTAGTATTCCCAAGGATAATGCCCCAACAAAGAGGCGTTTTTATGCACTCCGAACTAGAGTATCAAAGCTGGATGAGAATAATGATGATGAGGGTAGGTCCTTGCATTTTTCTTTTAGTGAGATGAGTTCGTTCTAAGTGGGGAGAGTATGGTTAGTTGGTGTGATAGAAAGTCCTAGAAGCATGTTGCATGTGCATGATGTTAGGAGTTTTGTTGAAATTGAATTTCGTTAAATTCTTCCATTAAGAATTTTATGAAGTTATAAATAAGTTGTACGATATGTTTATATGATTTTACCTTGCATATTAGCATATTTCTATCATGAATTGCTTAAAAGATGCTTTTTTAAAAAAATTGCTCAATTAAATGTGATGCACTGTCTGTTCAATATTAAAATTTTCAAAGTTTGACTAATTAATTCTTTGGTCTAAAATTACTGGATTATTGTTAGAAATGATGTAGATGAATATGATATTGAATATAAAATGAGTTTTCATTAATTGAAATGAAGCATGTGAGTTTTGTAGCATGATGAGTTATAGAATGTTTTCTAGTCTCATGTTGAGTTGTGAATCTCTTGACTATGTAAAATTGATGTTTTCTTTTTAATATATGTAATGTGGTATGGTCGTGAGCTCATAGTTGAATCTCTATTATTGGAAGTGTTCGGAGAGTGGCAATTGTCATTCGAGGAGGAATGTAACAACCTGTTTAGTCGTTTTGAGCAACAGATTTTATTCTGGAAAACTGGCATAGGTGACGGAGGCCACGATGGACCGTCAAGGTCACGACGGACCGTCGTGGAGGGTGTCGTTTCAAAACACTTAGAAAAATACTGTAATTGGTACTGAAGAAATGACTCTCTGAACGCCATGACGGAATGGCAGGACGTTAGCCTTCCGCAATTCTCTACTTCCGCTTCACAGGAACATTAATTCCATCCACTTACAAAAGCAATTCCTCTTACCTTGTTTAACTTTACATCATGAACGTAACCGTCGCAGGCTGCGATGGGCCCGTCACTGTCGACCAATCCCAGTTCGATTGGATTTCTTCTTTACAACGTTTTAAGGACGTTTTGACTATTCCCTGCTTTAATTATAAAGTATAGGCTTCATGTTAATAAAGTCTAATTACTTTTGGGGTTAAAAGAGGTAACCTTAAGTCATTAGGTTGGTTGTTAGTGCCCATCTTTTAATCTTAATTATATATTATTATGGTACAAGATAATAGTGGTTTGAAAAGAAAAATAGAAAGAAACATGCAAGGATATAGACGAATCGATCAAGAGAGGAACGAAGAGGGACAACAAAATTGGGAGGAATGGCTTGCTTGATCACCGATTCTTCGCTGGAGGTAGGTTACGTTTTATTTTAACGATTTCGTAGTGCAATCTTAATATGAATCATTATTTTGATAATATTGTAAACACCCTGCTATGTGCTAAGTTGTAATGCTTGCAAATATGATGATTAGACAATTGTGATGGAATTAAACCAAAGCCATGATGAAGCTATTGATCCCAAATCTTGAAAGCACCCTAATTCACTTTGATAAATTATATAATAAATGATGATGCCTTAGTGGTAAAAGAAGGCTTGATGAATTAGGAGACGGAGTGTCACGTTCCGACCCCGAGGATAGAATATGGATCGGTGCCACGTTCCGTACAGGATAGAATGAATATGATGACGGAGTGGTCACTTCCGAACACCCAGGATAGAATATGGATCGGTGGCCACGTTTCCGGTACCAGGATAGAATGAATATGAGGATCGGATTGTTCACGGTTCCGACAACAGATATAATATGGAATCGTTGCCACGTTCCGGTACCAGGATAGAATAGAGGATCGGAGTGTCGCTTACCGACACAAGAGGAGGAAAGATATGAATATACTAAATCTAATGAACTTAATTCCCCAAATAGTATGGTATTGAGGTGAGTCCCTCATTTGGTTGAACTCGGTTTTGTTAGTTTAGTGATGAATTATTTTGTGTATTGCTACATGTTGAGGTATTGGTGGTTGATTTACATTGATTATTGAATATACTGTTCCTATTTGTTGGGGCCGATGATATCTTACTCACAGGTCGTGTGGTTTTTACTGACCCCCCTACTGTCATGTTTCTTTCCTTTTGTTATTTGTGTAATGCATCAAACGTTCTGTCAACTTCACTCAACACAGATCTAGGCCAGTCTTCACTTCTCGGAAAGTTCAGGGAGCTAATGCGTCTAGCTTGGACTGGGCTGCTTCTTCAAGTTTGATGCTTGAACTTCCGGCATGGACTAGAGTTTTAGTTACTTTGGCTTAGACATTCTTAGGTAATTATTTGAGATAGCTGGTCTTGGTGATGATGACTCCAGATTTTGGGGATAATAATAATAGTATTGATGTTTTGATTAATGAGTGTAAGTCTTCCGCATTTATTTTCCTGTTGATATATCTTGAAATGTTAAGGGTTTAAATGGGTTTTGGTTTCGCTCACATATGAGGGTAAATGTTGGTGGCCAGTCACGGTCCCTGTTTGGGTTGGGGGGGGGGTTGGGAGGGAGGAAATATGTGAGAGGTTCTAAGTGTGAACAAAAAGGTGGGAGAAGGTGAATAAAGGTCTAAATGAAGTGAGGCGGGGGGGAGAAGAGGAGGGGTGGATGAGTGGAGGTGGAACACAGCAGAGTGAGGGGGAACATCCCCATGGATGGGGGGGGGGGGGGGGGGGGGCAGAAAACAACATACCGGCTAGAGGGGAGATTGATGAGGTGAGGAAGGATAAGCGGGTTAGGTAAGGGTGAACGGAAAAAGAATAATGCAGGAAAGAGCAAGGAGAGGAGAAAGGTATGCAAGAAAAAGTTGGTTTTACATCGTGACAAACCTGGTAGTCAGAAGTCATAGTTCATTGGTCTCATCACACATGAACAAGGTCTATAGAGTCCTTAAGGAAACGGTAGGGGGAACGCCTTACTTTTCCTTGAAGGCTTAAGACCTTTAAGGAAAATTTCACTCTTTCATTCTTCATTTCGTGCGACTACGTGAGTCCAACAATTTGGTAATCTGGGCGATACGAATTGGTACTGACCATCTTCACTCTATTTTTCGCAGATGGTTAGACCTAGAGCAACGACCGCGAACCACACAACAACGAAAGGACAAGACACGGACTGAGCCAGCCATGGGGCTGTAGCTCTAGGAAGAGCAACGACAGAGGCCGTGGGAGAAGGTCCGTGGGAGGAGACGGTCCTCTAGGGAAGAGACCAGCACCTATTCCATCTGATACTATGCGGTGACTCCTCCACCGACCGAGGATGTGATAATAGAGGAGGATGAAGGGAGAATGAACAAGGCAGAATTAGGAAATGCCACCCCAGCCCAACCTACCCGTACCCACAGAGATGATCACACGTACTTGCTTATCTTAGTGGGTGTCCGATCAGGGTCAGGCACCTCCAGTGGTTTTTCTGCAACCACACCGGCTCCGGTTTCAGAGGTACGACCTGCGGCTACTGATTCCGCCCGCATGGATGCATCTTGGGAATAGCGACATTTCCACGTCTGACTACTGGGCGGCCTATTAGGACAGAATGATCAGCTGAAACTTTTCCAGTGTTTCTTGAAAGTTGAACCTCCATTTTAAGGGCGCAATAATCAGAGTTATGCCTACGATTTTCTGGGTTGATTGCATGAGCTACTACACAGATGGTATAGTAGAACAGTTTGGCGTTGAGTTCCGTAGCTATCAGTTTTCAAGGGAACGCCAAACGTGTGGCGGTCACATGTTGAGTGTCACCAACAGGGGCACCGCCTAGGACACTTGGGAATCATTCTCTAACCCTGTTTATTGAGAAGTATTCCCAAGGACTTTGAGAGATATAAAAAGGGACGAGTTCTTGAGTCTAAGCAAGGGAGGATACTTTACGCGTGATGAGGCTATTCTTGCGCACTATCCAGAGTACGCCACCCAACTGTTTGTTTCCGTCCCACAAGAACAATTCGCGTTTTGTGAAGTTGAGTCAGATTTGCGGATTTCAGCCTTACAGGTAGCGGCGACGGCAACCTCCTTCCAAGAGTTGTATATTTTGTATAGAGGTGGAAGAGTGAAAGCCAGACGACTTCACCGACATCGACATCGAAAGGTTCGAGGGTGGCGAGTTTATTGTCGGTTCTCACTCTATATGACAGAGCTCCGGAGGTTACTCAAGTCGACCAAATTCCATTCTTCACTACAGACTGTAGTTGGGGGTCCACCTCAGAACGTTCAACACTACACCTCACTCCGAGAGACCTATGCTGAACCCGAGAGTGTTTTTATGTATGTGGGGGGTTGACCACTCAAGAGGTAATCTGGTCCAAAAACATGTTAACAGAACACCCACTAGCTAGAGTTTCGAGGTGGTCTGGTAGAGGCCCGCTTTTCTGGAGGGACGTGGTGGTCCGATGTAATGGTGGTCATCACAAACGCAGAGGGATGGGCAAAATTGATCCACTAAACCCACCTAACTACGCAACATGGTAGTGGCAATGGACAGACAAACGATAGGGCCCATTGTTACCTTTGTCATGGGAGATCTGAAGCGGAGGAGCGTCTGATCTGTAGATTATAACAGGTAATCTTTTGGTTTGTGATTGCATGGCAATCTGTATTCTTTGACCCTGGCTCCACGTTTTCATATGTATCCTTCATATTTTGCTAATGGTCTAAAATTCATTGGCGAATTAACTTGACATCCTATTCCGTTTTTCTACCTACACCGGTGGGTGATCTGTGGTGTTTAAAAAGGTACATCGGGTCTTGTTTTGGTTAACTTTGTGGGGAGCAACACTTATGTTAGTTGGGTTATTTTTTAGAAATGGGATGACTTTGGATGTATTCTGGGTATGACTTGCTTTCTTCCAATTTTGCGATCTTGGATGTAATGCAAAACTGTGACTTTGCCAGCCTGGTAACATATCCGTTAGTGTGGGATGGTGACTACACTTTCCAATCCGGTGGTTAATCATCTCATTTCTTTCTTCGTGCTAAGAAAATGTTAGTAAAGGGTGTTTAACTTTCTTGGCCATCTCAAGGATGACACTACTACCCAAGTACCTTCGATTGATCGGTTTCGGTAGTCCGCAGTTTTTGGGAGGTGTTCCCTGCAGATCCTTTCCTGGTATGCCACTAGATAGATATTGACTTCTTTATGATCTTGAACCTGGTACAACGCCCCATTTCTATACCCCCTTATAGAATGGCTCCCGCGGAGTTAAGAGAGTTAAAAGCCAACTCAAGGTTGTTGACAAGCGGCTTCATTAGACCAGTGTGCATCTCCTTGGGGTGCTCCGGGTTTGTTGTGAAGAAGAAGGATGGGAGTTTTCGGATGTCATATACTAGCCTAGACTACCGACGTTGAACACAGGTAACTCTTAAGAAAAGAACCAGTATCCTCTTCCTCGCATTGCGACTTAGTCGATCAATTCCAAGGTGCTTGTGTCTTCTCGTAAGATTTGGACTTGATATCCTGTTATCATCAATTGAAATACGGGCAACGGATGCCAAAAAACCCGCTTTTTGACTTTTTCGAACGTAGGTATGGGACTTACGAAGTTGTGGTGATGTCTGTTTGGTCTTACGACGCACCTGCGCGTTTCATGAGCTTGATGAAGCGGATATTTAAGATCGGATTTGGACCTCTTTGTGTCGTATTTATAGATGATATACTGGTATATTCTAAAAGTCAGAAGGAACAGAGATCATTTGAGGGTTGTGTTGGAAATGTTGAGGGAAAAGAAGCTTTACGCCAAGTTCTATAGTGGTATTTTTTGGCTAGATGCAAGTGTCCTTCTTGGGGCAGTTGGTTTCGAAGGAGTTGGGTTGGATTGTAATTCCTTCTAGATTGAGACTCGAATAATTGGGTAAGACCCACTAATGTGTCAGAAATACGAGTTTTGTTGGGTTAGCTCGCTACCTACTAATCGCGCCGGCTTTTGGTCAAAGGATTCTCTTCTATTGCTTCCCAATTGACTAACTGACTGAAGCAATGTTCCATTTGTCTGGGTCAGGATGAATGTGAGGAAGCTTTCAGAAACTTAAGACTTTGTTGACTACCGCACCTATCCTCACCTGCCGGTAGAGGGAAGAACTTCATTGTTTATTGTGTGCATCCGATTCGTGTTTGGGTGCATGCGACATGCCAAGAGAAGAACGTTATTGCTTATGCCTCAAGACATTAAAAAGTGCATGAACGTAACTATCCCCTCTGACTTTGATTTGCCGCGGTAGTGTTTTCATTGAAGCAATGGAGACACTATTTTATATGTGGTTAAGTGTGAGGTCTACACGGATCATCGTAGCCTTCAGTATGTCTTTACTCTAAAGATTTTAACTTGAGGCAAAGAGATGGATGGAACTATTGGAAGGACTACACCTCACTAGTTTGTTCATCCGGGGAGGCGAATGTTGTGGCAGATCCTTGAGTAGAAAGGCGGAAACATGGTAAAGTCTACTCATTTCAATCCTCCTAGACGGCCCCTTGGCTAGAGAGGTTCAGACCTCTGGCTAACGACTTGAGGAGGTTGGAAATAAATGAGAAGGGAGGATTGTGGCTAGTTTGGAGTCATATCTTTCTTTTCTTGAAAGATTATGGAAAACAGTTTGAGGATGAGAAACTAATGCGAATCCGAGATAAAGTGTTTTTTGCAGGAAAGCTAAATAACAACAAGCTACGAGGAAGTGTTTTTGAGTATAAGGGAAGGTATGTGTACCCGCATTGATGATTTGATCAACACTGTCTGGCAGAAGCTCATAGTTCAAGGTATTCTAACATCCGGGTGCCACCAAGATGTATCGCACCTAAAACAACACTGGTGGTGTAGTAGAATGAAGCGCAATATTGTTTGACTTTATTGCGCAATGTCCAACTTCAACAAGTGAATCTAACACCAAAGCCCGGAGGAACACTTCAAGAAGGCCCATTTCCTGAGTGGAATGGGAGAAATTGCAATGGACTTTGTGGTTGGTCTTCCGAAGACCTGGGGAAGTTTGGATTCAATTTTGGGTAATGTGACAATTAACTACGTCTGCTCATTGTCTTCGGGTCAAGGTGACTTCAATGCAAGAAGTTATTCCAAACTGTACATCTCAGAAGTTGTTTCGAAGGTTGCATGGAGTTCCAACTATCCATCATATCAGATAGAGGTACGCATTTTCTTCTAAGTTTTGGAAACATTCATGCAGAATGGGTACCTAGGTTGGACCTTAGTACCCCGCCGCGTTCGCATCCTCAGACCGATGGTCTCTGAGGCGAACTATTCAATTGTTGGAGATAATGCTCCCGCGCAGGCGTTAGAGATTTTGGGTGGCCATTGGATAGCTGTTACCTTTGGCAGAGTTTTCGTACAATAATACTATCCACTCCATTATTGATATGGGCTCCATTTGAAGCATTGTATGGGAGGAGGTGTAGATCTCCATTGGTTTGGTTGATGCAAGGGGGAGAGAAGGGTTCGCGGTTAGACCTTGGGGGTAAACCGATCTTTTGCGGGATTCGTTAAAAGGTGAAGGTCATCAATAAAAAACAGCTTCTACGGCTGCAAAGAGACAAAAGAGTATGCAGCCGGCAATGTTTAGTCCTTGGAGTTTCATGAAGGTGAACAAGTCTTGTTGAGGTTTCCACCCATGAAGGGGTGATGGCGGTTTTTGGTAAGAGGTCCAGCTAAGTCCAAGGTATCTTGACCATTTGTTACTAAAGCGTAGGGGAGGTGGCCGGTATGATTAGTAAGCCTTGCCCCCAGGGCTGGTCCGGAGTGCATCCGGTATCTTCATGTGTCCATGTTGAAAAGATACCATGGATATGGAAGCTACTTTAGCCGTTGGGACTCAGTGTTGTTGATGAGAACTTTTGACCTTAGGAAGATGGAACCCTTTTCTATATTAGAGATAGAAGTTCGCAGTTGAGGTCAAGAGTAGATTGCATCCATCAAGGTGCAATGAAGAATCGACCCGTTGAATAAGCCACTTGGGAGAGGAGGCAGATATGCGGGAAAGATACCCACATCTGTTTAACGGATTCAGGTATTCCTTTCGACTTGTATCCTTCTTGTTGATCGGTTCTGGGAACGACGATGGTAAATTGGTATCTATGTAACACCTGTTTAGTCGTTTTGAGCAACAGATTTTATTCTGGAAAACTGGCATAGGTGACGGAGGCCACGATGACCGTCAAGGTCACGACGGACCGTCGTGGAGGGTGTCGTTTCAAAACACTTAGAAAATCTGAAATTGGGTACTGAAAATCGACTCTCTGAACGCCATGACGGAATGGCAGGACGGACCGTCGCAGGCTCGACGGCCCGTCACAGGCCATCCACTTAAAAACAAGTCTCTGGACCTTGTGACGGACAGCAGGACGGACCGTCGCAGGCGCGATGGCCCGTCACGGGCTACGCAATCCCAGTTCGGGTCGGATTTCTTTACACGTTTTAAGGGACGTTTTGACTATTCCTGCTTTTATTATAAAGTTATAGGGTTAATGTTAATAAGTCTAATTACTTGGGGGTTAAAAGAGGTAACCTTAAGTTAATTAGTGGGTTGTTATTGCCATCTTTTATTCTTAATTATATATTAATTAGGGTAAAAGAAAGAGGGTTTGAATAAAGAAAAATAGATAGAACAGCAAGAGAGAGAGAGAATCGATCAAGAGAGGAACGAAGAGGACAACAAGAAATTGAGGAATTTGCTTGCTTGATCACGATTCTTCGCTGGAGGTAGGTATGGTTTTATGTTACGATATTGTAGTGAACTCTTAATAGTGAATATTATGTGTTGATAATATTGTAAACCCTGCTATGTGCTTAAGTTGTATGCTTGCATGATTATGATTATAAAATTGTGATGAATTAACAAAGCATGATGAAGCTATTGAATCCCAAATCTTGAAAGAACCCTAATTCACTTGATAAATTATATAATGAGAATGATGATGCCTTAGTGTAAAAGAAGGCTTGATGAATTAGGGGATCGGAGTGTCACGTTCCGACACCAGGATAGAATATGGATCGGGTGCCACGTTCCGGTACCAGGATAGAATGAATATGAGGATCGGAGTGTCACGTTCCGACACCAGGATAGAATATGGATCGGGTGCCACGTTCCGGTACCAGGATAGAATGAATATGAGGATGGGAGTGTCACGTTCCGACACCAGGATAGAATATGGATCGGGTGCCACGTTCCGGTACCAGGATAGAAATAGAGGATCGGAGTGTCGCGTACCGACACAAGAGGAAGAAAGATAATGAATATACTCAATCTAATGAACTTAATTACCAAATAAGTATGGTATTGAGGCTTGAGTCCTCATGTGTGAACTCGGTTGTAGTTATTGATGAATTCATGTTGTTATTGCTACATGTTGAGTATTGTGGTTGATTTACATTATTATTGATATATACTGTTCCCTATTTTGAGTTGGCCGATGATATCTACTTAGTACGTGTGGTTGTACTGACCCCCTACTTTCATGTTTTCCTCTTTGTTATTTGTGTAATGCAGCAAACGTTCTGTCAACTTCAACTCAACAGCAGATCTAGCCAGTCTTCACTTCATCGGAAATTCAGGGTGAGCTAATGCGTCTAGCTTGGACTGGGTCTTCTTCTTCAAGTCTTGATGCATTGAAATCCGGCATGGATAGCTTTTTAGTTACTTTGTTCTTAGACATTCTTAGTTAAGTATTTGAGATAGATGTTCTTGTGATGATGACTTCCAGATTTTGGGGATAATAATAATAGTATTGAATTGTTTTTATTAATGAGTTTAAGTCTTCCGCATATTTTCTGTGATATATCTTGAAATGTTAAGGTTTAGATGGGTTGGTTCGCTCACATAGGAGGGTAAATGTGGGTGCCAGTCGCGTCCCTGATTTGGGTCGTGACAAGGAAAAATGTCCAAGTGGGGAAAATTGTAAGATCCCGAAAATTACTTAGGTGAATTAGAGCTTAACCTGGTTGTAATCATGGTAGAATGTTCTAAATAGGTATATAATGTTATATTAAGGTAGTTTCAAAGATTATAGGTGCATTGAAGTCAAAAGTCAAGGGACGACTAAGACGTTCGACAAATAAGTGACCTATGTTACTCATATATGGTTCTATGTATTTTTGTGTGATTAATGAGGTTATATTGTCCTTAAATGAGTTATTATATCATATATAGGAAGTGTGTGAGTTTTCTGGAGTTAGGAGGTCAAACGTACAAGAACGTCTATAACGTTCGAAAGTTTTTCTCTTAAATATCCTTATGTGTCTAGGCATGTTTCGTCGAGTTTTACGGGTTCTTATTGTATTAAATTCATGTGAGAGGTGGTAAAATCGTATACGATGATGTATGGATTTGAAATATGCGGACAAACATTACCAAGGACCAACCAAGGGACCTTGAGGAAGGACGCAAAGTTGGTGCCCAGACAGCCAAAGAAAGCCCAACCAACGGTTGGTAATCGATGCCCAGTGGTCCAGTAGATGCTTTGTTGGTGGTTGCTTGTGGATTGGGAGTTATCAAAGATTATCCTAACATTGCTTCTTAACGAAAATAGGGTAAGAAAGTTACTCCTAGTATTCAAAAGGATGATTCTCCAACAAATACGCATTTTTATGCTCCTCGAACTAGAGGATCAATGTCGGATGAGAATAATGATGATGAGGATAGGTCCGTGAATTTTTCTTTTAGAGAGATGAGTTCCTTCTAAGTGGGGGAGTATGGTTAGTAGGTGTGATAGAAAGTCCTAGAAACATGTAGCATGTTCATGATGTTAGGTGTTTTGTTGAAATTGAATTTCATTATCTTTTTGCATTGTGTATTTTATGAAGTTATGAATATGTTCTAAGATTTGTTTATATGATGTTACCTTGCATATTAGCATATTTCTATCATCAATTGACTAAAAGTTGCTTTTTTGAAAAATTTGCTCAATTCACTGTAATGCACAGTCTATTCACTATTAAAATTTCAAAATTTGACTAATTGATGTTTGGTCTAAAATTGTTGAATTGTGGTTAGAAATGATGTACATGAGTATAATATTGAATTTAAAATGAGTTTTCGTTATTTAGAATGAAGCATTAGAGATTTGTACCATGATGAGTTATTGAATGTTTTGTAGTTTCTTGTTGAGTTTTGAATCTCATGGTTATGTAAAATTTATGTTTTCTTTTGATTATATGTCATGTTGTATGGTCATTAGCTTCTACTTGAATCTAAAATCTTGGAAGTGTTCGGAGAGTGGCAATTGTCATTCGAGAACGAATGTTGTCAAAGTGGGGGAGATTGTAAGATCCCAAAAATTATCTAGGTTAATTAGATACTAACCTTGTTGTAATGATGGTCTAAGGTCCTAAATATGTCTATAATGTTATATTTAGGAAATTTCTAAGAGTTTAGGCGCATTGGAAGTGAAACGTTAAGGGACGACTAAGACGTTCCATGACGAAGTCACGAATATACATCATATGTGGTTCCATGTGTTTATTTGTAATTCATGAGGTTATAAGGTCCTTATATGTGTTATTATAACATATATAGGTTCTATGTGAGTATCATTAAGTTTGGAGGTCAAACGTACAAAAACATCCGTGACATTCGAAATTATTGCCTTGAAATGATCTTGTGTGTCTTAGCATGTTTCGTCGATTTTTATGTGTTATCTTTGGATGAAATTTATGTGAGAGGTGGAAAAATTGTAAAAGATCATGTTTAGGTTGAAACCGTCCGGTCAAACATTCCAAAGGACCAACCAAGGCTCCTAGAGGAAGGACCAAAAGTTGGTGCTAAGATTGCCCAAGACAGACCAACCAACGTTGGCATTCGACACCTAGTGGGTTAGTCGACGCCTCGTTGGTGGTGTCTCATCGATTGGGGGTTAGACGAGATTATTCTAAGATAACTTCTAGAGGAAATGAGGGTAATCAAGTTACTCCTAGTTTTCCAAAGGATGATGCTCCAACAAAGAGACATTTTTATGCACTCTAGACTAGAGGATCAAAGACGGAGGAGAATGACGATGAGGATGAGGGTAAGTCCTTGCATTTTTATTTTAGTGATATGAGTTCCTCCTAAGTGGGGGAGTATGGTAAGTAGGTGGGATAGAAAGTCCTAGAAGCATGTTGCATGTGCATGATGTTAGGAGTTTATTTGAAGTTGAATTTCATTAACTTCTTGCATTGTGTATTTTATGAAGTTATAAATATGTTGTAAGATATGTTTATATGATGTTACCTTGTATTTTAGCATAATCCTATCACGAATTTCCTAAATGTTGCATTTTTAAAAAATTGTTCAATTCACTGTAATGCAATGTCTATTAACTGTTAAAACTTTCAAAATTTGATTGATTGATTCAATGGGCTAAAATTGTTAGATTGTGGTTAGAACTGCTGTATATGAATATGATATTGAATATAAAATGAGTTTTCGCTATTTGAAATAAATCATGAGATATTTGTAGCATGTGAGAGGTGAATAACTCGTATACAATCATGCTTAGGATGGAAACATCCAGGGAAACATTACCAAGGACCAACACAGCCCAACCAACGGTTAGCAATCAATGCCCAATGGGTCAGTCTATGCCTTGTTGTTGATGGCTCTACGATTAGGAGTTACACATGGGGGATAAGAGGCCATGTACAAGCCTTAGTCCTATACCACTGACCAATAGGACCGTTAGTTTTTCAAGGGACGGGCCGTCGATAGCCTTTTCGTTTGTGAAGTTGTCCTTGTGTGCAATTCACTGCCAAGTAAGGGGTGAACTTGTAGTTTCACCCCACATCCAAATAAGATTATTGGTGGTTCTTTAAGGGTATTTTGGGTATTTTAAATGTGTTTATAAGTGTTTAACACTCAGAAGATTTCATTCTTTAAAATCAAAAACCCAAATCCCTTAGAATGCTCTCTAGAACTCCATTGGAGTCAAAACTCAAGGAAGGGCTTGGAGTGATGAATTGAGTGGAGATTCTACATCAAATTGAACAATTAGCTTCATTAAGTTATATATTTTAATCCTTTAAACATTCTTCAACAAGGAACCCAACTTACGAAGATGTTTTCTAAATTTTGCAAAGTTGAATTGTCCAATTTCATGATTCTACCATAGGTTCTTGCATTAATGGTTTCTAAACATTGGTTAATTATAGATTTTATATTGTATTGATGATTTCAAACTAAAATAACCTATGAACCTATGAATTGGACGAACCGTAGTTTTTGACTAAGTTATGGGTTTCTTGATATTGATCTAATATTGATGAATTATGGTGTAGATTTCTATGGTCTGTAAAATGATGTAATGGCTATAGTAAGTTACTATATAAGTTGTATTGCATCTATGAAGATTTAGTGATTTTACCAAGTTTCATGAATATTGTTATAATTATGTTGAATAGTTGGTTATGACCATGGGTAAGGGCCTTGTGATATCGAATGTGATGATTTGACATTGTATTGAGGTGTTTAGGATGATGTGGTGGTAATATGACCTATTTCCTTTATTTTGATGTTAATTAGATTTCAATTATATTGTGATTTGTATGGTCCACTTATGGTGTCAATGTTATGTGCCCTACTTGCTATTGATGTGGCCTTCTCGGCGTTATTTTAAGTAATGTAATGATCATTGCCTTGTGGGAAATATAGTTGAAGTGATGTGATTATTTGTGTACATTGATTATGTGAAGTATTATAATATCTATATGCATGTTATGTAATATGAAAGTATATGTGTTCTAGTGATGTTATGTAGGTGATCATGTTAGACTATGAATATGGCTCTATGTGTATAGTCTTAGGGTTGATGTATGTCATTCCTACTTGACTATATGAGTCTATGATGGTCATATTTATGTTTATATTATAGTATATTGGATGAGTTGAAAATGATAAGGGTTATTTCTATGTGCTTATAGAATGATATGTATTATGAGTTAAAGTGAATTATGTTGTGTGTTATCTAGCTTGACTGGTGTCCCTTTCTTGATGAATTTATGAATATTAATATGTGATGTATTGACTTAGGATGTTAAAGTCTCTTAGTCTTGAATGTATGAATGACATGTGACCTTAAATGAAGTTAAGAGGGTCTTTTATGTGAAACCTGGAAGCTAGTGGTAAGGTTATGAATGTTGAATTCGTAATCCATAATGGTATCCTCCAAAGTAAAGGAATTATAGACTTGATGTTAATTGGATTTTACAAAATAATTTTAATCCTAAGGAAATTCATCATGAGCTTCTTGTCTCCATTGGGAGGTAGCCCTAGTGGACCTTTCTTTGGTAGGGTAAATGTGATTGGGTTATAAACTTTATATGGAACCCTTTTATATGAACCTTAAGTGTAAATTACTCTATTAGAAAGAAGGCTAGCACCGAGTGAGTTTGGAAAGGGTATTAGTTATAGTTAAAGAATGATAATAGCTTACAAAACATGCCCTCCATATTCCTTAATAATGTGCCTACATAGGATGTGTCTAAGTTCTACCATTGGCAAGTAGAAAACCCTAATCGGAGTAGGTTAAAACTTTGGAGTCCATGTCTTGTTATCATGGTCTATGTCTGTTATTACATATTCTAATCATATGAATACCTATTATCATTAGATAAGTTCTATGAAATTTAAATGGCGGTATGGGACGCATTGCACGATAGGCTTTGAAGGTGTTACTTGAAATTCATAGGTCTTGTCCAAGACCATTACTTGAATGTCCTTTATGTGTTGAATGTATCCTAAATGAACTAATGAAGGTAATGAATTAAGTTAAGAAAGTATGTTAATTGAATAAGTACTTATCTAGAGTATTTAAGGGTTGTCTAGTTAAGGTGTGAAGGGGGAATAGGAATGGTCACTTTGTATCTTACCTATTTGAGTCTTAAGAATGAACCTAGTAGGGAAAATGGTTGGTTATGTGGACATTAGGTAACTTAGTTATTCTTAACGGTTACATAGGTAATCTTGAAGAGGTCAATCATGGACGTTATCATCTTGATTTACTTAAGTAGGTCTTTTGATAGTCTTTGGAAAGAGAATGTCATGTTATGCATATGTTGATGTCTTGTTATTGTCTATGTGACTCATTATAGGTAGTCTTGAGGATCGTTAAGGCATGCCTAGAGAAGTTGTACGGGCGGTGTCTCTTTGTGTTTCTTAAGTGAGTCTCAGTATAGCTTTATGTGGGATGAATACATACTAGAATATGTCTAAGGTAAAAATAAGCAACTTCATTGTACAGTAATCCCTCCATATTTTTAAGGCAAATACCATAGCCTCTAACTCAAGATCATGAGTTGTATAGTTCTTCTCATGCACCTTAAGTTGTCTAGAGGCATATGCTATTTCTTTTTAATTTTGCATAAGAACACACCTTAAACAAACTTGGGATACATCACAATATATAATGAAGCCTTTGGTACCCTCCGGTAAAGTTAACACCAGAGCGGAAGTAATCCTATCTTTCAAAATTCAAAAGATCCTTTCACATGTCTTTGACTACTAGTATTTCTTACTATTTTGTGTCAAAGTAGTCAAGAAAGATGCAGTGGACGCAAAAACGTCCTCAAACACTCCGATAATAACCCGTTAGACCCCAGAAACTTCTAATGTCAGTTTGTGTCAATGGTCTAGGCCAATTTTTCACTGGCTCGGTTTTCATTGGATCAATCTCAACTCCCTCATTAGAAAGGACAACACCAAAAAAATCTACCGAGCGAAACCAAAACTCACATTTGCTATACTTGGAAAATAGTTGGTTGTCCTTAAGAACTTGTAACACCACCCTCAAATGGTCCATGTGTTCATCCTTATTTTTTGAAAATACCAAGTTGTCGTCAATGAAGACAATGACGAATGAATCTAGTTAACGATGAAACAACCTAGTCATGAGATCTATAAATGTCGTTGGGGCATTTGTGAGACCAAAGGACATTATCACGAACTCATACTGATCATATGTGGTCCAAAATGTCATTTTTGGTATATCCTCACCTCTCACCCTAAGTTGGTGATACCCCGATCTCAAGTTAATATTAGAAAAGTAGATTTCCCCTTAGAGTTGATCAAACAAGTCGTCAATCCGAGGGAGAGGATACTTGGTCTTAATAGTGACATTATTTACTTGACGATAATTGATGCACATTATAAAGTACCTATCCTTCTTCTTCACAAACAAAACCAGAGAACCCCATGGGGAAATACTAGGTCTAATAAAGCCTTTGTCTAGTAAATCTTGGAGTTGGGCCTTCCACTCTTTCAATTCGGCCGTAGCCGTGTGATAAGGAGGAATTGAAATGGGATATGTATCACGTAAAAAGTCAATACAAAAATCAATTTCCCATTCATGATGTATAGTGGGAAGATTATTAGGAAAGACCTCTGGAAATTCCCTCACTACGGGGACCAACTCAATAGGAGGAATTTTAATTCTAAATCTTGGACTCTTACTATATTGTATAAACACACTTTTGAGATTATCCTACATTCTTTCAAACAAGATATGATATGATCCCTAGGAATAGAATTTCCTCCTTCCACTCTAAAATGGGCTCATTAGGAAAATTAAACTACTAGTTCAACATGAGAAACTCTATTGGGAAACTTTATAGGGAAAATTCTATATACTCATTTTGCAACAGCCGACTCACCCACCGGGTTAGACACCAAAAAAGGTTCATTTATGATATCGGGCAAAATGTAAAACTTTTTCGCTACTAGAGGAATGTCAAATGAAAAGGCAGCACTGGGATCAGGTGAATAATATACATCAATAGAAATACATTCAATATATCGGTTACCAAATTGAGGGAAGATCTTGCTCACCTCTAGAGTGAGAGCATCGAAGTGGTTCTTCATTCGAAGATATTTAGAACCACTTGCTTTAGCTTGGACACTACACTTGTCATGACCCTTCACATTATGTCAATCTGTAACCTTGTGCCCACTCTTTCCATAACAAAAACTGTTTTCCATCGCAACAAGGCAATCACCATACTGCTTCTTCCCACACTTTCCACAAGTTGGATTTTTATTTGGTGAGCTAGTACCTCTTCTGTTTTGAGGATTAGGGTTAGACAACCTATAATCATGAGACATAGGGAATTTGGAAGGTAATTGGTTAGAAACACTCTTCTTTAACTTAGGCTTGTCTTGAATGTCAAACCTACCCTTTGACGAACCACGATCAAAAGACCTTGCCCTCTTCGCATCTCTACTCTTTCTCTTAGCCCTTATCTATTCAACTTGTTGAGTATGAACAATGAGAGGATAAATGTTAATATTTTCTTGTAGCATAGTCGAATGACTTTTTTCTTGCAAGTCATCTGACACCCCCGTCATAAACCGGCGCATCTCATCTCTAGGATCAAAAACCAAAAAACGAGCATACTTTGACTATTTAGTGAATTCAAAGGAGTATTCAAGTATACTTATACCTCCTTAAAGAAGGATGATGAACTCCACCAATTTATCTTCCTGCTTCTCCCTAGGAATGCATCTATCAAGAAAAGCCTTCATTAAAATCCTCCCAAGTCACCGGTTAACCTCTTGAGGACCTATTGTCTCTCAAGTAAAAGTACCATGTTTGGGACACATCTTAGAGTTGGTAAGTGGATAACTTGGCCTTCTCACTAGTAGTCAACCCCATGGAATATAGGATATTTTAGATATCATCAATGAACTCCTGGGGGTAATCTTCAACCTTAGACCCGTAGAAACTAGGGGGATTCATCCTAATGAAATACCTCAAACGGGAGGCCATGGTAACAACATGTTGGTTTGCTTGGGGTACAACCTCCCCATTAGTCGATTGAACTTGGGTAGTCACGACTTGTTCTTGAGTAATAATGTCTTGGGCAATTCGGATAAAGGCAGCCCTTATGTCACCATCCATCAGAAGAGGAGGATTAACCGGAGCATGGTCATCATTAATATCTTCTTCAAGAGGAGTGACTTGATTGCCTCGGGGTGGACTTCCTGCATTGGTAATCTCTTCATCAAGTCTTTGTGTCGCGTTCCTTAGAGTACTCATTGACTATAATCACGACAAAAGGATTAAATTCTAAGAGCACATAGAGTCAAAACTCTAGACGCACGATATTGGATTTCCAAGAAAGTGAGATTTTCTTAAGTATTCATATAGTTTCCTATTCATAAGTGTGAAATGTTTCACAATTATGAGTAAGAATCAACATAGTCGTGGTTAACTGAGACACCCACTCTAAAGATATTCTACCTAATGCACTGATAGAAAGTTTGTCACATTCGGGGATCACCCCCTAGACGTAACCGACGTCGGCGTCCCCTTTGAGGACTAAGACTAGCCTCTTAGATTACATCATTACATTCATAGTTAAAAATATAGTACAATTTAATACTTTTGTATATCTATATTGATGTTTAAATAGACCTCTCGCATACACATAATATATTCATATTGAATATTCATAGGACTTCCGTATAGGAAGAATTCATAGCCTTCTATTTTATTACACATAGATAGTTAAGATATAACATTGTATGCAAATCCTATTTCTAATCTCATAACCATCTAAAATAAGAGTATATCAATTAGGCATATCCCATACATCAACATAACAAATCCACATATAGGCTACACAATGTTTATTACTCAAATGAAAAGGAAAAAATATACAAGTCATAAAACTAGAATAGCATCATAATCTTGATAGTGGATTGACCTAAGAAAGTGAGGACCTACCCAACTTTGATGAGTTAGAATTCCAAGTCTTCCTTCAAGGACGTCTCAAAAGTCCTTCAACGACCGGAACCTAAAATTTTGGGAAAAAAAGATAAATTGGGTTAGTACACAACTTCTACTAGTATGAGTCATTATGCACATATATCATAAAATCATGCTAAAAGGGAACATTTCATTAATGTATGACATTTACTTAAAAAGCCTTGTGCATATTCAAGAAGACCATCCCAATCAATAAAGCATATTCATTAAGTCAAGAGCATGTACATCACAATAACAACAATACAAAGTCTAGTGAAGCAAACATACATATCAATGTTATATGAGTACATAGTCAAGACAACCCTATTATAAAGTTATAATATCACAAGCAAGAATAAGAGTTCATTATAATATAACCAAGGCAATACCATTACCCATGAACCTTAACTAAGTCAACTAGTGCAATAACAAAGCAAAGCCACATAACCTTACTCATTCAATTAAACTCAACAAGAACCATGACAATGTCGAACTATACATAGCATATCAGTATTGATGATACATATCATCATACTTTAGCAATAGGGACCAAACACAATATTCATAAGTGAAACTAATCATCATATAATATCATATATGAGCAAGATCATCACATACATATCATGTACCATTATAATCATATACATATATAAGAACATCCTTCTAAGACATCCCTCAATGCTTACTAATGCAATGTTTAGGTAGAGTCGTATTCCACTAATTAGACTAAGCTAAACCCCTTAGGTCATTCTTGTTAGTGTTCATTCTATTAGTTTATTTTACCTTATGCAAATATCTTACCTTAACCGGCATAGACCACATCTTCTAATAAGGAATCCGGTGCCATGGAGCCCTATACCAAAGAAAGGCGAACTACTTGCCAAAGTACTACCAAAACATTAACATAGCAACTACGTGGATCCATTAGCTAGTATTCCTATGGTGGCAACATAATTCAAGAACTAGGAGATATAGTTGGGACCCTGTTTATGTTACATGCATTACAGTCTCCAATCTCATGAGCACATTACTTATCCTACCTTCCCTATATGGGAAGGGATACTCCTCACACTAGTTCACTAGGTGCTAAGCTAGAATACCTTCTGAAATGTCTTTAATGTATTTATTAACCATCATAGCTTAATTTAAATCATAGGTTCTATCATTTTATAATCATTATCCTCATGGCTCAATAAGAATTGTATGATTATTGTCCTTTCATTACAATTAATATTAGTGAGGTTAGCACATTTACATAGTCACATCATGATAACGCACATTGGTAATTTATCACCATCCTTATAACGTATACATCTTAGCCAACAACTCACAATCCATTATTCAAGACATTTCAATTCAATATAATACCAACCCTATCAATCTTAATATAAGGTAAACTTCAATACATTATCATCTCTTAAGCAAAAGTAACAATAATCACAATAAAGGATGGAGATTACAAGACTTACTCAATCCTCTTCACAATGCCTTCTTCAAGTTCTTACCATCATCCTCCAACTTAACCCAAGAAGGGAATTTAGCATCATATAATATTGACCAACATAATTAAAACACCAATTGAATCATTGTACATCAAATTCATCACTAGTTCATTGCCTAGAATTGAAGACCTAGATCAAGTTCATAGTCTACTTTACTATCTAAGTCTAAGTCAATTACTCAAGAACTAACATGTATGACTAAACTTCATCTTATTTTATTCAGCAATCGACACAATAACATCATATCATAGTAATTCATACAGTAATTGAGTCAATACTATTGAATTCAATTAAAGATTACAACCTAGGGTTAAAGGGAATAAGTCATCTTCTACAAACTAGATCAATCCATAAAGATTGAGTTATAATACATGTTAATATATTCATAATATCCAATAGAAATCATAAACAAAGCAATTGACAATATCAACTTTGACATATGAAAAGACCCACTTGAATTTCATACTTCTGAAATCAAATTGTTGGAACCCTTTCAGGAAAGAAGTCCCAAAGGTTAAAGGAATCCCCGCTACAACATTTTAGGCCTACAGCCATGCCAGTAAAGTGTTGGCTAAAATAGCAAAAAGTGTTGTCATTGATAAAAGGCAACACTTTTGAACTTTAGGCAACACTTTTTAGGGGGTGGCCTAAAGAAGAGTAACCTTTGACATTAGGCATCACTTTTTATATATTGCCATCATAGCTACACTAATAAAGCATGGCCAAAGAGGTATAAGGGTACACATCGTAGTGATTCATTAGCAATAACTTTTTTTCTTATACTACACTTGAGGGCGTTGCCTTTGCTTTGTTATTGGTCACACTTCAAAAGTGTTGCTTTTAAACTTTTTACTTTTAAGAATAATATTTTTTATTTGCATCACATGATTAAATATATAAGTGACCTAAATCACGAAAGTAACTAAGAATTAAATCGAAGCTATGTATTTCACATAATCTTCGAGAAACATGTCGTGTACAACCAATACTTAGAAAGTGATTGCTTAAAAATATATTTCACAAAACCAAATGCATCAAAACTTAAATGACAGAAGTTCAAATATTATTCATCGTTCACTAAAATAGATCGTGTTTAATTCTAGCCACAATTAAAATTCAATTACTGACATTTTCTTGCACATTCAAAATAAAATTACAACTTAGTGAAATAAATGTGGAAGTGCATAATCCGAGAGTTAATGTGTATTAACTGTAAGCCTACCAATTCAAATATATATATATATATATATATATATATATATATATATTCTAGATAGGCATGTTCCCGTGCTAAGCACAGTCCCAACAATTGCTACTTACATTTATACAATTATACAAAGATACATGTGCAATAGCCCCGAAGCAAAAGAAAATTAAACTAATTTAATTCAACGCCATCTAATTCAGATATAAAGATGGAAGTTATTGCATACATTAGGCAATTTTAGTGTTGATATGATAAATATATTAATGCAGCATATTTGTTTAAACAAATAACTGTTTAAGTTCACATATACTTTGGATCTAATTATACTTTTACTTATATTAAACACAAATATAACAGCGACTTAAAGCTTCTAGCCACTGTTACGTAACAAGTTTTTTAACCTTCTCATATTTTGACAGATTATTTCCACCTTGGAAACTCACTTCAGTTGACTCAAGATAACTACTTCTGATTCTATATGCTGAAAAGTAAAACAACCCTCTTCTGTTGAGGGATGAAAATCTGAAGCGTTCCACCTAAGTGTATCCCACAACCACTTGAACAAACTAGATAATAGTAAATTAAAACACATATTAATCAAGATTTATCTTTATTAAAAAATTAAAATTACAAACCATATCACTCTTGCATACTCTTTAGATTTAAATGGACCACAATGAGGATTTTAATCATCTATTAATCTTAGAACGCATTAGTGAGTCCAAAGGCAAGTAATATGAGGAAAGAAAGACATAAATAAGCTATCAACATAGTTGCATTGGATATGAAGCTATACCACAAAAGGCCAATATAATGATGATGGTATTAATATAACTTTTCTCGAGTGTTTGTAGCTCATTAAGGGAAAAATTTAATCCTGTGTGATGTAATTTGTCAGATTTGGGACTTACCATTACATGTACAACTTATCCTTTGACACATACACATTGGATTTCTTTATTTTGTGGAATCTTATAGTGTATCAATGAATTAAGAGTATCTGCTAACTAACATTGCAAAAAAATGTTTATAATAGATTCTTATTCTATGATACGAGATGAGAAAATAATGGATAAAATCAAGAATCAAAACCTATTAATGGTCTTGACCATCTGGCTCCCCACCAAATTCATTATTTAAATACTTTTTTCTTTAGATTCAAGGAAATTTTTTTGAGTTTACCCACACCTTTTTGGGGAAAGATTGTTGTATAGTTAGATCTCTCCATTTGTTGTTATATAAATCCAGAAACCCCGACTTAATGATGGTACCTTGAACCTCAATATAATTCTTACTGAGCTTCAAAGCTGACCGCAAATCAGATAAAAATGCAATTTCTAATTAATAATGAGTAAAGAAGAAAATAGAAGATAGCTTTGTAAATTAGAAAAAGTAAACTTGAAAAAAATAAAGATTATAAATGCATATATACCATAAAACAAATAGAGAGATATATGGAAAATGGATGTACTTGAATTTTCAATCAATACATGCATTATTGAAAAAGATATGCCACAAGAGCATAGGAGTTTTGAGGAGACGACGGTGAAGAAATGAATAAACCTAACTTATATCAATATGAATTGTGGCCTCTTGAAAACTCAACCATCATGGTGCAATAAGATCTACTCAAATATGGTTTCTCTAAAGGAAACACACATAAGCAAACTTCATCAGACAGTTGTAAGCTCACAGACACACAACCATGAATCTAAGCCACATATTCATTCTAAAGGTATAGGAATGACAACAAATATCCACGGAATTGGAAGATTTGAGGGATAATTCATTTATCTTTGGGTTATAAAGTTCAAAAATAACTAGAACAAGCAGATTTAAATAATATAGACATTATATATATATTTTTAAAAAATGCTAAAGTTAATCGATGAAAAAGGTCATGATCTTGAGTGATAAAGAGTCTATTTTTCTTTTCAGTATATCTTTTGAGTAGTAATCCTGCATATCCACTTATATTTATTAATTTTACAGTTTCCTTATCTCATATTATTATTGTTTCTTTGCTTCCAACTTCATACTTAATCATATCTTCAAGAATCCAGAATTAATTTGAACTAGCATATTATGAAACTTATATGATAAGGTTGCGTAATGAAAAAAATGTTGTTGTTAGATAAGAAGTAATGAAAAAATTAACTGTTATGGAATATTTTTCTAAAATTGAAAAGAAAAAAATATATTCTTTCACTCAGATACGATACCCAAAAGATGAAACTTCACTTACAGTGCAAAATGGCTCTTTAGGGCAACAAAAGAGAAAAAATTTAATGCTACCTCTTGCAACAAATTTTCTACATGAAGTGCAGATAAAGGGGTCTGCTCCTTCGTTTTAAGACGATATTGCTGCCACAAGTGAAAGTAGTGCACATCTTCCAACAGAACACATAAGAAAATTTTCATGAGATAATATAACCAACAAATTTAATCAGTTCATGCAACGTTTGTATACAATATTGTCCTTCAGCAGTAATAGTCATATCATTAATTTTATCTGCCTATCTTTTAGATATAAATATTTTCCGGAAGAAAAAATAATTGATGATAGACTTTCTGTACATTTGAATTTCTTACCAACATAATAATGGGGATGTACAACCAGAGTACTCCAAACTTAACATCCTGATCATATGTCTTCCAGTGTCCCAAATCTTGAACGTTGCAATTTTACCATTATGTTTCTCTTCCTGTTCAGCCAAGTGCAACAATAGTTTTGATCTTTCCTGCCGTTGTGAACCATGGAACAGTTAGTTTAGTACGTCACAAACATTAGAGAAATGTGTAAGCCACCCAAAAAGGGCAAAAATCATATGACACAACTCCTGGAATCCTCTGTGCTTCACTAAAACCCATCGACAATTTCTTTTCTCTGTTTGATCTCGAGAGAGACTCATTCACTTCCTCATCTTCTTTTCCTAGAGATAAAACTTCATCTTTATTGCATTCAATGGATTTCTGAAAAATGGGTAACAAAAAAAACACTATCATGCCACTAAAAGCAATATGGATTTCGGGAACAATTATCGACCAACCCCATTTGTATTCCCATTTGTATTTCAATAATAATGATATGACTAATTTAATACCAACCCCACAGGATCAGGATCAACTATCAAGCTTGTTTCAGGATAGTCGATATTTTAGGTTTTTCAAGTAGCATGCCCACGAGTTCAGACTACCAATATGCAAATCAAAAGCTAAATATAAGGTGTTTCTAGCCTAGTCATGCCACTACTACAAAAAACAACTCTTAATCGCTAGATACACCTTATATTTTGTTGATAAATATGTATTTGTTGCAGCGGCTAGAAATATTTTGTCATTATTCATAATGGTTGGCTAAGTAATCTCTTGATAAATAATCACGAAATGCTTAATTGAACTACCATGATAGACATTTTCATTTGGAGTCTTCATTTAGGAGGAGATTTAAACTAGAAATTTGGAAAGAGCAAATCAGTAGAGAAAGAAAGAGAAAGATTCACAAATACCATGACTAGGTGATGGGACTGACCAGATGTTGGAATATTTGTTGTAACTTTTTGTTCCGTCTTTTGATAAATTCCCACATAAATGATGCCTACCAATAATGGAACTCTGGCTACTGCATAAATAACTATGTCACCTATTATTTTACACGATGATACACTCATACAGAATAATCACTATGTTTACGTTGTACATACATCCATCAACAGCTTCATGAGAGAGCAAGAAGGGATAAAGAATTTTAGGGGCATATCCTTTAATATATTAAATTCAAAGATACCAATGTCCAAGAATATAAAAGAATTTATTTGGGGAATATCTTACCAATGTCGAGAGTTGATGACTGGGAAAGCTGAAAAGTTGAAAGCAGAAAGGAAACGAAGGTGAGAAAAAAAAATCAAGACAAATGTTATATAACAAACAAACATTGATCTAGTTCTTCTCTATTTATAAAATAAAAAAAATACCTATTCTTTCTTCTCTGATGTGGGTTCAACATCAAAGCCTATGATATTGGCCACCCTCAAACTCCTATAATTAATATTTTCAAGCTACAAATGAGCTGCACCATATTATTTATCATAAGGAGACATAAAATAGTGTATATAGAATAACAAATGATACTATTAACTGCAAATCTTTCTAACTTAAGTTCTTAATTAAACTTTTGCGAAGAGAAAAGAGTTTGATCCATGCATACTCATGATAAAATCCACTTCGTACGAATATAGAAATTATTGTCAAAAATTGAAAATGATAAAAGATGATCCTGTGGTACACAACACAACCAAGATTTAGGTGTAATATTTAAGATTCAAACAAGATCCCACCCTATGATTTAAAGCAAAAAAGGACATATGGTACCAGAGAAAAAACTTTTTGATTAAACAATTTATGATGTCAGATAGGACCCCATCACATCAAGATACTCAATGCAATTAGAAGTAAATCAATAAGGAATCTTTTTATCACAAGAATAAAGTAACATTATAGTCCATGCAGACTACTGAATCAAAAGTCATGTTTCAAAAATAAGTTAAAAGACTACTGACTCAAAAGTAAACAAGAAAAGAAAGACGATAAACAACCTACTAATTCTAACAGAGACAAGGTTAATTTTTGTTGATGCGAAAATACAAGCAAAGAAGTGAATCGTACAGTTTTAAAAAATATATAGAACATGTATGCATTTATTATCATTAATAATTATATTGAAATCAAAACAATAAATCTCAACATCTAACGCACATCAGTTACATAGAGATCCAACTCTTGAGTTGCGTTTCAAAAAAAACATCATTTTGTTTGAAGCACATACTTCTATGAAGCACCCGACTCTATATCTATTTATCACTTTAAGCGTGAACCCAATAGTTTGTAATAATATTGAAACAACTGGCTCAGTAACTTATAATCTAAACAAGATACTGAAAATTATAATAACCAAATCCCTCATGTATTGACAGAAATACAATATGAGGTTGAATAAAAACCCTAGAAGAAAAAGAGAATAACAACTAAAGAAAGAAATAATGAAGAGTGGTAGGGGTACTTACATCATACAGAGCCTCAAACTTTATGTTTTTTTGCAAGATCTCTAGAAAAGTTCTATATGTCTCTAAAAGAATAATAAACCAGGGTGTGGCCAACTCACTATCAGATATCTTTACCTTTCACCTGACTAACATAACTCAACATAAGATCTTCAGGTCTTTTATCAGCTTCTAAGTATTCCATATTCAGAGCTTCCTCCAAGGCATGTGCTTGACTGCGAGCCAGTTCAGCTCGCTTATTGGCTAAATGAATAAATTGTTTTATCACCTCCTCTAATGACCTAATGTTCACTTGTTGGCAAATACAACAATATTGAAATAGGCCATTCTTGGCAAACCTCCCCCTACTAATGTAAACACATAACTTTACATACTTAAACACTATTGTATCATGTGTCTTTGTCCATGTCTATACCTTCTTGATGTAATTAGATCATGAAGTTCTTGCAAGGATTCTTTCTTTTTTCGAATATTAATCAAGTCTCAATTAAAAAATTGTTCTCAGGAATGACATAAACAAGTGAGTGTTTTTGATTGCCCGATATAACCATTACGGCAAATATAAAGACATTATATATGCTTGTAACTATTCTAAAACAAAATCGTTAAGACAATTAAGTGTACTAGATGCTCCATCCCCCCTGACCCACCCACCCAAAAAAAGATGATGACACAAACTACTAACTTTCACTGTATGAGTTCAAAATTGATTACATGAACTCAAATTTCTAAATTATTATGGATGATTTCATCTTTAATCGGCTTATAAGCGTAAAAAAAAGAAATTCTCAAGTGAAGAATCAACCCACTTATACTATTTAGTGATTGATGATCAGGGCAAAGAAAAAATTGATGAGGATAAAATACAAGCTGCACTCTTAGAAATCAACTGATGAAGCTAAAATACGAGCTAGACTCCTAAAAAATGATCAAAATCACAAGAATTTCAAAACCCTAAATCTAAAATTTAGACTTTCAAAGTTATTACTTGATAAAAACAATTACAATGAAACCCTTTTTTCTACTAGAACTATGATGTAAACCATGTCCTTCAGCAGGAAGCTCTTCAAATCTTTAGCTAGGCATCTGTAAGAATTGTGTTCTTCATGAGAAATTTTAGAGAAAAACAGGACGGGACTTAGCTTCAGTTCTTTTTTCCGTAAACCCCAAACGTATTAATTCCTTCTTATTCTCCTTTTCTAAACACAAAAAAAGAAAATCAATCAATATCAACAAGACGGTTTTTAGCATTTATGGAACAATAAATCGAACTGAAGCTTAAAGAAATCGTTATCGCAAAAGAGAATCAAACTCACTCTTGACGAAATCGTTATCAGAGAAGAGAATTGTTATTGGAGAAGACCTCTTCATCTATTATGTTCTTCCACTTCAACTCTTCAGCTCGTTCTTCTAAGAAAGAGAACTCATGTTTTTCTCACAAATTTTTTTGTGTATTATTTAAAATATAATGTTTTATATTATAAAACTATATAAATTTTGAAGAAGAAGAAAGTAGGGAAAAAGAAAACACTTCATAATTCTCTTGAAGTATATTTAGGATTCATAGATCTTTCACCAATCTTATTTACATTGAAGGAAAACCCTTTATTTATAAGGAAAACATTACTTTGTCAAAAGTAGGATTCATAACCATATCCTAAAAGGACTCCACATAATTTGACATTTACTATAATACAAATTATTTGTAACACTCCTCCTTGAATGTCGGTAGATTATGTGCCTCCTTAAAACCTTACTAGATAAAACTCAGTAGGAAAAAAATCTAGTGAAGGAAAAAGAGTACACATATCTAATAATACGCATTATGGATGCCTCATTAAAAACCTTACAAGGAAAATCCAGTGGGACAAAACCTTGTGAGGAAAAAAGAGTACATCGCGTATTAACTCCCTCTCAAGACAACATCAATTCAGAGACTAGAATGTTCGTTTTGCAAGCTTGTGCACCATCTTCTTGAAAGTTTTAGTTGGTAGAGACGTGGTGAATAAATAAACAATAGTAATACTTGAACAGACCTCTTACATGTTGATATCACTATTCTTGGGAGCTCATGAGTGTAGAAAAACCTTGACGAAATATGCTTTCTTTTATCTGTTTTTATAAATTTTCCCTTTAGGGTCAAAGATTTCTGCAAGTTTCTTACTTCAACTTCATTAAGCAAATAATCTATTGCCAAGAGTTTCAATTCTAGTCAATCTATTTAATCCTTATGAGGATGATAAACAAGTTTTCCAAAAACTTGTATATGCTTTAGATTTTGAACTCATTCAATATTTTCAAATCAACTTTATCAAGTAACAACATTTAATATTAGATGTATGACATCTTTTAGTGCCTAGATTGCAAGTAAAATAAGCTTTACGCTTACCAAGATGCATCTTTCCACTTTTCACTTGATAATTAATTCTATACATGCATGCTTTAATAGATGTAGAATTCATATTCTCACAATATTGCGCGTTATTGTATCAAAGATATCGTCAACGATATACCATTTTGTATCAATTCACAACACGACAAAGCTTATTGATATCTCATAACTTTATTATTTTTAGGTATCTACCCTTCTCATTGGGTTTCATAAAGTGTTATGTCGTAGGCTTTCCAAGAGCACATTGTCTCCTTATTATGATCATTTTGATTATTTTATCCTCCCACTTTTTCAAGAATTATTTTAGTTAGAATTGATTAGTCTATCATGCTTCATGTATGTCATAGAATTTATCCTTAAGGGACATTTAATAGGAGTATTTACAACTTTTGTGTTGCTTCTAATCTCCCCCTTATGTTAGACAAACTAACATATATCTCAATCATTGGAGAATTTATCCTTGTGCATCAATGTATATTCATTGATTATATACCATATATCAAAATAATGAAATGAAAAATATTTGGTCCCCGACCATAAATAAATTGAAAGAAAATTTGATCATAATTTATCGATCTGATGCGTACAATTACTTTTGTATGCAATATCGTATTTCATATCAACATATGAAGCTTTATTTTCATAATCAATGATTTTACTATTTGAGACATTTAGTGTCACAACATCTTCAATATTTATCAATATTATCAAGATAAATTGTCTTGATTACATATTCTAAAATTGTGCTCTTAACTTTAGCTGATCCAATAAACTTTATCACGAGAACAAGCAACGTAAAGAATTCAGGAAGGATCTTCTAATTTTTCAATGAATGTCCATTACCCAGTATTCACATCTTTGGGATGATCAAATTATTCATGCAAACTAATAAAATTAGTAGTACTCGTAAACTCCAAGTTTACTAGGCCATGTGCCTTTTTCTTTAGTAAATTTATGATTTACTATTATATGAGTAAATTTCAATTTTATTACTCCAAGAGTAATTTTAAGATTTATTTCTTCTAAATTACTTTACCCTTTAGGTGAGTCGTGATTCCATCATTGAATGAACTAATCTGAAGAAAATTGTGCATGTAAACATATTATTTGTACCAACATTTTTGCAAACATTAAGTTGCGAAATGATAATAGGAACACATGTGATCATATAGAAGAAAAATTTATTAGGAACATTAAATATCTAAACAATCGACCAAAGTGGATGACTAGGTCCACAAGTATATGTATACGTTCCTATATTGCAAAAAATTCAATCTCAACTTTCATTTATGATTGTCTAACAATTAGCTTGCCTTGCTAACAAGTAGTATAAGAAAATTCACCATTTAAAATAATTTTTAGTTTATTCCATGAAATTCCTTTTTAATTTTCCATACTTCGTCAAAACATTATAGACTAACTATTTCCCAGACAATCGTGTCAAACTAAGAAAGTATTGAAATTAGTAAACTTCTTATTTACCATAGAATGTGCCTCAATTGCGTTGATTCTTGTTTAATACAAGCCTGAATATAAAACATGAAACTTTTCTATAATACATGTCTTCCTATAGAAATCCTTGGCGATACCACATGATTGACCAAGGTCGCAATCTTTCTTATGCCTAACATGGTGGCTTACACCTCATTCCATTTAAACAATGAATTTATATTTTTAGCATTTATTAAAAGTTCTCATTATTGATGAATGGAAAACAAACATGTGCATATCAAATTATGATAGCTTTAGTACCTCATTCTATATTTATGTGCATTATTCAATCACTTGTCTTCTTTCAGACGTAATATGCACGACTATCACATTCACTTTAGAGAATGAAGCTTTTAATTGAATAGGGTTCATGACTACTTTTCATCAAAAGCATACTTTTTTCTTTGATAGTCAAAATATCATCAATATAGTGAATTGAGACTCAAACTCAACCTCTTATCCATATAAAGGTGTCTTAGGTCATAAATCTATGGGTCTTAAACCCAATATCTTATCATCATGATGCATCAGGACTTTAACCCAATGTCTTACCCTCTTTATACGATTGGACATAAGTCCATCGTCTTATTCTTTTGGTGCGATAAAACTTAAATTTATCGTCTTACCCATATTGAGGCTCAACCTCAAACCTTCAAAAAATTATAATTTTATCACTTTTGATGATCATTAATATGATCGTAAATTATAATTACACACAAAATTTAGATTATTGATTTATTATAATCAACATTAGTAGTTATTAAATATAGCTTAATATATCACATACCTCATATAAACGTTGAAACATACCTTTCACTTTATTGTGCTTATTCAATTATTAAAATAAATTAAACAATTCTCTTCCCAATCGATTAAAATTAAACGTATAAAAAGTCAAGAAATCTTTTTATAGACTTATTTTAGATGGTACTTCCAGATCTGTCACATAAATAATTATAACATAAAGATAAATCATACCTTGAAGATATAAGAACCTTATTGCATAACTTATGCAAGATCTCTTTTGCACTTTTCCCGTCTTCTTCATCATTCTTTAAGAATAGAACAATCGTGCTGATAATGTGTTATGAAACTAAACAAATTTAGAAGGAGAACAAAGTAGGGAGAAGAGAAAAGACTTCTTAATTCTCTTGAAGTATATTTAGGATTCATAGATCTTTTACCAATCTTATTTACAAGGAAGGAAAAGCCTTTATTTATAGGGAAAACCTTACTTGGTCCCCAAGTAGGATTCATGACCATATCCTACAAGGACTCCACATAATTAGACATTCACTATAATATAAATTATTTATAACATTTTATGAATTATTTTTTTTGTCATATAAATATAGGATGGAGTTTTAAAAATATAGGAGAGAGTTTATCTTTTTAGTTAAAATTTTAACGCCACACCTGCATTTTGTTGTTTTTACAATTATACAAATAGGACACTTTAAAAGAGTGGCCATATATGTCGATAGTTGTTGTCAATTGTATCATATTGTAGCAAAACTTATAAAGTATAGCTTATACCATTAAATAGTACACTTTTCAAATGTTTTAAACATAAAGTGTAGCTAAAAGTTAAAATCTTAGGTTGCGCTTGGAAACCGTCTCCAAAAATATAGGCAACACTTTACAAGCGTAGTCCAGAATTAGTGTGGCGTAGGCCTAAAATGGTGTAGTGCCCATACCTTAATTTTTGATGAATATTGATAAAGAAACATTGGTTATTTCATCCCTAAAATCAACCTTGACCTTGTCTTCTATGGTGTTCTTCAACTTGGGAGAGAGAAAGAAGAAAGAAGCAAGAGAATTTGGGGTTGGGAATTATGAGAGTTAAGTTAGTCTAATTAGGTTAGGGTTTTATATAGGTTGTTAAATAAATTAATTACACCACCCTTAAACCCTAAATAACATACTAACCACTGAAATAATTAACTTGTCTAACTTAAAATCATGCAGCTAGAGAGTGCCTCACAAACAAGACCACGACAAATGGTCCTTTTGTCAAACGACGACCAAGGGAGCAACCGTCCTGTTTGTCCTTAATTTTTGTTTGAGAATTGTCCAAAGAAGGATTTCAAGGATTTTCCTAAGTGTCAATAGACGGAAGAATTCCACGCCCCATCTATTGGACAATGGATCGTTGGTTGCATCCGTTGGTGGACACTACCTCTGGCAGCCGTTGACCCAAAATGCAAGGGTCCTCTTCAAGGAACCTTGGTTGGTACTTGGGGAGTTGTACCCGGACCTTTTGATTATGAATAAATTCTACACATGTTAGAACCCCTACCACAAAAATTCATCAATTTCCAACTCATAAAACTTAGTCAATAAGGCTAAGGCACACTAGCACCTCATTGAACTAGTTTTCGGAAATCATGGACGTTCCTTAATGTTTTGATTTCTAAACTACCTAAAGGGATTATATTAATTATTTGAGACCTTAAAACAGTGTATAAATCTTTTGACACCTATGTTAGTCTTTAAAAAATGACTTAGACATTCAGAGTATTACAATCTTATTCATCAGTGTGATTCACGTAAGGAAATCTTCACTTCTTCATTATTCAAAGTCGTGCAATTGCGTTTGGCTTGAGTAAGACCTTATTCTAATATTTTCCTCTGATTTTGTCCATCTTATGTCAAACACTAGGGCTAATACAAGTAGGAAATGAGATGTCATTGAGAATCAAGAGGCTCCTCTCCGAGGGAATCATGCTCCTCAAGTAAAGAATGTGACTCTAGAGGAAGTTATGAATTTTATGAACTTGTTGGATCAAGAATTGACGGCCCAAGACAATAGTTAGGTGGTGCCTAACCCTTTAGGTAGAATATGTGCTTACATGATTAGAAATTTCTTGAGGATGAACCATCCAGAATTCAGCGGCTCCAAGGTAGAGGAGGATCCAAATGGGTTCATAGATGAGGTTTATAAGACTCTTTCTATTATGGGATTGATTTTTATGGAGAAAGCGTAGATAGATGATTATATTGAAAGATGTAGCTCAAGTTTAGTATGATCAATGTAAAGATTCTAGGCCAGTAAGGACGGGCTCTCATAGAGTTGGAGATATTTAAGTCGGCCTTCCTTGATATGTTCTTTCTTAGGAAATTAAGAGAGACTAAATTGGGGGAATTTATAAACCTCAAGCAAGGAAAGTTCAGTGTTAAGGAGTTTGCATTAAAGTTCTAAATTTTCTAAGTATGCTCCAAACTTGGTGGTAAACTCTAGAGACATCATGAATAGGTTCATGACGGCGGTGTCTGAAGTAGTGGAAGAAGAGTGTCGTATGGAAATGCTTATTGATGATATGAATATCTCCCGACTAATGGTGTTTCTCCAACAAATAGAAGAATCGAAGATTAAGAAGAAGAGAAAGTGGATTAGAATGAAAAATGAAGGGTACAATGGATATGGTCATTCTAAGAGTCGGCGAAAGTCCTCCAGAAAAGCATACTCTAATACTCCTAGGTATGAGAAGACCAATGAGTATTCCCAACCTATTTGCCCTAGGTATGGTAAGAAACGTGAGGATAATTACTTGACTGCTAGAGATGGTTGTTATGGGTGTGGTGAGAGTGGTCACATGATGAAATATTATCCGAAGGAAAAAGCTAATGTGAGAGAAGGAAAGCAAGTTACTGCCAATCAGGTGGAAGATGGTCTTACAAAGTGGAACAGGTTCTATGCTTCCGATCCAAGGGTGATCCCAAAAATCTCCTTAGTTCCTTCTTCGGTATGTGTTTCCTTAATATTTATGAAAATTTTTAGAATTTCTTATGATTATGATTTGGCTAGTGATTTTTTTCTTTTCCTAATGATGAAGAATTTATGTAAGAAATACATGTGTAGCTTATTCCCAAGTGGGGTATAAGGAGCCTTACATAAGATCTTTATACGATTATGTATAGGTATGTCTAGCTTGGAATTGAATTTTTTCCTTTATTTGAGTAGGTTCATTTAGGTATAATTAATGTACGATGGGTTGGTAGTCTAGAATTTGTCCTTTGAGAAGTGTTTAAGAATGTGTCATTCGAGGACGAATGTTTCAAAGTGGGGGATATTGCAAGGACCCCAAAATGAACTAGGTGAATCTATAATGAATTTAATGAGTTAATAAGGTCATAAAATTATTGATATAAGTTTTAGAAGTCAGATTGAAGAGTTTGGCAGTGTTATGAAAAGAAACGTTCTAGACGTCTGAAAGATAGTCTAAGTTGAACTAGTGTGTTAGAGTATTTTGTAGTCGAGTTTTGGGGTATGGTATGAGGGTGAAATTGAGTATAGATTATTCCTACATATATAGTGGCATGTCTAGGGTAAAAAAATTTTAGTATGAAACCCCGGGACCACTCTAATTTCCCCAAAGAGGACCCAAACGCTGGCAAAGAAAGCTGTCGGGAAGCCAAGATATGGAGGCTGCTTCTCGACACATAGCCAAAACCTAAGGGAAATATTCTCCCTATAATGTCGGTCATTCGTGAAACATTCTGTATCAAATTTGTTTCATGAACCAAGAAGCAAAGGTGACCTCGTAACGCGTAGTGACTTCCCAGATTTGGTCTCGTCATTTTTATGTCAAGTTAAAATTGGTAAATGGTCCAATAGTTGTAGGTGTCTTTTGGGTACTTTAGGGATTAATTATTGGTATTTATTTTATGGGTTTGAAGTGTATTTAATAATTACAATAACCATTTAGACTGGAGACTCTAATTCAAAACTTAACCCTTCCTAAAACACTTTCAAGAACTCATTGAAGAAGAAGAGAAATTTTGGGTTTCTCTTAAAAAAAATTCACCAGCGTTTTAAGTTGGCTCTAAGGCTATAATATAATGTATGTGAAGATTATTCATTCATGGATTCTTCCATCGATGAAGTCCCCCTTATTTTCCTCAATTGTGAATCCAAAATATCCCAATCTAGAGAGAATTGTGACTACATTTTAAGTAAGGTTTGATTGTGATCCCAATCTAGTAGGTAGCATTCAATTATGTTCATATGATGATACTGTGATGTTTTCACAAGGTTTTAATGGTGAATTGTATTATTTTATGTTAAAGGTGATCATGGTGATTTTAGGCCAATAAAGGCAAGATAAAGTTTCTAAGTTGATCTTCTTAATTAAATTGTACTATAAGCTATTTGATGATGATTGAATCACCTAGATATGAATTGAAATGGGCCTAATTATCTAGGATGGCATTGAATTGTAAAGTTGGAATTGAACCTATCTGATCATGGATGCCTGTACTTACCTTCTAATGATTAAATTCAATTAATTACTTTGTAATAAAACATGTATCATGATGAAATAAGGGAAGTAATCGATTGTAGGCCTTGTATGCCATTGATTCTAGGGATTTGGGGGTGAAGTCATTATGAAGGTATTGTGACGATGTTTACTTCTCTATTACACTTAGACATGAAAAATCTAGGGGAATTACGTTCTCTCACATAGATGGATTCTAGGTTGACCTAATAACCTAAAAGTAATCAATACCTGATGAATTAGAATAAATTCAAGTTGTACTGAATAGATTTTTCTTGTTTGGTGGACTTGGTAAGATAAGACCAAGGTGTGTTATCTTGATATGGTAAGTCTCATGATATCTTGAGATGCTAGGTCTCATGATAGATGGAGGTGATGAGTCTCATTATATCTTGGGATGGAGGAAGTAAGATCTATCATGTTTAGCTTGGTCATGTGTTGCTAGGATGCTTGATCATGATAGCTTGGGATTGAGTAGTGAAGATCTCCTAAGAATAACTTGAACTAGCATGACTAAACTACCTTCATGATAGACTGACTGACTTGGTTAGGCCTAAACCATTTCATGATATCCTTAGTAGAAAGGTCTATACTCTCCTAATGTTAGCTTAGTTGCACGCGAGGTGAATTTCATTATAGCTTGTCTTCCATGCAAGGTGCATTACAAAAAATATCTTGAGATTAGTTTCTCATTATATGTTAGGATTGAGGATTCAGGCTCCTCTATGGTTAGCTTGCATCTACATGATTGGTTGCATGATGGTTAGGATGGGTGTTTCCTTTCTTAGTTAGCTCGGATTAGGTTAGTCTAGAGAAGTACTTAGTGTGGATTGTAGTATGGGATGCTAACCATACATGTCACAAGTAATACTTGAAGCTACCAATGACAAGACCCCTATGATATGTATGTTTAGCTTGGGTAGTGGCTATGGTTTCTCTCCATGACATGATTATCTTAAGATAATATTTTCCTGTCAATATGAAGTAGGTCTACTAGATACTCTTAAATAAAAATTAAAATTAATAGGAGACTTCAAGATATGCTGAGTGTGTAAGGTAGAATGGAATGCTTCACATGTATTGGACAAGTGTGCTTTGAGGTAGCCTAGGTGCATAGTGCTCATATATTATAATGAATCTAGGTCTTAATCATGAAATTGGATTATTATCAAGAATGAACAAAGAGAGGCACTGAGCTTTTTGGTAGTAGTATGGGATACAACCTTAGCCTTGCACAAGTATACTTGGAGGTGGCTTGGGAAGTAGTTCATTTGAATAAGAAGGAGAATGAGTTAAGTTTGAACTCCTATACTCTTTATGATTCTTTATTATGTTTATTCTATTAATGTTATGATTATGCTAATATCTTAATATTATGGCGTTTGTCGAATAACCCTTTGAGATATCTTATGTTTGGTACGATAATTTCCATACTTGGTAAATTTCGTACTAACACATATTTTTCCTACATTCTAATCAATTATAGGGTCTTGAGGAGAATGATTTCTTTTAAGGGTAGAGGTCCTAAGGCTTTCAAGATGTTCAGATAGGTGATTCTTCATAGTATCCGGGGACACCACCACTATGATGTCTTTTTCATGTTTCACTTTTATTGGCTATAACCCAAGACTATTATCCTCATGATGTCATAGAGGGTTTTTGAGACATATGTTAGAAGTTTTATTAAATGATTCCTCAATATATTTTGAACAAAAAGTTTTAATTTCGTTCTCTTTTATTATATATGCAATGAATGATGCCGAAGGGCTTGTACAAGACCTCTGGCTTGAAGGATGCCCTAACTTCTAGGGTGTAAATTGGGTTATGACAACCCCCCTGAACTTTTTTATTCCTCCTTCTCTTTCACCATTATTATCCTATCACTCCAATCGAGTCTACACACACATGACACCAAGATAAATATTAGCTACCTTGATAAATATTAGCTACCTAAAAAATTAAATGTCAAACCTTCTCACCTATATTAAAACTTCCGAACTAAGCTTCTCAAAAAGATCTAAACGTCTCATTGAGCTCTAACTTTTGTCTCTCTAAGAAATGTAATCGATAATGACTGATTTTGAAACATTTAGCTCTCTAAGAAGTGTAATTAACGCAGAAAAGGGTAGATTTTGTGGAACTCTTTCTAGATTTGGGTCAGTTGCAGTTCTTAGGCCCGAAGGCTTTCTCTATTACTTGAAACATTTGGTCTATTGGTCATTTTTTCCGATCTTGTCATAAATTGTTACCAAGTTTGTTATTATCCACTATCATAATGTGTTATTGTTTATTTACGTTACTTTAAAAATTATATTCTCCCTATTTTTTTGTTTAAAGTTTTGACGTAATTTGAATAAGGTTTAACCATAGTTTCTGATTGAGTTTCAAATTAGGGGTTTGTGTCACGACCAGGGAGCACCCCCTTGAAGTAACCTGGCGTACTTGACCTATCTTAGGTATTATACAAGACCATAGTAATCATTCATTACATTTTCACAGGTAAATTTAGCAGAAAATTTAGAACATTCATAGCATATCATATGCTAGAATTATCCCTTCTATTAAAATAAAATATCATAATACATAGTTAGACTCTAAGTCTTTTTTCCATCTTAGACTCAACATCAATAGAGTATAATAGGAACACGACATAGGCAATCCTTAAATCTTAAGGACTCCTTTTCTTGAGCTTGGTAAAGACATATAAACCCCTTAACATTAGAGACATGCTTGAAGCATCCATTACCTACACATTGTGTAAAAAGGTTAATAAGAACTGTGTTAGTACAAGCATGAACTAAGTATGACAATCATGCAAAAACTTGCATTTAAAAGGAGCATTTTACTTCGAAACCAGGCATCATGCTTTTTTGTAAAACTTCCTAAAACATGATACAGTAAGAATCATAGATTTCCCATACCTCATAGAGGCATTTTATGGTCATGAAATCACATAAGCCATATATTGCATTTAAGCAACATTTACATTTCATTCATAGTAACCTCATTCCATTTACAGTAACCTTATTCTTTACTTATGTCCTTGACTTCCCTAATGACCCTCTAGTGTTACTTGGCGCAATGTATGAATAATTTCCGATTCCACTATCAATAATTAAGCATCACCTTAAAGCCACAAGGTAAACATACATACAAACTTCGTTAACCTAACACATATATTTATAGAAGCATATAATATCATAAGACACATATTTCACATTTGACCCATCATACTTTATGAAACACATAGAAGAACTCATTACAAGACCACATACAAGTCAAGACTTACATTATCATCATAGTAATATAGTAGTCAACATTAGCATATTTTAACTTCACTTCACATAAAACATCATAGAACTCCCCTTATAATCCCTATTTAAGCTTATTAGTGCAATGTACATGTGAAGTCCCACAACCTCACACATACTTAGTAAACCCATAAAGAGACTACAAGCATATCACTTACATCATATATCAATATTACAAGTATAGCCAACTACATGCATATCAAGTAAGACTTTGTCATATATTCAACAAGACCAACATTATGCATATAAAGTGAGAAGTCATCACATAGACACTATAGCACTCATACCATGAACATTATCATACACTTAGATCAATACCATAATTTCATGCATAAGAGATATATACATAGTCATATACATATATAACATCTTCCTAAAACTCCCTTCAAGATCTCCTTCTCCTACACTAAGCAACTTCCCTTCGGTTATCCTAGTAAGGGTTCATTACTTTACTTCCATTTTACATTTTACTTTAGGGAAATAATAGCCTTAACCGACAATAAGAACATGTAAGCCAAACATGGAATTTGGTGTCATACCTAACACCAAGAGAGGGTATCATACTTGCGAAAGTAAGACATGAACATCATTCTAGCATTCTAGATGGATCAACTAGCTAGGTATTATGGGGAAACATTGTTATGGAATTATGAGAAGTATATTGAAGCCCTCTTTATGCCAATTGGTATCGTAACTTCCATCTCTTGAGGGAATTCGGTGAACAAGCCTTCCTCATTAGAAAGGCACACCTTTCATTTGTCAAGTTCACTTGGTGCTAAGCTAAGTTTCCTTTTTTGAAAAATCTTTTTTAAATTTACTTCACAAATATGGCTTTAGGAGAATTAACTCCTCATATGCTTAACACATATGTTATAGATGAGAATTTCCTTTCATCAACTTATTTCATGTGATAAAAACTTTCACATGGACATAGCATATTCAAGAACAATCTAGTTTAGAGTAAAATTGATAGTACCTTTCAACAGACTCTCTCTTTACTAGATTTTCATACATGCTTCATCATATAAATTCATGTGTGTTTATGTGTACTTACATGAGAAGACCTTTCACATAAACACATTTAGACACTAGACATATTCATAATTCATCATATCATCATAGTAGATAATTTCATGTTCATAACTTAGTCATGCATTCATATCATGTACATAGAGATACCTCCCTAGGAACAACTCTATAAAGGTAGACATGTGCAATGTATATGAAAAGGCCCATACTATTCCCTACAGTAGTACACCTATCAAGTCATCCTAGTTAAATTACATAACATATTTCATGGAAATATACTGTACATGCATAGTAGTAGACATGAGTGCCTATGAGAATTATCCTTTAATTAGACACAATGAATCTATACTACCTATAAGCATGGATGATGTGTGTGTTTGTGTATATTTTTCAACATGATCACATAATGGCTATAAAAATCAAATTGAGGAAGCACCCTCTTAATACCATAATGCACATTCAAGCATACATCACACATTACATACTAGAATAGGAGAAAACACAACTTCAACATTTGCATTTTAGACTCCTAACATTGACTAAAATCACACATTTATATAGGGTACATAGGTAGGGGTCATTAAAAATTAAAACTTCATCATTGGTAGCACCTAAACCTAACAACTTTATTCAAGCATTAAAGACACCATCAACACCTAGCACATGATTCTAGATTAAAAGACTATGCATTGCACTTCACATTGTATGATCATCATAACAACCATTCATAATACATAACTTTTCTTGAAGGACATGATCAAAACTATCGAATGATCGACAAGAAAGTAAATACTTCAACCATAAGTGGACCATACCACAGAATGCCATACAAGGCCAATTCAACTAGCAATTCTATAGAAAAGTAAAGAAATATGGCTATCCTAAAAAATCTCCCTTGCTTTGATCATCATTTATCAAAACTCATAATTCATCACTAATTCATATTTATGGATGTAGCTAAAATTAAAATAACATAATATATATCATGCTTCAACCATCATAGAATGAAGAACACATTATGTGTACTACTTCATAAATCTACGGAAGGTGCAGGGATATAGGTCAAGCTTACCGAATATTCAAACCTTTATGCACACTGATCACCCCTCAATAATTAACCATCAATTTGAATACAAATCATTAACAATAGGAAATTCAACATACTATAATCATAATTCAATCAACATAAAATGAAGATCACAATGCCCACATTATAGGCTAATTTGAGAATTGAGAAGGATCACGGGTTCATCATGAACTTTGAATGAAAATCAACATAAAAAATAGTATATAATCACCAATTAATCAAAATTATGCTTTTGAAATCTATATGACAAAGAACCATGGCTAGATTGAATGATTGAAGGTTTGATCATGAAATCTTATTAAAAAGCTTTACAGGAACTCTTTGGATAAGTGGTTATGTAAAGATGAAGGGTCACCATACCTCAATATAGGATAGAACCACGAAAATTTTATTTAGAAACATCAAAATCCAATCTACAAGTTGTTCTTGAACGTCATCTCTATTAGAGTTTTCTACAGAGATTTCTTTTGAGAAGGAAGAGTGAAATTTGAAGAATGAAGTCTAATTGGGGGTTTGATATTTTTTACCAACTCAATATACCAAAAAATACATAAAATAACTTCCTAGGGCTAGGCTAGCACGTGGGATTTATTTCCCATTCACCCCTTAGCATGGAAGTATGCATGCTGCAAAGTTGCTGGAAGCATCGATGCCTACTATCTACGCCCCATAGACCCATCGATGGGCCGTGCTGGAAACTATAGTTTTGGTATGAAGCTCAATATTGATGGATTTATCTCCCTGGATAATTATGGGACTAGTCTCGCCCATCCCCCCCCCCCCATCAACGGGGCATCAACATGACTATGGAGCGTCATTTTCTTGGGCTTAGATGGACATTGCCAAGGCATTGTTTGGGGTCCTCCTTGAGGGACTTTTTGTGGGGCATTTGGGAAGTTGTGACTAGACATTTACAATGTAAATAGACTATTATAAATTTTAGGACCTTATATATAAATTTCAACCAAAACAAACATGTAAAACATGCCACTGCACACCAAGACACACATACATGTCTCAAGGCTAACTTTCGAACGTCATTGGACGTTCGAAGATGTTTGACCTCTAAATAACTTCAAATAAGTATGCATACTGTAAAACACTTTTTAACCATATTTTAAACCTTTTTAGGTACCATGTGAGGGTCTAAGAACCTTACTTCATTTTCATAGACCTTACAATATCCCCCACTTGGGAACAATCGTCCTCCAATGACACTTGGGATATTTCAAAATCCTTCAAGGAAATCAATGACCCATACAGCAGCTCACAACATTCAAAACATCATCACATAGCAGTCGATGCACCAAACATACAAGGAACACCAACTTTCATACCATTTAGCACTCAATACAACACAAGCAAGCAAAACCTTTATTCACTAACTTTTTAATGCATCAAACACATATGCTCTTGTCATGTTCATAGGAGGAACATACTTCTCCTAATCATAAAATGGTCTTTCCATTCCTTTTAATTAAGATATGATTATGCAACAACCTTTAATTCACACAAAGGCATGTTAGACATCACTCAAGAAGCAAACAATCAACTCATACGTCAATTCACATAATCTCGAGTCAAGTAGATCAACAAGGATCCTTATCATTAAGTCACAGTTCTATGAAGTCCATACTCAACCTTACCATAAATACTTATGTTTAAGGAGGAATATCCTTCTCATCAACACACTTACATGTCTTCACAAGTTCGTACAAAACCAATGAACAAAGGTCAATTCATTTTAATAATAATTTCACAACTTTTTAACCAAAGCATGCTCATACATTCTTCAAAGTAATGTCAAATGGTAAATCAAACCACATATAATACAATAAGAAGTCATTTCACAAAATTTCTATTTCTAGTATGTCAATAGTTTTCATAAACATGCATCGATGAGGAAAATTCTTGCAATTCATAGGCACAGATCAAGAGCATTATCCAAACACACATCACTTATCAAGAGTGAGCCTACATTAACACTTCCCAACTCAAAAAATCACACATATTTATGAATTTTATAATTTTTTATCTAAAGGAGAATCAATTTCTTTTTAATGGCTCAAAACACCACACATCATAAGTGACATCAAGCATTATCATTACACTATCACATGAAGATATATGCACAACTAACATATAAAGATGTACACTCAACATGAGAAAATATGAATTTTGTCTAAAATTCCTTTTTTACGCTATAGAGAATCTTCGAAACATGCTTTACATAGTACCAGTTAAGACAAACATAACATATAGAGATCATGCAAAATCATGATTATGTGCAAGACTCCTATCATGAACATGCTATCAGGAACTCATTAGTTTCAAGCTCAAGTAAGAATGGAAGGACAAGAGAGTGATATCTACAACCTTACTAGTCACATCATCATCATCCCCCACTTAGAGTAAACCCATTTAAGAGAAAATAAACTCAAACTTAGGAGAAACTTTTTATCAACCTTAGTCACTAACCACATCATCCCTTCTTTTGGGCTCTGAAAATATGAACACCCTTCATCAACATCAATTAAAGTTGATTCTCTACCTAGAGAAATTCAAGGGTACTCCACATAAGAACATTAGCGGTTTACAAAATCTTACCATCTAGGCACATTATCCCTCACTTAGGGTAATCATAATCATATCAAGCCCATAAACACAAAGGTTAAGGCTAACAAGACCAAACTTACATATTCGTCACTCAAGAAGATTTGACATTCGTTGAGGGTTCTCACTCCTAATCTTACATCAAGGAGTCTACTAACTTCATCATCAAGGGGTAATACCTCAAGTATTATCACTCCAATAAAGTCAACACCTAAAGTAAATCCATAACAATAAATTTAGGTCATACTACCAAACCACATAACGTCACAAATACACCATGAATACAAAGGGTAATGAAAAACATAGGGGAAACATAGAGGATACATAGCCATAAAGGACTCTTTGTTTTCTTTCAACACTAGAGTAAGGTAACTTTTAAGTCATTTCAACCCACATTCACATCTTGGGAGGAAACTTCCAACCAACCACACCTTGGAGACACCTAAGCATTTCCTTGAATGGTCATACTCAACATCAATCTTAAAAGGCAACTAACAACTTTAAAGTAGGTCAACATCAATTATTTCCTCCTCTTTAAAGTTTGAGGGATACATACTAACTTCTAGTTCAACCTTAGGCAAAACATAATTCAAACTTATGGAACAAAAGACTTTCTTCCCTTTTTACCATTCGTAGAATAGGTTCATAAGGGAAATAATAAACTATCATAAGGGTTCTCCCATTGCTAACATACTCTACAATCACATCACAAGGTAAATACACTACCTTAACTTCTAGGATAAAGCCTATAATAAAGGATTCTAATTCATACAAGGAAACTATGAATCACATCTCAAATACCATGGCGACAATGAAACATTTACACATATACAAGGGCCACATTTGAATCATTACACCTATGTAAAGGCAACATACGTTCTTTAGCTAGTTACCACACTTATTCAAAGAATTTCAAGCCTAAACCATATCATTAGTCTACCATCATACAAAACCATATAGAAACTTATCATCCAAAAAGGAAACTCATTTTAACAATAACAACTTTTTAACCAGTTATAACCATATGATTGTCACATCAAGGTTTACCCCTAGACGTAACCGACATCGTCGTTCTTTTCAAGGACTAAGACTAGACTCTTACTCTCATGTAATTATATTCATAGGTTCAAAAATGAAAAAAAAAATAAAAACTTTCGTTATCACTACTTGGAGGTTTACATAGATGATACGCTTAAACTTACTTCTCAAAAAAGAAGTAAAGCATTCGTGTCAAGTAAATAACCCAACTAGTGAGGTTGGGATCTTTCCCACGACGAAAATAGTCTAGACTTAACTTCAACCTGTTATTACTATTGTTTGATCAATGACTTCCTTGGAAAGTAAAAACATAAAAAGGGGGGTTTCTATTTCTAAATGAGTGAAAATAAATAACGAACTTGAAAGAGACACTTAAAAGCTTTGACAGTTGGATTTTAATCAATTAATCAAAGTAACTAGGGTTTACGTGTTCCCCACAGGTTCATAACTTGATAATTCTAACTATAAAAATTCTTTCCTAGTATCTTGCATGCAAAGTGATAAGTTATGTATTTCTTAATTCTTGGTCCGGCATCTAGAAAATCTCACTCCGCATCTTGGTCCGGCTACGTGTGTTTCTATCCTAACCTTTATCCTTACCTCATATTGAGCATCGTATTCGATGTTTGACTAAGTTATTACCTCGTACCAATCAATACTAGCTTATTAGATAGTATATACTAAATCTATGATAATAATTCTTTTCCTATTATCTACCTCCTTGGTCCGGCAAGTAGCATTAAGGCGAGTTCTAACGTTGGCCATCCGTTAAAAGGAATTCTAAGCGAAATAATTATTAATACATGCAAGACACTATTCTAGAACTGTTATTTTAGTTAGGGTTTATATCATTATTTACCTATGGTTCCCACAACCCTAGTTATGGAGTTTAGTTACTCATGACCATAAACACAATATTCAAATATATTAAATAAGAGTTCATGTACTTACTTCAATGAGAAAGAGTAAAATCCAAAAGTTTTCTTGATTAATCACAAAGAATCACTTGCAAGAATTCTAAAAGTAATCAATAATATCACAATACAATGTTTACCAATATGGAGTTTTAACAATCTAAGAGTCTAAAAATACGGAGTCTAACCTCAAAAATGAGGTTTTTCATACTATTTATAAAAAAAAACCTAATTAAAGAAGGATTCTAATTGCTGGAAATCTGCCAAAACGCGGCTGGGTCGACGGACCTTGCGACGGACCGTCGTGGTCACAATTGACCTTCATTGACTCCGTCGTCCCATACTTGAGCAATTTCTTCTGCTGCTCTCTTCATTCCCCTCGACGGCAAGTATGACGGACCGTCATAGGCACAGCGGTCCGTCGAGGGTCTTCGTTCCAAAATACTTCAACTCTTGGGATCTGGGTACTGGATCACTTCTCTGAACTTCATGACGAACCTGCAGGACGGACCGTCATAGACACGACGGACCGTCACAAGCTTCGTAACCCCACACATGGTTAGACTTCCCCATCTTCCTTCACCAGCTGTACTATGCTGCCACCTACGGACCGTCGCGAGCACGAAGGACCGTCATAAGCTCCGCAGGTGGTCTCTTCTATATTTCTACGCTCAAAATCTCCGCATTCATCTTTGGACAGATTTCATGCAAAACAAAGGGAAACTTATATAAAAATTATCACAAAATGACTTTTGGACACACTACACTTATGGAAAAAGTGTTAATTATACCGTGAAACCACGGTATATCAACACCCTCAAATTAAATTCGTTTTTTGTCCTCAACCGACGCACTATGACTCACTACACAATCTTTGTACAATAGTATCCATGTTTTATCCTTTGCAATCATATGGCTATCAATACCGATTAATCTCAACAAATATATGCATGCTATCACTAGTAGGCTTGAATTTTGTGGGATCAGAACATGACACAGACTCACCATGCACTAACACCTATCCTCTTCTATTTCTCATCGAGGTGCTAAAAATTTCGGTATTGCAACTAGTGTCCTCACTTTAAAACAAAATCCTCCTTTTTCACACAATGATTTCTATTTGAGTATAAGGATTACTTTTCAACACTCGCTCTCAGAACAAAGTCGCACTTATTCATAACTAATGCCATAAGCTTGCCCTTATTTTCACTCTCTTAAGTTCGCTATACAACCCTTAAGATCACGATAGGACTTTTTTTAGATAGTAATATAGGCTCGGGGTCAGGTAAGGTATATTTAGGTATACTTTAGTGACTTTTTGCCCTCCTTGACATATCGGCTAAACCTTCCACTTTCTATCATTTTATCTCGCCCTGTTTATCATATTGTTTCACCTTGCTATTTTCTTTTCTTTCTTTATTTGTGTAAGTGACTCTCTTCTTTTCTTGCTTGTTTTTCTTGTATATTTTTCTTTTTCTTTACTTTTCTTTCAACTAATTCTTGAGTCACTTTACTTTTGTTCTTTCTCTCTCTTTGTTCTTTCAACCCCATTTTCCAGAGAATTCCTCATAATAGCCACCCTCAATAGATGGCTTTGCCATGTGTCAAGGTACACAATACCCAAAGTTGGGTCAGGGCCATAATTTACTGCATTAGCCACCCTCAACTTATGCTTTTGGCATAAGCTGAGGTGCACATGTCCAAGGAAGGACCAGGGCCAACACATTGTTCCCAGAAAAGATCAGCTGGGGTGAAAAAGAAAGGTTTATTTTAAGCTCAGATCATTTGGATCAAAGAATGATAAATTTCATTTGGTTTTCTTTTATTTAGGCTAGAAATTGGCTATATTGAATAAGGGCCTATGATCCTTTCCTAATTGTCTATTACAACTTACTTTTAGCAGGACTAACCAGGCAAGTTCTAGCTCATTACAAATAGTGGACTATTCAAATTTCCTCACACTCACTTGACATCTTATCACTATACCAAATTATAAGCCACCTAGTTCGAATTTAAGACTTAGGGTAATGCAATGGTGTAACTCTATTTCATGCTTAGAGCCACACAATTATCAGTTACTATGCCTAGTCATGCATTATTTTCCAGTTTATCAGGATATCATTTTAGCCATCATGCTCCATAATTAAACTATGTACAAAGATATAAACATGCCGGTTCAACAGAAAAAGTAATCAGTCTTTTGGGGAAAAAGAACACACGCAAGAAAACCCCAAAAAAAGGATAGCGAGTTGGGCTACTCAGACTTCACCCTAAAACTCACTTTCCATTTACCCCACCCCCAACAAAAAAAACATGAAATTGTACCCAATGCATTAAAAATCTAAATACTAGAGTGGTAGGTGAAGCAAACTTGTGGCGCAAAGCGCCGTCGATTAACAAGCTGGTGGGTCCGATTTCCTGGAACCCACGTCCTTTGCCATCTGGACACCCTCAGTGGTGTCCTCAGCATCAATCGCACCATCAGTAGTGCCTCCTACTATATCTACAGTACGGGAGCTAGACGCCCCAACCGTTAACTCATATGCTCTCATCTGGTGTGCCGCCTCCTCAGCAAGTGAGGCTTTCCGCGCAGCCTCCATCTCTCAACGCTCCTTCTTCCTTTCTCGCGCCTCATCCTCTGCTCGTACCCTACGCCTCTTGGTACTCTCTCGAGGGGGAGGTGGTGGAATTTCTGAAGTAGCAAAAAGGGCCGCCAACACGGTGACCTCAGCAGGCTCGACAGAAGGGGCCTCAGACTCCGACACCCTAGCCTCTAAGATCGTGTCGATGTATGCACGAAGACTGTCTACCGCAACCTGAAGAGTTGACACATCCACCGGAAGGGCTGGTCGGGCTAGCACTCTCAACTCAAAGGCGTCCAAGCGCTGGTTAACCTCAGCTATCTTCCACTCTGTAAACTGCACCATTTTCCTCTCTAAGCACTCTTCGAACTCAGTAATCGACTTCTGCATCCACGGCTGGATATGATGCAGAAGAGTTGCCATTTGTGCCTCTAGTTTTTGGACCCTTGCAAGCGGGACCAGTGCCAGTAGAGAGGTTGTGCGAGAGGAGCTCGGGGCTGTGCTACTACCCGGGATAGACTCGACCGGGGTAGTGCCAGTGGACGCCTATGTAGTTGTGCGGGCCTGGGCTACTGTATCAGCGAGATCATCAGCAAGTGGAGGCAGCTCTTGATGGGGCCCTCTGCGTGGAGCCAACTCATTTGCCTCATCTTTGATAAGGCCGACGTCAACAGTTCCCTTCGGGGTCTTAAGCTGATCTACGTGCCATATGGGCACACCTGCGGACCTGCAAAGGGCAAAGATCATGCACGGGAAAGGGTAGGTAGTAGTGACCTTGAATGCCCTCTCGTGCATGACTGCCTGGAGAAGCCATGCGAATTCTACCTCGAATCCGGCTATCATCGCAGCCATCAACACTGCTCGATCCCAGATAACGATATTATCCGCACCTGTGGGGGAAAGGAAGTGACGAACAAGCATCCACAAAAACTTTGCTGTGAACGTGAGGTTGGCCTTCTTGATGGCCCCCTTCGGCTCAATCACCCAATCGGCACACTCTCCATCTACTGAAATGTGCAGGGCTATCCACCTCTTGGTGGTCTCTCTCAGTGATGGCTCGCGCAAGAACTGGGCATCCTTAACTATCTGCCATCGGTAGTCAAACTCGTTAGTGAGGGGGGTCCGAGTAGCATTAACACTCTCGCCGTATAGAAACCGGTGGATGGCTGGCAGTGAAATATCAACCTGTACGCCCTGGACTCGAACCTTCTCTAGTGGGGCCTATTTAGCGGGGGCAGACCACCTATCGATATGTGATCGGAGAGATGCTACGTAGGATGCGTAGAACTCTCGGACTATTTCTTCGCTGTATCATCCCAAAAGACGTGTTGTACACTCCAAGCGATGCATGGTGAAGAGGTAGTGGATCTCAGTCATCGTCAGGAGACTCCGTGTAAGTACCCACCGCTCAAAAGTGAGTGTTCGATTCATCACTCCTTTATCAGTCAGGAACTTCGCGTCGGAGTAGACTTGAAACTGCCCGTCGACACACCACCGGTTAGGCTGGTCAGTGGCTGGGGTGGAGACCTGAGCTGGTGAGCCGGATGTAGAGTCTGAACTATAAGCCTCATCAGACGAGGCCGACGCTGCAGCGCTGGCGGGTGCGGGAACCTCAGCAGAGCCAGAGGCTTCCTCGGACCATGATACTCCTAAGGAGCTAGATAGTCCTTCCTCATTTATGGCTGACCCAGAGGGTGTGCCGGTCAGTGTGCGCTCCTCATCAGACTGGGAGGCAGTGACTACGCCTGACGCCACCTTTTTGGGTATGGCTCTGGGAGCACGTGGAGCACGGGAAGGGGTGGAGGTGCCTGGGGGCACGTACTAAGGGTCACGCTCATCATCAGAGCCGATGATCATACGGGCAGACGGGGCGACAGACTTTGATCGCCCGCGTGCATAGATGCGGTCTTGCTTGGGTTCCATAGTAGATAGTACCTGTAAAGGATCAACATTAGAACGAGTAGTGGCAAACAAGACAAGCAAAACCAAACTTAAAGAAACATTGAAAATAGTAGCTAATTGATATCGAAATAGAGGCACACGATGGGCCTAATGACGTCCCGTCGTGACTATGATGGACCGTCATGAGGTCCGTCGTGTATTACTTGGACTGTGTATGTTTAGAGAACCCTGAAAGAGAGTCTCTGACGAGCATGACGGTCTGTGCAGGACGGACCGTCACAGGTGCGATGGTTCGTCGTAGATGTACGTCGTAGAACACTTGAAAGAAAAAAGATTGAAACCCTAAGGGGAGGGGTCTATGACCGTCATGACGATCGTGCAGGACGGACCGTCGTGGGTATGACGGTCCGTCACATGTGTACGTTGAAGGACACTTAAAAAAATGAGAGACCCTTAGAAACAGGGTCTCTGGCAACCAGAACGGTTGTGAAGGACGGACCGTCGGTCCGTCTCAAGTGTCCATTGAGGAACACTTGGGAAAAATGAGAGACACTTAGAAATAGGGTGTCTGAAAACCGGAAAGATTGAATGTGTCCGATGGGACAGGGTGCTAGAGATTTTGCAATGGACCCTACGACGGTCCGTCGTGGGTACAACGGTCCGTCGTGGGTACGATGGTCCGTCATCGGGGTCTCGTTCTGAATAACAGTGACAGAACTGAGGATACCCTAAGAATCAACCTTGTAGTGTTTTGGACCTACATGTGTCTAACCCAACTAACTAGGAAACTAGCAATGCAAAAGCACCTATGTCTAGGGTGGTAAACATGGCAATTTCGAACATTTGTAACCTAGGTTTGACAGAATTTTCTAAAGTAAACAACATACGACGAGGAACTAAGATTAATACTAACTAGTAAAAAAAGGCAAGATAAATGAGAATAAATTTAGAGACACATACCTTAGAAATAGAGAAAAAGCAAATGGACAATTACTCAGTTGGCAAAGTAGACACCCACAACAGCAGCTCCGACTAGTAGATGATAACTCTAGGGCGTTGGAGAATTTTAGGGGGCAATGATCGGTAGGAGGGAATGTGGAAGTTGAAAAGAGAGGGGAGATGAGATAAATAATGAAGGAATGGGGTGAAATGAGGGGTGGGGGTTTAAACGGTCTGATATTGAAAAAGTGTCCAGCCGGGTCGGGTCGGGTATAATTCATTAATCACGCGACAGTTCCCCGATGATGGTTCGTCGCAGTTGTGACGACCCGTCGTTGGTTCCGTCGTGTATGCCCTAGTTTCGAAATATAGAAAAACGTACCTGGTACGACGGATGCATACGACGGTCCGTCGCAGGCGCAACGGTCCGTCGATGTGTGCGTCAGTGACTGTTGTAGAGTAATTTTCTGCAGAATTTCCTGGTGATGTGCCTAAAATTTTAAAAACCCATTAGTAGAAAAATGCTACCACTACTAAAAAGACGATAAGTATTAGGTTTCCTCCCAACAAGCGCCTGATTTAATGTCGCGGCACGACTGGGGACACTTGATTACTCAGACTTCATCAAGATGGTATGCCTCGATCACTTCATTTGCCGATTCTGCATGCCCAAAATAGATTTTTATGCGCTGTCCATTCACCTTGAACCGCACACCCTCCTTAGTTTCCAACTCAACTTCTCCATGAGGGAATAGTTGGGTAACCAAGAAAGGACCAGTCCATTTGGACTTGAGCTAGCCCGGAAACAAGCGCAACCTGGAATTGAATAAAAGCACCAAATCTCCGACCATAAACTCTCGCTTTTCAATTTTGTTGGCATGGTACTTCTTCATCTTTTCTTTGTATACTGCTGACCTTTCATAGGCTTTTACGCGAAATTCATCGAGTTCATTCAACCCATTTATCCGTTGCTCTGCAGCTTCTCTCCAATCCATTTTTAACTTCTTCATAGCCCACATGGCTTTATGCTCTAACTAAACCGGAAGATGACAAGCTTTCCCATATACAAGTTGGTATGGAGACATACCTATGGGAGTCTTATATGCTGTCCGGTAGGCCCAAAGAGCATCATCAAGCCTCCTTGACCAATCCGTTCTACTAGCGTTCACTATTTTTGACAATATCTGTTTTATTTCCCGATTCGACACTTCAACTTTCCCGCTAGTTTGAGGGTGGTAAGGAATGGCCAAATTATGGTAAACCCCGTATTTCTCCAATAACCCCTTGAACAATCTGTTGCAGAAGTGGGAGCCCCCATCACTAATAATGGCCCTTGGGGTGCCAAAACGATAGAATATATTCTTTTTCAAGAATGCAGTGAAACTCTTCCCTTCATTGTTTGCGAGGGCTACGGCTTCGACACGTTTAGATACATAATCAACTACAACTAGAATGTACTTCATTCCATGAGAGCTCACGGAAGGGCCCATAAAGTCAATACCCCAAACATCAAATAACTCAATCGCAAGAATGGGGTTTAGAGGGATTTCTTGCTTTCTTGAAATACCACCATCTCGTTGGCATCTGTCACATGCTTTAGCAAACCCATGAGCATATTGATGAAGAGTTGGTCAATAGTAACCACATTGTAATATCTTATGAGCGGTTTAGATACCACTGTGATGTCCACCAACGGGTGAGGAATGGCATGCCTCCAACACATTCAACATTTCACATTCTGGCACACAACGCCGAATAAACCCGTCGACTCAACTCCTATACAAGTATGGTTCATCCCAAAAAAACTTCTTCACATCGTACATGAACTTTTTCCTTTGATGAAAGGACAAGTCTGATGGAACAATATCACTAGCCAGATAGTTCACAAAATCTGCGAACCATGGGATCAAGTCTTGTGAAGAAGCCAATACATGTTCATTGGGGAAAGTATCATCAATGTCAGTCTTATCCCCTAACTCTCTCATAGGTTCATCCTCTAGACGAGACAAGTGATCCGCAACTTGATTTTTAGTTCCTTTACTATCCATCACTTCAAAGTCAAATTCTTGTAGCAGTAACACCCAACAAATCAGCCTAGGTTTAGCAGCCTTCTTCGCCATCAAATATCTCAATGTTGAGTGGTCAGTATGCACTATAACTCTAGTACCTAGCAAATAGGAGGGAAATTTCTCAAAAGCAAAGACTACTGCAAGGAGTTCTTGCTCAGTCACTGTGTAGTTCTTCTGAGCTTCATTTAGAGCTTTACTAGAATAGTAAATAGGGTGAAGGATTTTGTTTTTTTTCTGTCCCAATACTACACAAAGAGCCACCCCACTAGCATCACAATCACCTCACATGGACTGTTCCAATCCGGAGAAATAATGATAGGCGCAGACACCAATTTTTCTTCTAACTCACTGAATGCTTTAAGACAGGATTCATCAAAAAAAAAATTACAATCATTCTCCAACAGTTTGCACAATGGGTGTGCAATCTTTGAAAAGTCTTTGATGAATCTCCGATAAAAACCTGCATGCCCAAGAAAGCCTCTCACACCTTTCACAGAGATCGGTGGGGGAAATCTCTATTACCTCGACTTTAGCTCGATCAACCTCTATGCCCTTTTATGAAATGCAATGACCCAACACAATACCCTCTTTCACCATGAAATGACACTTTTCCCAATTTAGTACTAGATTGCAGTCTTCACATCTCTTAAGGACCTCAGATAAATTAGTCAAACACCACTCGAATGAATCACCAACCACAGAAAAATCATCCATAAAGACTTCTATAGTATCCTCCACCATGTTAGAAAATATCGACATCATACATCTCTGAAATGTTGCGGGTGCATTGCACAACCCAAACGACATTCTTCTGAACGCAAAGGTCCCATATGGACAAGTGAAAGTGGTTTTCTCTTGATCATCTGGTGCAATAGAAATCTTATAATACCTCGAATACCCATCAAGAAAAATATACCACCCTTTTCCAGCAAGTCTATTCAACATCTGATCCATGAAGGGCATAGGAAAATGGTGTTTTGCAGTCCATGAGTTTAGTTTACGGTAATCCATACACACCCTCAATCCAGTAACCGATCTCATTGGAACAAGTTCATTTTTTTCGTTGGGGACCACAGTCATTTCCCCTTTCTTAGGTACACACTGAACCGGGCATAACCAACTACTATCGGCGATTGGATAGATTACTCCGGCATCCAACCACTTAATAGTTTCCTTCTTCACAACCTCTTGCATAAGAGGATTCAAGCGTCTCTGGTGCTCAATACTCGACTTATGATCAGGCATGAGTTCGATTTTATGAGAGCAAATACCAGGAGGGATCCCAATAATGTCCGCAATAGTCCACCCAATAGCTCTTTTGAACCTTTTTATTACCCTCACCAAACTCTGAACCTATTGTTCATCTAGGTCTGATGCAATGATTACCAGCAAAGTGTCACCATTTCCTAAGAATTCATACCTTAGATGAGGTGGGAGAGCTTTTAGTTCTAATTTTGGAACCTTCTCTATAGATGGTTTCGCGCGTGGGGACCTGCGATTCTTCATATCAAGCTCAAATTTCTTTGGTTTAAACCGAACATCACCTCGGTCAAGAGCCGCGACTAATGACTCATATCAAAGTTCATTATCACTGCCGCTAATGCTTTGACACCTAGATGTTCTTCTATTTGTGTCTCAAATGTCTCATCCATGTTTTAGGATATAGCAGATGCCGATTGGATCTCACCGCTCTGCCTCATCGACCTAAAAATATTAAAGGTCACTTCCTCATTGTTCAACCGAAATTTCATCTGTCCCTTTTCCATGTCTACTAAGGCTCTTCCTGTAGCAACGAATGGCCTCCCAAGAATAATGGGCACTTCAAAATCGACTTCACAATCAAGAATAACAAAATCTTCTAGAAATATGAATGACTCTACTTTTACTAACACATCGTGGAGTATCCCTATAGGTTGTTTTACTGTTCGATCAGCCATCAGTAGCCTCATCGCAGTGGGATTTGGGTCACCCAAGCCCAACTTCTTGTAAATCGAGAGGGGCATGAGATTTATGCTTGCCCCCGGATCACATAATGCTTTCGCCAAGAGTAATAGCCCGATTGTACAAGGAATAGTGAACGCACCCGGATCTTCTTTATTTTGTACTAGAGATCTTGTAGCAATATCACTACAATGCTGCATTCTATCATCATCCTCAAAAGTGACCGATCTTTTCTTTGTTACCAGATCTTTCATAAACTTGGCGTAACCGGGCATTTGTTCTACAACTTCGACCAAGAGACATTGATTGAAAGTTGCTTCAACATTGTTATAAAACGCCGATATTTGCCATCCTCGGTCTTTTTCAATAATCTTTTAGTAAATGGGGGTGGTGGCCTAGGCATAGGAGTTTCCTTTTTAGGCACTTCAGCATTTGTTGCAGTGTTATCCTCTAATTCAGCATCAACATCTACCACTTATTCAGATTCTTTTGTCACCTTTTTCTCATTAGATGGCATAGGTGGGTCAATGGTTTGCTTGCCACGGCGAGTAGTAATTTCCATACAATGTCCATCATTTTCAGATTTTGGACAGTGTTGCTAGGAAGAGTGCCCGGTTGCCGTGTGTTCATAGTTGTTGATAAATGGGACAATTGTAACTCAAGTTGCTTAATCGATGTTGCATGTGTACCATTTTTTGCTCAATACCCGTTAAATCATTCCTCAACTCTTTATTGTGCTCATCACTAGCATTGAACCTCCTCATCATTTTATGCAACATATCCTCAACTCGCGACATACTACCTCCACCATCCCTAGGATAAACTTCATGATTTTGAGAAGGAACATAGGGTCAATTTATGTCTTTTATATTACCATAATTACCACTGTTGAGGTAGTTTTCACGACTGTAGTTTCCATCTCGGACATAATCACCCTCACGATTGTAGTTACCATAGTTCCGACCTTTGTTTCCTTGACCTTGGCGCTAATTCTCCTTATTAGAGCCTTGGGCACTTGGTCGGAAACCCCCCATCTGTTCATTTACTGCATAGGAATCCTCTTCATAATAACACTCATCGTTTTGTGGTGGTGGTTTCAACAAGTAGTTGACTGCATTTATCTTTTCTGCACCCCAGTGACATGTTTTAGTACCAACCCAAGCTCAGTTCTCATCTGAGCCATTTCTTCACGAATCTCGTCTGTGGCTGGGTTGTGAGTGGACTGTACTGCGAAGGTGTTTCTCCCTGTATCAGACTTCCTAGTACTCCAAACTTTGTTATTCCGGGAGATTTTTTATAATTTTTCTACAATCTCAGCATAAGGACACTCCTCATAAGATCCATCTGCTATGGTGTCCAACACCACTTTATTGTTATCATCCTGTCGCCGATAGAAGTATTCCTTCAGTGACTCATCATCTATACGGTGATTTGGAACACTTCTCAAGAATGAGGTAAATCTAACCCAAGAACTACTAATTGACTCTCCTGGTAGTGCCACAAAGTTATTCACTCTGTCTTTGTGGTTTAGTTTCTTGGAGACCGGATAGTAGCGTGCTAAGAAGACATCCCTTAGTTGGTTCCAAGTCAACATTGAGTTGTATGGGAGATCAGTGAACCACATAGCAGCCTCTCCCATTAGTGAGAGAGGAAACACTGTAGAGCTATTACATCTAAATCCAAATCAGGCCTCCCTACACAACTTTTACACACTGCCCTTACCTTTGCTATATGGGCATGTGGATCCTCAGAAGGTAGACCTGAAAACAAACCTCTGGCAGTGAGCATTTGCATCAGGCTACTAGTTACCACAAAAGTGTGGCCTGTGGGTAGAGGAGGCAAAACCAGTGGCCCATCTGAATCTTCTATGTTATCATAACCTCAGTAGTATGCTTGGGGTCGTCGAACGGAATTTTGTCCCCTCTGTTGGTGTTCACCCGGAGCATCGGGTAACATCTGACCATGAAAATCAACCGGAGCTGGGATGTTCAGGTTCGGATCATCATCATTTATTCCCAAGTTTTGATTCATATTGCACTGTGTACGCTCTAACTCGTGATCGTAGGGAAACAAGGGTTCTCTTCCTCTCCGTGTATTTGGCATACAAGGAGGATAGTTCTAAAAAAAGAAATCAAAAACAATAAAACAAAGTAAAAAATCAAGAAAATATCAACTAAACTATAGTAATAAGTTCAAGTTAATCTAAAAGCTATATTCCCCGGAAGCGGCGCCAAAATTTGATACGCTCAAATTTACTTCTCAAATAAGAAGTAAAGCGGTCGTGTCAAGTAAATAACCCAACTAGTGAGGTTGGGATCGTTCCCACGAGGAAAATAGTCTAGACTTAACTTCAACCTGTTATTACTATTGTTCGATCAATGACTTCCTTTGAAAGTAAAAACATAAAAAGGGGGGTTTCTATTTCTAAATGAGTGAAAATAAATAACGAACTTGAAAGAGACACTTAAAAGCTTTGACAGTTGGATTTTAATCAATTAATCAAAGTTACTAGGGTTTACGTGTTCCCCACAGGTTCATAACTTGATATTTCTAACTATAACAATTCTTTCCTAGTATCTTGCATGCAAAGTGATAAGTTATGTATTTCTAAATCCTTGGTCCGGCATCTAGAAAATCTCACACCGCACCTTGGTCCGGCTACGTGTGTTGCTATCCTAACCCTTATCCTTACCTCATATTAAGCATAGTATTCGATATTTTACTAAGTTATTACCTCGTACCAATCAATACTAGCTTACTAGATAGTATACACTAAATCTATGTTAATAATTCTTTTCCTATTATCTACCTCCATTGTCCGGCAAGTAGCATTAAGGCGAGTTCTAACGTTGGCCATCCGTTACAAGGACTTCTAAGCGAAAGAATTATTAATACATGCAAGACACTATTCCAGAATTGTTATTTTAGATAGGGTTTATCTCAATATTTGCCTATGGTTCCCACAACCCTAGTTATGGAGTTTAGTTACTCATGGCCATAAACACAATATTCAAATATATTAAATAAGAGTTCATGTACTTACTTTAATGAGAAATAGTAAAATCCAAAAGTTTGCTTCATTAATCACCAAAAATCACTTGGAAGAATTCTCAAAGTAATCAATAATCTCACAATACAATGTTTACCAATACGGAGTTTTAACAATCTGAGAGTCTAACAATATGGAGTCTAACCTCAAAAATAAGGTTTTTCGAACTATTTATAAAAAAACAAAAACCTAGTTAAACAAGGATTCTAATTGCTGGAAATATTCCAAAACGCGGATGGGTCGACGGACCTCGCGACGGACCGTCATGGACTCCATCGTCCTACACTAGTGTAATTTCTTCTGCTGCTCTCTTCATTCCCCTCGACGGCAAGTATGACGGACCGTCATAGGCACAACGGTCCGTCGAGGGTCTTCGTTCCAAAACACTTCAACTCTTGGAATCTGGGTACAGGATCACTTCTCTGAACTTCATGACGAACCTGCAGGACGGACCGTCATAGACACGACGGACCGTCACAAGCTTCGTAACCCCACACTTCGTCAGACTTTCCCATCTTCCTTCAGCAGCTGCACTACGCTGCCACATACAGACCTTCGCGAGCACGATGCACCGTCATAAGCTCTGTAGGTGGTCACATCTGCATTTCTAATCTCAAAATCTCTGCATTCAGCTTTTGACAGATTTCCTGCAAAACAAAGAGAAACTTATATAAAAATAAGCACAAAAAGACTTTCGTACACACTAAACTTAAGAAAAAAGTGTTAATTATACCGTGAAACCATGGTATATCAATAGACCTCTACATAAACATTATATTCATATCGAGTATACATAGACCCTTCTTATATGAAGGTTACATAGACTTCTACTTTTATTACACATACATATACGTAAAATATAGAAATAGTCTCAATGATTGTCTCATCTCATACCATCTAACCGAATATCACAATATGGGCATATCCCTAACATAAATTCAACTAAACCATGTATAAGTCATACGAAAGTACAATATTCAATTATAAAGAAAGGAATGAAAGAGTCAATAAGCTCATAACAAAGTTCGTAAGCTATAGGATGGGATTGCCCTCGAAAGTTGAGGACCTGTCCCACTTGGATAAAAGAAGAATCAAATACTTCAACAATATATCCTTCCAAACTCTTAAACGACCGGAACCTAAAATGTTTGGGGAAGAAGGGAAGAAAATGGGGTTATTACTCCAAATGTACTAAGTATGAGATATTATGCACATACACAAGCAAACCATGCTAAAAGGGACCTTTTTAACAAAACATGCCATTTTCCCCTTTTAGCGACTTAATGCAAAGTCAAGTAAGTCATATCAATCAACCAAACATGCTTACTATCTAAACAAGTAATAGTTATCCAAACATACTTAAAACCATGATTTACTACAACACTAAAATCAATGAATAATATCACAAGACTAAATAAGAGAAACATATCATAATAATCAAGACGAGTAGTCACAAGTTCTTATTAAGTCAACAAGTGCAATAACTAAGCAAATCCCCATAACCTTACTCAATCAAGTAACCCCAACAAGAAAACAATACCAATGTCCAACTTTACATATCATGGAATTTAGGTTTACATTTCATCATATATTAACATTATAATCCAAGGCATATTCATTAATGAACTTATCAACATATAGTATCAACATTGTTCCATGGTCATCATATATATCATATATTATCATAACATAAACATATATAAGAACCTCCTCCTGAGAATCCCCTCAAGTCTAACTAGTGCATTATTTAGGTAGAGTCCCATACCCCTAATCTAAGATAGAGTTCAAGTCCTTTAATTCATTTTACCTTTTGGGAAAATCTTGCCCTAACTGACATAGACCACATGAGTTAGTGTCGAATCCGGTATCATAAAAACCTACACCGAAATAAAACGGACTATTTGCAAAGCTATTACAAAAACTTGAAACATAGCAACTACGTGGATCCTCTAGCTAGTATTCCTTTGGGGGAAACATAGTTCAAGAACTAGGAGATTTAGTTTGGACCTTTTTTATGTGCCATGCATTATAGTCTCCAATCTCAAGAGTAATATAGTGTTCCTACCTTCCCTTTTTGGGAAGGGACACTCTTCTATCTAGTTCAGTCGTTGCTAAGCTAGACTCCTTTTTTGAAATGTCATTGAGCCTATAATTATCAATCATAGCCTAATTTAGTTCATAGGGTCTACCCCTTGTCTAATCGTCATCATCAATAGCTCAATAACAATTGTACGAGTATAAGTCCTTTCATAACAATTCATATAAGTAAGGTTAACACATTAGCATTTCGTAGCATATTAAGGAACATTTGTAGTTTTCACCATCCTTATACCACATACACCTTAATAAACTTCAAACATAGTAAACACATTTAAATTCAGCATCATACCACCCTATAATCCTAGTATAATGCATAATCCAATGTAATATCATGACTTAAAAACAATTAATCACAATTAGAAGTAAAGGTTCAGATTCTAAGACATACTAAGTCTTCCTGGTAGTCTATCTATCAATCCATAACTCAACCCAACTTTTGGAGTAACATCATCACACAATGATAATCAATAGAATAACAAGGCCAATTGCATCTCTATAACACAATTCATCTTTAAATCATAACTTGAGACAAGATACATAGGCTAATTTCACATTATAATTCATAACCTAAATCACATCTCAAGAACTAGCATGATAGACCTATAATTCATCTTAATTTAATCATAATAACACGATAGGATAGAAATCAAATCAACAACCAACTCAATTGAATTATCACAATACAATATAGGTTAAGATTACTATCTATGGTTAGGGATAGAGGTTTATACTCTTCAATTTAGAACCAACCATTAACAATTATCATAAACATGTTGAATTACATGTTAATCTACTCGAAAAAAAACCTAAGAATTCATTAACAACTCAATCTAGAACTTCAATTTTGTAATTGAATGAAACTCATAAGAAACTCAACTTTTTGAAATCTATTTTGAAGGAATCCTTTGAGGAAAGAGTCTCAAAGGTGAATAGAACACATACCTTAACGTTTTTCAAAAATTTGATGGTGAATTCATCTCTTTCAAGACCCTAAGCCCTAGTCGTTGCTAGTCTTCAATGGTGAGTTCATGCAGAGAGAGAAATAAGTGAGAAGGAAGAGAGTTTATTGTAGATTTATCTTTAGGTTAATGAGGGTTTAGGGTATATATAGTGGGACTTAATTTAACTTAATTGGTCTCCCTTTAATCCCCAACTAACCCCTAAAACACTTAATTAATTAAATGAAACCAACAAAAATTTGGCAGTGAAACTCCACCCTCACAGACGAGACCCCGAATAACGAGCCATCTGTTAGTCGACGGACATTCGCCGTCCATATTTTACTCCACCGTCTTTGTCAGATACTGTGCAGGCAAGGTCTTCCTCCAAATTGTATAAGTGTGGGACAATGGTGGCATCGACGCCCATCTATCCACACACACATTGTAGCCTGCACCTATGCACACCGTTGATTAGTTTAGAGGATGTGCAGGTGAAGGGACCCTCTCAACCTTTCTAAGTGTGGGACGACAATGACATTGATACCCCATCAATCCACACAGGGGCCATATTCAGTATCGTCGATGCACACTGCAAAACAGTGTTGCATCAAACTATAGGGAGCATCCTCAAGGGCCCTTGGTTTGTCCTTGGGGAGTCGTACCTGGATGTTTCAACGATGAAACAAGTCAAAAACCTATTATCTACCTTAACAACAATTTTTGTACATTTCCAACTCCTAAAGTTAGTCAAATAGGCTAAGGTATACTAATATCCCTTTGAAAAAACTACCAATACGTTCTTGGACGTTGTGGTTCTTATACCTCTTAAATGACCTATATTCATTAAAAATGGACTTACAAATAGTTATTAGACTTTATGACACTTATATTAGGATTTACAATGTGTATTGGATTTTCAAGGTGTTACATTATCCCCCCCCCCCAAGGAACATTCGTCCCCGAATGACACTAAAACTCTTTTGAAGGAAGGAATAGACTCATGACTAGAAACCCAACCAATAAACATAAATCATTTCATTTCAACAAGGCAAACATGAAAACTCATGTTACCACGCATAAGGCTCAAAACACTCCATCATGAGGCATTCCATTCTCACAACACTTATGAGATCAACATATATTACATGAGTCAATTAGCAAAAAGTTAAATTCACAACATGCTACCTATGATTTCATGAAGACTCACCATATCAAAATGCACAACATAACTCAAAACAAGCAAAAACCAAACTTTCATGTTTTTAAGAGCAATATTACAGTAACTTCACTGTATGTTTTTTTCAAAAATAAAGAAACTTCAATTTCTAGTCATATTTTTATTATTAAAAACATGACTAACCTTAATTCTCAAAAACATGAGGGTAACAGGACTTCATGTCGGCCTCGGCCTCCCATGTTGCACCCTCAACTAGATGATTTTTCCATAACACCCTTACGGAAACTACCTCTTTATTCCTCAACTTGCTTACTTGCCTATAAGGAATTTTAACCAGAACTTCCTCATAAGAGAGATTATCCTTGACACCAAGACCCTCGATAGGAAGAATGGACATAGGATCACCAATACATATTTTCAATATAGAAACATGGAAAACCGAATGAACCGAAGCCAATTCATTAGGAAGTTTCAATTCATAGGCAACCTTAACAACCCTTTGAAAGATTTCTTAGGGGGGTCCCACATAACGAGGAGTCAATTTATCTTTTTTCTAAATGTCACTAGCCCTTTCATTTGTAAAATTTTCTAATACACCTTATCACATTCTTCAAATTCCAAATCCCTTCTCCTATGATCGGCATAAGAATTTTGCCGACTATAGGCAGTTTGTAACTTGTTCCTTATGATATGAACTTTTTCCAAAGTCTTATAAATCAGTTCGGGACCAAGAATTGATGTCTCACCCACTTTAAACCATCCAATAGGAGACCTACAACTCCTACCATACAAAGATTCATAGGGAGCCATGGAAACTGATGAACGAATACTACTTTTGTAGGCAAACTCCACCACAGTCAAATGTCTATCCCAACTCCCTTTAAAACCATTAATGCACTCCTTAAGCATATCTTTAAGAGTTTGTATTGTACGCTCCGCTTGACCATCCATTTGGGGATGTAAAGCGGTGCTCAACTTCATCGTAGTACCTTACCCTTTTGAGAAAGACCTCCAAAATCTAGATTTGAGTTGTGCTCCCTCATACGATATGATGGATAACGGAATGTCATGGTGGCACATAATCTCATCTAGGAAGAATCTTGCATAATCCTCTGCCAAATTGTAGACTTAACATGAATAAAGTGATTGGACATAGTCAATTGACCCACCACCACCCATATGGAATCATAGAACTTTTAGGTCCTAGGTAAACGTACTACAAAGTCCATATTGATGTCTTCCCATTTTTAAGTAGGAATTTGGATCTCTTGTAGTAAGCCAGCCGACATTAGGTGTTCTACCATTACTTGTTGTCAATTTTGACACTTAGGGACAAACTCCGCTATGTCCCTTTTTATACCTTCACACCAATATATTTCCCTTAGGTCATGGTACATTTTTGTTGACCCCAGATGAATTGAGTAGCAGGACCCATGTGCTTCTTCTAGGATATGATCCTTCAACCCATCTACATCGGGAACACATAATCACCCTTAATACCATAACACACCATCCCCCCCTAAGGAGAATAATTAATTCAACTTTCGTAGAACTGATTCTTTCAATTCCATTAAGGCTAAATCAAGGTGTTCTTTGACTTCACCTCAACCACTAAAGATGACTCGGAGTTATGATGAACTATAGCACCCTCTTCCGGAGAACTCTCCAACCTCACCCCAAACCTAGCCAACCAATGTACTTCCCTTGCTAGGTCCTTCTTGGCTTCGTCTATATGGGATATACTACCCATAATCATACAACTTAGGGCATCCGCAACTACATTAGCCTTGTAAGGGTGATAAAGGACACTCATATCATAATATTTCAACAACTCTAGCCACTTTTTTTGTCAGAGATTTAACTCCTTTTGTGTAAACACATATTGGAGACTCTTATGATCGTTAAAAACATCCACAGGAACCCCATACTAGTAAAGCATCCATATTTTCAAAGAAAACACCACCGTCGCTAACTCAAGGTCATAAGTAGGACAGTTTCTCTTATGTACCTTAAGTTTCCTAGAGGCATAGTCTATCACCTTCCCGTGTTTGCATAAGCACACACCCTAAACCCACTCGGAAAGCGTCACAATACACCACAAAACCCTTTTTATCTTCCGGTAAAGTAAACACCGGAGCGGAAGTGAGCCTATCTTTCAGCAATTGGAAACTCTTCTCACATGCCTCTGACCACTCAAACTTTTTACACTTTTGGGTAAAAGTAGTCAAAGGAGACGCAATGGACGCGAAACAATCCATGAACCTACGATTGTAACCCGCTAGACCCTAGGAACTCCTAATATTAGTTGGAGTCAATGGTCTAGGCCAGTTTTTCACCGCTTCCATTTTCCTTGGGTATACCTCAACTCCCTCACTTGAGATGCTGTTCCCAAGAAATGTCACCGACCTCAACCAAAACATACACTTACTATATTTGTCATACAATTGACGTTCTTTAAGGGTTTGGAATACTACCATCAAATGACCCATATGATCACCTCATTCTTCGAATATAACAAGATATCGTCAATGAAGACAATGACAAATGATGGTAATTTTAAAATAATTTATTCATTAGGTTCATATATGCCGCCGGAGCATTAGTGAGACCGAAAGACATGACCTAGAACTCAAAGTGCCCATATCTAGTCCGAAAGGCCATCTTTGGTATATCCTTCCCTCTTACTCTAAGTTGATGATACTCCAACCTCAAGTCTATCTTCAAAATGTAACTCGCCCTTTTGAGTTGGTCAGATAAGTCATTAATACGAGGGATATGGTACTTATTCTTAATGGTGACCTTGTTGAGTTGGTGGTAATCAATACACATTCTCAAGGACCCATCGTTCTTTTTCTCGAACAAATCTGGAGCACCCCATGGATAAATAATATGCCTTATAAAACCCTTATCTATTGAATCATTGAGTTGAGCCTTCAACTCTTTAAACTCGGCCGGAGCCACCCGATAAGGAAGAATTGATATGGGATTTGTATCCGATAGCAAATCAATGTCAAAGTCAATTTTTCGTTCGGGAGGAATATCGACAAGGTCATCAGGAAAGACCTCCAGAAAACCACTCACTAAGTGTACTGACTCAATTGGAGGAACTTCGGAGTCTAGATCTTGGACTCTCACTATATGATATAAATAAATATTTTGAGATCATTTTGCATTCTTTTAGACAAGAAATAATACAACCTCTAAAAATATAATTTCCCCCCTTCCACTCAACAACGAGTTCATTTGAGAAGTTAAACCTCAACACAAATATCCTATAGTCAATGGATGCAAAACATGCAGGGAACCAATCCATACCCAATATAATATAAAAATCAAGAATATTGAGTTCTACTAGATCAACATATGAAACTCTATTGGGAAACATTATAGGAAAATTTCTATACACCCTTTTTTATACAACCGACTCACCCACCAGACTATAAAAGGTTCATGCAAAGTATCGGGTAACATTTCAAAGTTTTTAGCTATTAGAGCTGTAAAAAATGATATAGTAGAGTCGGTATCATGTAAGGCATATACATCAAGAGATAAAACTTTCGTTATACCGGTCACCACATTGGGAGAGGTCTTTTGCTAACCCCCAGAGTAGAGAGCATAAAACTGGTTCTTCTTTGGAGCATCACTAGAACCACTTGCTTGAGCTTCGCCCCTCCCTTGTCTTTACTCTTCATGTTTGGAAAATCTCTAATCTTGTGACCACTCTTGCCACACCTAAAATAATTATCCATCCCCTTAAGGCAATCACCATAAATCTTTTTACCACACCTTCCACAAGTTGGCTTCTCAATTGGTGAATTAGTACCTTTTCCCTTCTTGAATTTAGGGTTAGACACCCGATCACCACTAGCTCTAGGGAGTTTGGAAGGGACTTGATTAGAAACCCGCTTCTTAAATCTAGTCTTGTCTTGTATCTCAAGCCTATTCTTTGAAGCACCTTCATCAAATGACCTTTCTCTCTTAGCATCTATACTTTTTGGCATAACCCTTGCCTCCTCAACTTTTATTGCATAAACCATAAGATCGGAAATGTTCATGTTGTCATGTAGCATGGCTGATTGGCACTTCTATTGTAAGTCTTCCGACACCCCATTCACATAATATATAATTTGGTTTCTTGGATTGGAGACCAAAGAAGGAGTATATTTGGAAGACTTAATGAATTCCAAAGAGTTATCATGGACACTATTTCCTCCTTGGTGAAGATTTATGAACTTCGTCACTTTCTCCTCCCTCATCTCCCTAATGAAGAATCAATCTAGAAAAAAAGCCGCCTTAAATGTATCCCACGTCACAGTACCACATTTCAACAACTTATTATCCCTCCATTGCACATACAAAGTTTGAGCCACATTATTTAGTTGGTATGTGGACAACTCGTCCTTTTTACTTGAAGACACCCCCATAGTATATAATATCTTATAGACCTTATCAATGAATTATTGAGGGTCTTCATCAACCTTAGACGCATAGAAAGTAGGAGGGTTCAATCGAGAGTAGTGCCTTAGACAGGAAGCCATAGTAGTGACTTGTTGATGAAAACGGAGAGCAATAACTCGATTGGCTTGAGACTTTATAGATCGGGCTTGAATCTTCGCGACTTGTGCTTGAGTAGTCATGGATTGGGCAATTTGAGAAAGAATAGCCTTCATATCAACCTCTATCATAGGAGGAGGATTAGCCGAGGTTTGCTCTACATTAGCATCTTATTTAAGTGGAGGGACTTTTTCAGCATCAGGAGGAGCTCCCGCATTAGATGTAACCGGCGTCGGTGTCCTTTCGAAGGACTAACACTAGCCTCTTTGTCTCATGCCGTTACATTCTTAAGATAAAAATGCAGAAAAATTTTAGAAATTTCATTATCACTACTTGAAGGTTTGCATAGACCTCTACATAGATAAAATATATTTTGTAGAATACATAGACCCTTCATATAGTAAGGTTACATAGCCTTCTACTTTTATTACACATAAATATATGTAAAATATAGAAATAGTCTCAACGATTGTCTCATCTCATACCAGCTAACTGAATATCACAATATGGGCATAGCCCTTACATAAATTCAACAAAACCATGTATAAGTCATACAAAGTAAAATATTCAATTAAAAGGAAAGGAATGAAAGACTCAATAATCTCATCACAAAGTCAGTAAGCTAGAGGATGGCATTTCCCTTGAAAGTTGAGGACCAACCCAACTTGGATGAAAGGAAGAATCCAAGCCTTAACCAATGTCGCCTTCCAAACTCTTCAATGATCGGAACCTAAAATGTTTGGGGAAAAAGGGAAGAAAATGGGGTTAGTACTCCACATGTATTAAGTATGAGATCTTATACACATACACAAGAAAAATATGCTAAAAGGGAGGGACCTTTTTATCAAAGCATTTGTATTTTCCCATTTTAGTGACTTAATGCAAAGTCAAGTAAGTCATATCAATCAACCAAACATGCTTACTATCTCAACAAGTACTATGTATCCCGACATACTTGCAAAGGTAGTACCAAAACATGAAACATAGCAACTACGTGGATCCACTAGCTAGTATTCCTATAGGTGCAACATAGTTAAAGAACTAGGAGATTTTGTTTGGACCCTCTTTATTCTCCATGCATTATAGTCTCCAATATCAAGAGTAATGTAGTGTTCGTATCTTCCCTATGTGGGAAGAGACACTCCTCTATCTAGTTCACTCGGTGCTAAGCTAGAGTCCCTTTTTGAAATGTCTTTAAGCCTTTAATTATCAACCATAGCTTAACTTAGGACATTGGGTCTACTCTAGTATAATCATCTTTATCAATAGATCAATAAGAATTTTATGAGTATAATTCCTTTCATCACAATTCATATAAGTGAGGTTAACACATTAGCATTTCATAGCATATTAAAGTACATTGATAGTTTTCACCGTCCTTATATCACATACACCATAAAAAATCTCACACATAGTCAAGACATTTAAATTCAACATCATACCACCTTATAATCCTAGTATAAGCATACTCCAATTTATATCATGACTTAACAACAATTAATCACAATTGGAAGTAAAGATAAAGATTTTAAGACTTACCAAGTCTTGGTCATAATCTGTCATCAAGGTCTTAACATCAACCCATAACTCAACCCAACTTGGGGAGTAACATTATCACACAATGATAATCAATAGAGTAACAAGGCCAATAGAATCTCTATAACACAATTCATATTTAGATCACAACTTGAGATAAGATACATTCTAATTTCACATTATAATTCATAACTTAAATTACATATCAATAACTAGTATAATAGGCCTATAGTTCATCTTAATTTAATCATAATAACATCATAGGATAGATATCAAATCAACAACCCACTCAATTGAATGATCACAATACAATATAGGTCAATATCACTACCTAGGGTTAGGAATAGAGGATCATATTATTCAATTTAGACTAAACCATCAACAATTACCATAAACAAGTTGAATTACATGTTAATATACTTTATATAACCCTAAGAATTCATTATCAATTCAATCCATAAACTTCAATTTCGTAATTGAATGAAACCCATAAGAAAACTAAGCTTTTTGAATCTATTTTGAAGGAAAATTTGATGAAATATACTGTAAGTTGAATAAAACCTATACCTTAACCATTGTCAATAATTTGATGGTGAATTCTCTATTTCCATCTCCCAAACCCTTTTCCTTGTTAGTTTTCAATGGTGAGTAATGTAAAGAGAGAAATAAGAGAGAAGGAAGAGATTTTACTTGAGAGTTGTCTTTAGGTTAATGAGAGTTGAGGGTATTTATAGTGGGACTTAATAAACTTAATTAGTCTCCCTATAATCCCCAACTAACCCCTAGACTACTTACTTAATTAAATGTAATCAATAAAAATTTGGCAGTGAAACTCGACCCTTACATATAAGACCTCGACCGACGGTCCGCCCATGATTTGATGGACATCCTTCCCTCTGTACTTCACTCTGTCGTCTTGGTTAGAGGCTCTGCAGGTGAGGGATTCCTCTAACTCGTCTAAGTGTGGGACGACAGTGTCATCGATGCACCGTCGATCCAAACACGGACCGTAGCCTGAACCTCTGCACTCCGTCGATGAGTTCAGAAGTTGTGCGCGTGAAGGGACCTTATACACCAGCCTAAGTGTGGGACGATAGTGGCATCGATGCCCCGTCAATCCATGCACGGGACGTCTTCTATATCGTCGATGCACATTGCCAGGCAGTGTTGCATCAAGCAATAGGGGTCCTCCCCAAGGGCCCTTGGTTGGTCCTTAGTGACTCTTACCATGACATTTAAACTATGAAGAAACTCAAAAACCTATTATCTACCCTTCCACAAATTTTCGTACATTTTTAACTCCTAAAGTTAGTCAAATAGGCTAAGGCATACTAAGATCCCTTTGGACCAACTTCCCGGACGTCATGGACGTTCTTGGACATTTTGGTTCATAATCCTCCTAAATTACCTATATTCATTAAAAATGGACTTAGAAACAGTGCTTAGAATTTATTACACCTATGTTAGGCTTTACAATGTGTCTTGGTGTTTCAAGGTGTTACAATCATGACATACATCCTCACATAACACCTTATTCCTCAAAGATCGCATAGGTAGCAACAAATGGCATCACATCAACATATATCAAAGTTCTCCTTCACACAAACTGATCAAACCATAAAACCAAGATAAGCATTAAAATTGACCTTTTCTATCTCAAGCATAGAGATACCTTCTTATCCAAGCAATCACATCTAAAAATACCACTGGACAATAAAACATAAGAGACAAATCATATAGAGTTAATTTCTATGGCACAACATTAGAATAGTGAAGAAGGGAAACTATATAGTACTATAGCCCCTCACTCATAGATGTCTCGCAACTCACTATCATTGAATGAGACTCTAGTAGATGAGGAAATATGATACTTTGGACCCTAAAACCACTTTTATAACTTCATGCTCTTATACCACATTTGTCACGACTGGGGAGAACCCCCTAGAAGTAACATGTCATACTTGACCTCTCAAAAGTCTTATACAAGCACATAGTTATCATTCATCACATTGTCAAAGGTAAATTTACCAAAAAATTTTAAACGTTCGTGGCACATTATATGCTAGAATTATCACTTCCATTATTACAAAATGTGATAATACATATTTAGATTATAAGTCTCTTTTCTATCTTAGACTCAACACCATTAGAATATAATAGGGACACAACCCTTATCAACATATAAACATAACTAAAATATTACATAACTTTAAATAAGAACTTTGACATAGGCAATCGTTGAATCTTAAGGAATTCTTTTCTTGAGATTGTGAAACACATATCAAGCCCTTCACTTTGGAGACATCCTTTAAGAATCAATAACCTATAATTTGTGTAAAAAGGTGAAAAGGAATGGTGTTAGTCCATGAATGCACTAAGTATGGCAATCATGCAAAAATATGCATTTAAAAAGGGACATTTTACTTTGAAACCATGCATAATGATTTTTTGTAAAACTTCATAAAACTTGATACAATAAGCAATTCACATATCTCATATAGACATATACAATGTTCATAACATCACGTAAGACATATATTGCATGTAAGGAAGATTTACATTTCATTAAGGATAACGTCATTTCATTTCCTGTAACCTCATTCAGTGCTTAACTCCTTAACTTCCCAAGTAACCCTCTAGATATACTTGGTGCAATATATGAATGATGTCCCATTCCACTATCAACACTCAAACATCACCTTAAAGACACAAGGTAAACATACATACAACCTTCACTGACCCATAATATATATTCATAGAAGCATAACATATCATAAGACACATATTTCACATTTAACCCAATATACTTTATTCACCACATAGAAAAACTCATTGCAAGACCACATACAAGTCAAGACTTCCATTATCATCATAATTATATAGTAGTCAACGTTAGCATATTTTAACGTCACTTCAAATAAAACATCATAGAACTCCACTCGTAATCCCTATCTAAGGTTACTAGTGCAATGTACATGTGAAGTCTAATAACCTCAGACATACTTAGTAAACCGATAAAGATACTACAAACATATCACTTCATTCATACATCAAACCTACAAGTATAGTCAAATGCATGCATATAAAATAAGACCTTATCAAATAGTCAACAAGACCAATACTATGCATATAAAGTGAGACCTCATCACATAGACACTATAAGACTCATAATATTTACATTATTATACGCTAAGGTCAATACCATATTGTTATGCATAAGATGCATATATATTGTAATATACATATATAACAACTTCCTACAACTCCTTTTAGAGCTTCTTGTGCAATGCATAGATAAGGTCACATACCCTCAACTACACAAAGAAACTTCTCTTAGGTTATCCTAGTTTGGGTTCATTACTTTACTTCCTTTATCCATTTTACTTTAGGTAAATCCTAGCCTTGGCCGACAATAAGACCATGTAATTGATACGCTCAAACTTACTTTTCAAATAACAAGTAAAGAGGTCGTATCAAGTAAAAAACCCAACTAATGAGGTTGGAATCTTTCCCACGAGGAAATTAGTTCACACTTAACTTTAATCTAATATTACTATTATTTAGTCAATTATTTCCTTAGAAAACAAAGACAATAAAAGGGGTTTTTTTACTTCTAACATAACGAAAATAACTAACTAAATTAAAGTAAACAACTAAAAGATTAAAATATTGTAGTTTAATCAATTAGTAAAAGTAACTAGGGTTTAAGTGTTCCCCACAGGTTCCTAACTTGATAATTATAACTGTAAAAATTCTTTCCTTGTATCTTTCATGCAAAGTGATAAGTTTTGTATTTCTAAATCCTTTGTCTGGCATCTAGAAAATGTCACTCCGCACCTTGGTCCGGCTACGTGTGTTGCTATACTAACCCTTACATTACCTAATATTAAGAATTGCATTCGATATTTGACTAAGTTGTTACCTCGTACCAATCGACACTAGCCTATTAGATAGTATACACTAAATCTATGTTGATAATTCTTTTCAATTATCTACCTCCTTGGTCCGGTAACTAGCATTCAGGCAAGTTATAACATTGGTCATCCGTTAAAAAGACTTCTAAATGAAAGAACTATCAATACATGCAAGACACTATTCTGGAATTGTTATTTTAATTAGATTTTGACCTCATTATTTACCCATGGTTCCCATAACCCTAGTTATGGAGTTTAGTTACCCATAGTCATAATCATAATATTCATATATTTAATATAAGAATTCATTCACTTACATTGATGAGAAAGAATAAAATCCAAAAATTCACTCAATTAATCAACAAAATCACCAACAATCAATTCCAGAAAAAGTGTAACAATCAAAAAGTCTAATATCAAAAAGTCTACTAAGAAAGAGTCTCACCAACAAAGAGTCTAACCAACAAAGAGTCTAACCCCAAAAACGAGGTTTTTCAAACTATTTATAATAAAATAAAAACCTAATAAAAGAAGGTTTTCAATTACTGAAAATTTGTCAAAAAGCGGCTGGCTTGACGGACAGCGTGACGGACTGTCGTGGTCACGACGGGCCGTCGTCGCCTCCGTCGTCCCATTCTTCAAAAATTCTTTTGTTGATCTCTTCATTAATCTCAACGGAAGGTATGACGGACCGTTCCAAGCACGACAGTTGATCGAGGGTCTTTGTTCCATAATACTTAAACTTCTTGGAATTTGGGTACTGGACTACTCTCTGATCATTGCGACGAACCATCAAGACAGACCTTCGTGGCTTTGAAGGTCCATCGTGGACTTCCATAATTTCATATTAAGTCAGACTTACCCATATTCCTTCAGCAACTACACAACAATGCCACCTACCACTTTCACAGGCTCGACGGACCATCATAATTCCGTAGGTGGTCTCTTCTGCATTTCTTCTCTCAAAAACTTCCACGTTCATCTTTGGAAAGATTTCCTACAAGTAAGGAGAAACTTTCATAAAAATCAATACAAAAAGGCTTTTGGATACACACTAAAATTAAGGAAAAAGAATTAAAAATACCATGAAACCACGATATATCAGTAATCCAAACATGGAATTTTGTGTAATCCCTCAACACCAAGAGAGGGTGTCTTAAATTCCAAAGTAAGACATGAATATCATTCTAGCATTCTAGATGGATCCGCTTGCTACGTCGTAGGGGGAAACATACATATGTAACTAAGAGATGTAAATTGGACCTCTTAATGCCAAATGGCGTTGTAACTTCCATATCATTAGGACATTTGGTGAACAATCCTTTCTCAGTATAAAGGGGAACCTCTCATTTGTCAAGTTCATTCGGTGGTAAGCTAAGCTCCCTTTATTGAAAAATGGTTATTATATTTAGTTCATAAAAGTGGATTTATGAGAATTAACCTCTCATATGCTTAGCTCATATGTTATAGATTAGAACGTCCTTTCATCAATCCATTTTATGTGATAAAACCTTTCACATGTGCATATCATATTCAAGCACAATCTAGTTTAGAGTTCAATTGAGAGTACCTTTCAATATACTCTCTATTTAGTAGATTTTTGTACATGCTTCATCATATAAATTGTGAATGTATGTGTATTTACATGAGAAGATATTTTATATAAAGACATTTAGACACTACATATATTCATACTTCATCATATAATCATAGTATGTACTTTCATGTTCATAACTTAGTCATGCATTCATATCATGTACATAGAGATTCCACCCTACGGACTACCCAATCAAGGTAGATATGTGGATTGTATAGGAAAAGTCTCATACCATTGCCTACACTAGTACACTTTTAATATCATCCTAGTTACGATAAGAAATTTTATGGACATATACTTTACATGAATAATAGAAGACATTAGTGCAAATGAGAATTATTTATTCATTAGACACCATGAACCTATACTACCATTAAGCTTGCATGATATATTAGTGTGTGTACATCGGTCAACATGATCACATAATGTTTATCAACATCAAATTGAGGCAGACACCCTCTAAAGACCATAATGCACATTCAATCATAGACCACACATCACATACTAGCATAGGAGACAAAACAACTTCAACATTTGCATTCTAGACTCCTACATCGACTAATATCATACATTCATATAGGGTATGTAGGTATGGATCATTAACCATTAAGATATCATCATTGGCATCACCCAAACCTGATCCTAAAAACTTCATTCAAACATTTAAGATACCATCAACACCTAAGCACATGATTCTAGATTGAAAGACTAGGCTTAGCAATTCATATTGTGTGATCATCATAACCACCATTCATAGTACATAACTTGTCTTTAAGTCCATGATAAACACATATATAATTATTGACAAGAAGTTAAATACCCCCACCATAAGTGCATCATACCACACAATATCATACAAGGCCAATTCAACTAGCAATTATATAGAAAAGTAGAGGAATATTACAATCGTACCAAATATCCCTTTCTTTGATCATCATTTATCGATACTCATAATTAATATTTAGGGTAGTATATAAAAGTACAATAACATAATCTATATCATGCTTCAACCATCATAGATTCAAGATCACATCATGTACAATACTTCATCAATCTATAGAAAGTGGAGGAATATAGGTCAAGCTTACCTAATCGTCACACCTTATCCACCATGATCAATCATCTCCCCATCAATTTATTACAAATCAGTAATAATAATTTATTCAACATACTAGAATCATAATTCGATCAACATAAAATAAAGATAACAATGCCCACATTATAGGATAATTTGAGAATTGAGATAGATCATAGGTTCATCATGAAATTGGATTTAAATCAACATAAAAACATTAGATAATAACAAATTCATGATAATAATACTTTTGAAATCAATTTGAGAAATAATTCATGGCTAGATTGAAAGATTGAAGGTTTGATCATGAAACGTCATTGTAAAGCTTTGAAGGAACTCTTTAGATGAGAGGTTATCTAAAGAGAAGGATAACCATACCTCATTATACTAGAGAAAAAATAAAACTTGATGAATAAATCATCACACTCCAATCTACAAGCTGTTCTTGAGCTTCATATCCTATGGAGGTTTCTAGAGAGGTTTCCTTTGACAGGAAAGAGTGAAATACATAGAATGAATTCTAATTGGGGTTTTCATATTTTTAACAAACTTAAGATACCCAAAAACACAAAAAATAACTTCCTAGTGTTAGCTTAGTACATGGGGTGAATTTTCCATTCACCCCTTAGCATGGCAGCGTGCATGCTGCAAAGTTGCACGCAACATCAACGCCCACAACCTACGCCTCGTAGACCCATCAACGGGCCATGCTGGCAAATGTCATTTGGGTCTCAGGATTAACATTGGGCACTTCAGAATATATGCTAAATATGGGACTACTCAACTCCCCCCCCCCCCCCCCATCGATGAGGCGTCAGCATGACTACAGAGCATCGTTTTCTTGGGCGTAGATGTACATTGCCAAGGCAGTTTTGGTGTCCTACTTGATGGCCCTTAGCGTCTCCCTTCAGGAGTTTTTTATGTATTTTTCCAATTTAAATAAACTCATATACATGTTAGGGACCTTCCATATAAAATTAAACTAAAACGAACGTGTAATACATGCCAAGGAACACCAAGACACACATGCACGTCTCAAGGTTAACTTTCGAACGTCATTAGACATTCTTGGACGTTTGAACTCCAAATCACTTCAAATCCAATATGAATACTGTAAAAAACTTATTTAAGATATTTAGAACCCTTTTAGGTACATGCGAGGCTCTAAGCACCTTACTTCATTTTGAGAGACCTTACAGTTTAATAGTTTTCAACTAAAATTTTCTCTTAATGTATATATTATTATGAAGTTTTTCAGCTTATTCATGCATGAGTATTAGGGTTTCTGGTAATTAGAAGGAAATATTAGGGATTTTTAGTAAAATTAAGATTCTAGGGTTTCTATTTTAATATTCTATTTTGGTATTGTTAAATTGTGGGGTATTTTGTAATTTCCGTACTTATATTTGTATCCTTATGAGTTAAATTTGATATTCTTGATTTTTCATTGGTGGTGGTGTCTATGTTTTTGTGTTATTTCCTCTATTTTAGTGTTATTGGATATGTCTTGGTGTTCTAGCTTCTATTTTGTTTTTGTTGCCTTGTACAATATATTGATTGTTGTTGTGGTTATATGCTGACACTATTGATACTAAGTACCTCAATTTAAGGTAGAAATCTAGGGGTATCTTGGTGAGAGAGATAGGTCAAGTATATGCTGGGTGTAGAACCGAATATGCAAATAATGTAGATGAAGATCATTTGTCAATTCTTGAACTTGCAGACTATGCAAAGCCTTTTGGATTAGTAAGTTAGGAAAAACTTATGTAGTTCAATCTCTCGCGGGTGATCTGGTGGAATTGAAAAATCATGGAGACATTTGAAACATTGCATTATTTATGCATGAAGGGACAAAATAGATATTTATGCGTGTCATGACACTATTTTGGAGGATATGGGTCCCAGTGAAGGTGTAATTATTCGATCTCTAAGTCTAGTTGTTGACTTTTTTAATGCACATAGGGAATATAGGTTTAGGTTCCTCTTCTTCCTTTCCATCTACTTAAAGAGTGGAAAATGACAGGGTTGCAAGGGTTCAACAAGACACTGATGATGAATATTCTTCAATAGATTTGACTGGCCCTCAAGAAGAACTTAAACCAACTATCCAACAACGAAATAAACCTTCTATTCAATAAGAAGTTGAACCAAGTGTCCAATAAAATGTAGAGGAAGACATAGACAATGACAGCTTTGACCAGTCCATTGACTATGGATATAATGTGCATGAGGAGTTGAGGATTTTTTAAGGCAGATGTGAGAAAGTTTATTGAAAGTAGATGGAGAAAGAAGAAGGAAAACCCAAAAGCTATTAAGGTGAAGTTGGACTTCAAGAAGGGTATGATGATATTGAAGAAAGAAAAATAAATATCAAGGGTAAACTAATAGAGGATGAGTCATACTATGATAGTTATGATTGTGATAGTTTTTCATGTGATAAAGAATAGTTTGTTTCTAATGATAAACTTGAAAGACGAAGTTTAAGGGGGAGAAAGAAGAGTAGAAGAGTGATATATGATTCTACCTGCAATGTTGTAATATGGTAGTGTGGTTTGGCATTTAAAGTGTAAAGGAATTTAGAGAGGAATTTACACAATATGCTATAAATAAATGAGTTGAGTTAGATAAGTATGTGAATGTTAGTACTCGAGTAAGAGTCAAGTGTAAATGTGGTTGTCCATGACTAATGTATGCAATCAAGGAAGGGAGGATTGAGAAGTCAATATCAAGATATACAACCCAAGGTAAAAATGTACCATGACCACCAATAATATTTTGTGTAATTCACAGTTTTTATGCAGGTATCTTAAAGATAGGTTTATTTATGAACCTAGTATAAAAGAGTGGGAGATACAAGATTTTGTGAGGAAAGAGTTGAATGTTCATGTAGGCAAGGCAATTTTTTTAAATGTAAGAAAAATTATTTTAAAGGAAATTTTGGGGGGTCATGTGGCAGAATTTAACAAAATCCTAGACTATAGGGTATATTATTCCAAGAAAATCTTGGCAGCACATGTGTTGTGAAGCTTACAGATTCATGATTAGAAAATGGGATGAAACAATTTCACTCTTTTTGTATATATTTTGATGTTATGAAAAAGGGTTTCAACAAGGATGCATAAGATATATATGGTTGGATAGGTGTTTTCTAAAAGAAAGTATAAGGGTCAACTTTTTGTAGCTATTTCTAAGGATGCAAACAACCAAACATATCCAATAACATGCGCCGTAATTGTTATTGGGAGTAAGTTGCCATGGAAATGATTCATGAACATTCTGCAACATGATCTTAATGTAGGAGATGGTTCCCAACTCACTATAAGTAGATTATTTTTTTTGCTTATGTTTAATTTAATTTGATCAAATTTACTATATTTATTATTTTCTTTGCAACTACAGGGACTAATAGTTGTTATAGATGAACTATTTCTAGAATGTGAGCACAGAATATGTATTAGACACATATTAACAAATTGGTCACAACACTTTAAAGGCATAAAAAAAAGAAATAAATTTTGGGCTTGTTTTAGATCAACATTTGAGGTATAATTTAAATACAATATAAATACCATATCCAAGATGGGAAAGGGTATAGTTGAAGCCCTTATCAAATACAAAAATGAGAAATGATGAAAATATTTTTTCCATACTTTTTCAAAATGTGATAGTATAGATAACATCGTTGAAGAGAGTTTCAATGCTTGGAACTTGGGACCTAGGAACAAGGCTAGTTTAACTATGTTTGAAAAAATTAGAGTTAAGGTTATGAGTAGGGTGGTAAGTCAAGAGTACTTGCTGAAAGATAGACAAATGGAATATCTCCAATGTCAATGATTGAATTCAATACCAATTGTTACGCCTTGAGTCTACACCCTGGGTATGGCCGGCACTCGTGAACCATTACTGGCCTAGAGTGAACCCTTGGCATGACGTACTTACTCAGTAGAAGACTTTAATTCATAAAGAAAATGATTCAAATGCTAAATATCTTAATTGTATCAAGTGAACTCATAATGTTTTTTAAAAAATTAACTTTAAACATAGCCAAAGTGGCCACTCAATTCTAAACATAAGCTAAAAACCTGATAATGATGAATGAACTAACATCTGACTAATTATCTATGAATCATCTAAACAAACTTAGATGGATGTTAAGACAAACCTTAAAACATCCTAATGAACTCAAATAGGATTCAAAGTAATAAAAAGAGTCTTCCCGAAGGCAAAGAGGCTCACCAACTAACTCTGAGCTGCTCACTGGATCAACAATGGACTGGATGTTGATCCTCATTAACTATCTCTACATCATAATACAATGAAGACCAACTAGAATCAGTACATTTAATGTACGAGTATGCAAGTTATATTCTAAACAACTTACGCTAGAAAGAATGTGAAAGAAACTGAAGAAGTTACCCATCTCAATTCAACTCAACATAGCAGAATCATTTCAATACAAAACAATTTAAAAGAAAGGGAAATATAAAGAAAAAATTGAATGAAACATGCTATAAACTCTATACGTATGCAAAGATACAATTAACTCTAAGATGCATGTACAAATACAAATAAACTATGTTTATAAAATACAAGAACTTTTGGGAGTTTATCTAATCGACAACAATCACATAAGATCTATAGTGATAATACAATGATCTACCTCATGCTGCCAGTGCTTCCTACACCTGTCAAAAGGTATAGGACCTAAACTTTCTAATGTACTCAATACTATCATAGAAATCATTGTTTCCATGCTTCTTTCAATTTATAAGGCTATTAGGGTTTTCTCAAAACTAGTCCGAACGCTCTTTAAAAATCTCAGTTTCCATTCTTTGTAAATGTGAAAATATTTTATACTTTTTTGGGCATACTTAGTCCCCATATATTTCTATGAAGAAAAGACTTCACTTTACTCTGAACTGAACTCAAATTTAGATCATAAAACTAAATTTAGAATATTATTGAAATACTTATGAAACTTGAAAAGAACTTATTATCTTTATCTTTAATCTTTACTAAATCTAATCTTTATGACTTTAAATAAGTTTTAAAGTATTTGTAGAAGACTTCTTGAAAGGACGCTCAGAACTTTCTAGACTTCGCTCTAAACTTCCTGTTGAATTTAAAGTTATGGATGCAAGGTTGTAATTCATGTTTATAAATTATTTCTATATGATTATAAGTAATTTAGAGTAATTCGAATCATTAGGAAGTGTTAACACACTTTATAAAGGTTTAATCGGACTAAATTATGACAACTGGGCAAAAAGCACCGATTTGGGGACATCCTAGGCTTAGTGCACCAGGACTCAAGTTCAGAGGCCACATTCTGGCGCAATACAGGTGTGCAACCCTAGGATCTTTGGCGCAGATGGGGCGCAGTACACCTAGTCATGCTTAGGTGACTCCTGACGAATTTCTCAACTCATTTTTTAACATTAAATCATACTTTTGTGATTTATTTTCCCGAATTAACTTAGAATACATGTACCCATATCATATATAAAAGGATCTAACCCAATGAATTCCATAACAACACTTATATTATCAAAGAACTCCTAAATCTCAATTCATGTTCAAGAACGAAAGCAATTCAAGAAACCATATGCAAGAACATTCAAAATCCAAATCCTTTTAGAATGAAATCATGTTAAATCAAACAATTTTGGCACAGGGGTAAACGAACCCAACATTGAGATAGACCCACATACCTTTTTAGGTATCACCCCCTACGAAATCCACAAGTTAATTCAACGATTTTGGTGAATCTTACCCTTCTTCTTCTTCTCCTTTCTCCTTAGCCCTAGCATGAAATTCACAACCTCTAAAACTGAATAATTTCTTATTTGAACCCTATTAAAATCTTTAAAAAAATATTTAAATAACAGGGTAGTGAATAGACTAACATACCCTTTAAAAATCTCGGATTTGGAAATTTTGTTAATCCGGAAGCCCAACTTCCAAAGGGCATAGCTCACTCATACGAAGTCGAAATCGCGCAAACTTGGCGGTGTTGGAAATATTATTCCAAGGGATTCCCAACCATTTCTAGCTAACTCATCTTTATCTAGGAGTTATGACCGTTTGAAGTTCACCAAAAATTCATTTTTAACTTATTTAAATTTTCTAAACTTCCTTATATTTCACAAAAACAAGCATTTCCAGATTTTGTACTCCTTTCTAGTTCTTTCAAGTTTTGAGATGCTACAATATCTGCCCTTCAGAACATTTTTCCTCAAATGAATGTATTCCCACTTGACTAACCAACAGCCAAATGCAACAATAACATGCTTACTTATAACTTAAATAGTACTAAGAAGAAAATTAGTACCTTGGGTTGAATTTTCTCCAAATTCAAGAGGATATCTCTTTTTCATGTCCTCTTTAGCTTCCCAAGTAACTTCTTTAATAAATTGGTTCCTCCAAACTATCTTAATTGATGCTACCTCTTTTTTCTCAACTTGCGAACTTGGTGATCTAAGATCTCAACAAGAATCATTTGATAAGATAGATATCTTTGATCCCAATATTTTCCATTGGAATTATGTATGAAGGATCACCCATGCACTTCTTAAACATAGAGATGTGAAACAATGGATAAAATGTTGCTAACTCTTGGAGTAGCTCTAACTCATAATCTACATTGTCAATCCTCTTTGTTATCCGATAAGGTCAAATATACCAGGGAATGCGCTTCCCCTTCTTACCAGACTTCATAAATTATTTCATGGGTTAATTTTTTTGATATACCCAATCATCGACATTGAAATCTAATGGCATCTTCCTAACACTAGTGTATGATCTTTTAACTTTCACTCTCTATAATCATCTTCACCTTGTTCCATAGAATGGTGAACTAAATCGGGTCCTATCAACCCTGATTCACCAATTTCCAACCATCCAATAAGAGATATGCATCTTCTCCTGTAAATATCCTCATAAGGAGCCATTTGGATTCTAGAGTGGTAATTGTTGTTATAACCAAACTAAATGAAAGGTAGGTGATAATCCCAACTCCCTTTGAAATCGATCATGCATGCCCTCAACATATCTTTTAATGTTAATTGTACGCTCTTCTTACCCGTCAGTCTGAGGATGAAAAACACTACTTAAGTTAACCTTTGAACCTAAACCTTTCTAACAGGATTTCCAAATCTGTATAGTAAATTGTGCACCACCACCTGAAATAATGGAGATCGGAACTCCATGAAGCTTTACCACCTCTTTAATGTACAACTTAGCATAATCGTCAATCAAATGAATAGTCTTTACCTGTGAAGTGGGCTGATTTTGTCATTCTATCGACAATCACCTAGAAAGAATCATGACGCTTCTAGGATCAGAGTAAACTTGTGATGAAATCATAATTAATCATCACCCACTTCCACTACAAATGTTCAATATTCTGAGACAAACCTTCATACCTTTGGTACTCTACTTTAACTTGTAGGTGATTTGGGGACTTGCAAACAAATTAAGCAATGCCCTTCCTCAACCATTCCACCAATATACTTTTATCAAATAACGATACATCTTTGTGGAACCTAGTTAAATTAAATACATAGAGCTATGAGCTTCCTCCATGATCCTTGTAACGAATCACAAATACACCCTAGAAGTTAGAGAGTCCTTGTGTTGCCACAGGGAAAAGGAGACTTCAATAAGTGTAATCTAAACCACTCGTATCATTCATTGCATAGTAAAACCTACAAAAACGTGTAGAATTTAAAAACAATTTCACACACGAAGAACTCTTTTCATGATCATTACACAAGCGGAAGACTTTCATTTAAAATATTAAACTTTTACAACATCTCCTTGAACCGTATAAACTTTAGAGTATAAAATATTTGGGATTAAGTCCATGCAAGACAATTAAATAAAGACTAAGATATAAAGGAACATGTGTGGATATTGTTCTCGGATCAATGAGGACTCACCAATACTTTATATTCAACCCTTAGAAGACTATCCATCCTTCATGGCACATCAAGACTTCTAATTACCTACACTTTAGTCAAAAAGGGAAAAGAAAGGGTTGGCACATTAGATGCCCTAAGTATGGATGTCATGCCAAAACCATGAAAATGGACATTTACTAATAACATGTTTTTCTTGAATTTTGATTAAAACATCAAAATATAAGCATAAGAACAACATTTAGCAACTTATAAACACATAAGAAATCATTTAAGCAAATAGTCACATTTTTAGGAAATATTACAGTGAGCTCACTTCACTGTACAGTGAACTCAATTCACTATTACAGTGAAGTTATTTAGCTTCACTTTGCACACCGTTTAGCATATAATTCTCTCACTAAAAGTTGTTAAAGACTTACTTAAGTAAGACAAAGAGAGACCTCCCAAACACCATCTCTAGGCACACATAAATGATCCCTAAGACCACTCGTAATGAGATCAACATATATTTATAAGACATCAAACATATAAACATGACATCATCTTACCAAACATGATTCTAAAGGTTAACTTGAGTGAATTGTGAGGAGACCGCCCATAAAATACCTTATACACACACTTAAGAGATCCTATACACTACATAAGATCATTCTCACTTAATACATTAGCATACATATAACATGACATTCTCCTTTAAAAAGGTTATTAAAAGACTTACTTCAATAAATCAAGAAGATAATGTCCATGATTGACCTATTCAAGATTACCTAAGTAATTCTTAAGAATACCTATGTTTTTATAATGTCTACATAATTAACCATCTTCCTTAACTATAGTCATTCTTAAGACTTATCTACGTAAGATAAGAAGTAACCATTCATATGCCCCCTTCACACCTTAACTAGACAACCCTTAACTACTTTAGATAAGTACTTATTCATTTTAACATACTTTATTCACTTAAGTCATTACATTTATTAGTTAATTAAGAGACATTCATCACATAAAGGACATTCAAGTAATGGTCTTGGACAAGACCTAGGGACTCTAACTAACACGTTCAAAGCCTATTATGCAATGTCTAGATATCATCACATACCACCACGTAAGCTTCATAGAATTTCTCTAATGCTAGTAAGTATCCCACATGATGAGAATAGGGAATAACTGACACTGACCATGGTAGAAAAGCATGGAATCCGGACATCTAACCTACTCCGATGAGGGTGTTCTACCTACCAATGGTAGAACTTTGACAGATCACATGTAGGGACATGGTTAAGGAATATGAAGGTCCTGCTTTGTAATATAGTCTCATTCTTTAACTAGAACAGCTTCCCGTACCATACTTACTCGGTTCTAGCCTTTGCTCTCATAGAGTAATTCACCTTTATGGTTTATATAAAGGGGTTCCATATCAAGTTCATAAACCAATCACATTCACCCTACCAAAGAGGTCCTCTAGGGCTCTCTTCCAATGGACACAAGAAGCTCATTGTGACTTTCCTATGGTTTTATCTGATATTATTCCATTCAATCAACCATAAGTCTATCATTTTGTTAGTTTAAGGATACGAATACGACTTTCTACTTCAACATTCATAAGCTTACCACTAGGTTCAAGGTTTCATATAAAAGACCCTCTTAACATCATTCAAGGTCACTTGTCATTCATACAGTCAAGACTAAGAGGCTTTAGCATCCTTAATCAATACATCGCATATTCACATTCATACATGCATCAAGTAAGGGAAAAAAGTTAACCAAGACTAAACACAACATACTTTCCTTTAACACATATTACATGTCATTCTTAAGTGACTTAGGAATAATCATTATCATATTTAAGTCATCCTACGCACTACCATATCATCAAATAGTCATGTATGAACAAGCATGCCTCAACTCTAAGACTACACATATAAATACATAGCCATAGTCTACATGATCTCCTTAAATATATAGAAAGAACACATACTTTCACATTACATCATATATATATATATATATATGTATATATATACAGAGAGAGAGAGAGATAATCATACTTTATATAAATCAACTAAAAAATCATCGTTATATTTCACGTAGTGCCGACAAGGACATGATAGTCATGTTACATAAAGTAACGCCGACAAGGCCATATCAATTCACATAGCAACACCACCATAACTGGACCATATCAACCTCAACATAATTGAAGTATATTTAACATGTAATAATGGGAATTAGGGCAGCATACCCCCACACAATTTGACCATTTCGATTCCAAAGCTAAATCATCCAATTCGATACCATAAGACACTTACCCATGGCCATACCCAATAATTCAATGCAATAATAACAATACTCAATAAAACTAGGTCAATTCACTGCATATTCATCACTCTAATACTACCTACATATCAATTTACTACAATTATCACATCAATCAGTAGCCCATAGAAAACTACAATACAACTCATAAGCCTTATGTCAATATCAATTCAATAAGCTCCATATTCAAATACATCTAAGAATATACAATACTCAATTTATCAAACTGAATTGGACTATAAAACAATCAATCATAATCTATACATGTATTAAAAGTCTATAACAATCTACTAATGAAATCATCAATGTCAAAGCATGATCACAGAACCCATATTTTAGTCAAATTGAGAAATTTGTGAAGGTCACGGGTTCAAGGAGAATTTAACTGGAAAAATTGAATTATAAATCAATAATATCATATCTTAACATTTTAAAATCTTTCATGCAAGAACCCAAGTCTTAGAGTAGAAATTGGACTTTTCATCTTTTTGAAATCTTTGAAAATCATCTTTGAAATTGGCTTTAAGAAGATTACAAGCCTTATATCAAGAACTCCAACACTTTATTAGAAGAACCCAATGATTATTGAATAAGAATCTACATTTTAGAACTACATTCAAGCTCCATCTTCACCTTCAACTCTCATGGAGGTTTTTGAAGAAACTTTGGTAGGGAATGTGTTTAACTTTGGTGTTAGGGTTTAATTGAGATTTTAATGCCTTTTATACTATTAAAATACCCATAAACACTCAAAAAAATATTCCAATGTCTTATTGGTACGTGGGGTAAATTTATTAATTCACCCCTTGAACTTACAGTGGCCTGCGCAAGGACAGACCCAAACGACAGATGGACCATCGACGGCCCGTCCACTGACCAACGGACCATCCTGTTGTTCCCTGGTCTGGGACTGAGGCTTTTATTTCGTCCCTTCTCTCCCACAGATAAGTTCCAATCGATGAGAAACCACCAATGGGGCGTCGACCGACTCACTGGGCGTGGATTGCCATCTGTTGGTGGGCTGGCTTGGGCAGTCTTGGGCACCGACTTGGTTCCTTCCTCATTGACCCTTGGATGATTGGTGGGGATGTTTGCCGGTACTTTTCAAACCAATATATGTTTTTATACGAGTTTAGAACCTCCCACAATAATTTTATCCAAAACGAACACGTAAAACTTGACAAAACAAGCATAGACACACAAGATCGTTTCAAGGCAAACCTTTCAAACGTCATGGACGTTTGACTTTCACACTTCATGAAACATGACACACTTACTATATACACAATAAGAACTCATTTAAGGACAGTACAACCTCATTAATTTCACATAAAACCACATATGAGGAACATAGGTGACTTAGTCGTCGAACGTCTCTGTTATCCCTTAACGTTTGACTTCCAATGCACCTAAACTCTTACAAACTGCCTTAAACCAACATTATAAACCATTTTAGGACCTTATACAATCATTAAAAATATATTAGGCTCTAGCTTCACCTAAGTTATATTAGGGATCTTACAATCCTCTATTAAAGCCCATTCACCATAGGTAAACACAATCTACCTTGATATCTAAAAACACCATCTCCTCCTTGTTCAAATTCTAATACTCTTTTATTTTGAACATTTGCCTTAAACTCAATAAAAATGGGATCTTGGTCTTACTTTTCTTTCACTTTCGATAATAACAATGATTCATTCTGATTCGTCGCCTTCCGTGGAATCAATTAGTCGGACTCCTAAGCGTGCAAGTTTATATACATCTTTTGATTGTTCCTTATTATATTTCTCAATATGATAGGTAGTACCCATAGAAAACCTGCTCAAGGTATTAACAATAACAGAAGCCATATCAGGTTGGTAAAAAATGTCATTATACTTGAGTAGTTCTAACCACCTTCATTGTATGAGATTAATCTCTCTCTGAGTGAATTATACGCTCTTTTTATCCGTGAAAACACCAACATGAACTTCATACAAATAGTGACGCCATATTTTCAAGGCAAAAACTACAACAGCTAACTCTAAGTCATGGGTTGGGTAATTATTTTGATGAACTTTCAGTTGTCTGGAGGAATATGCTTTTACCTTGTCATGTTGCATTAACACACAACCCAAACCTACTCTGGATGCATCATAATACACCACAAAACCTTGAGTACCTTTTAGTAAGATGAAAACAGGAGTAGTAGTCAACCTCTTCTTCAACTCCTCGAATCTTTTTTCACAAGATTCATACCATTGACACTTGATTTTTTACTAGGTCAACTTCACCAAAGGAGACAAAATGGACAAAACAACCTTCTACAAACCTCATATAATAGCCATCCAAACCCAATAAACTCCAAATTTTAGTTGGAGATGTGGGTCAAGGCTATTTTTACAAATAACACCTCCAAAAATGACTTAGGTGAAACAAGGGCAAAACGTGTGTGACATGAAGTCTTGAAGTCATAATATGGTATAAAATGAGTCTGAGGCAGTGTCTAAAGATTTGGATTAAGTTTGAAGTCAAACGTCAAGGGACGACCAAGACGTTCGACGATTAGTCACCAATGTGCCTTATGTGTTTTCACGTGTTAATGTGTTCATGAGGTTCTTATGTTGTTTATAATAGTTTTTAGAGTCATAATGTTGAGTTTGGTAAGGTTTGAAGGTCAAAACATCCATGAATGTCTGTGACATTCGAAACATAGTCATTTGACATCCTTGTGAGTTTGGATGTGTTTTTTCATGTTGCGTGGCTTGTTTGAGGTTGAAATTGTTTGGAGATGTTCCTAACACCTAGACGTGCATTTTCAAATGTTTAACGTTGAGGTAAAAATCCACCTAAGACCCACAAGGGGCCCTAGAAGGAGGACCCCAACTTGGAGCTCAATACTGCCAAGCAGTGGCAATCGACTACCCCAAGCGATGTCTAGTCGATCAGACCAAGGCCCGTCAATGGGTGGCATTGATGTAGCCATTTATCCTGCAGGTTGAGGAGTTGCATATGGAACAAAAGAACCCCATCGATGGGGCGTGGTCTCACCAACGGACCGTTGATGTAGCGCGTCGATGGTGCTGCATTTTCCTGCCAGCTTTCTGTTAAGACTTGGAGTTTTTTGGGACCCCAAGTCTTATAAAATAGGAAGAAGTTTATTTTGGGTTTTTATGGGTATTTTAAGAATATATGTGTCATGAAACTCTCATTTAAACCCTAAAACCTAGATCAAAACCCATTACCTCCAAAAGTTTCTCCATGTGAAGATAGATTTTCAATGGAGTTTCTTCTTAAATTACCATTGCTTTCTTCTAATAAGGTATTGGAGTTATTCATCTAACGTTTTTTATCACGTAAGAGTCAATTTCAAAGATGATTTTCAAAGATTCCAAAAAGATGAAAATGTTCAATTTCTATTCTAAGTCTTAGGTTCTTACATGAAACATTTTCAAATATTAAGACATGACATTATTGATTTATAATTTATGTTTTCCAATGTAATTCTCCATTAAACCTTAACCTTCTCAAATCTCTCAATTTAACTAAAATATGGGTTATGTGATCATGACTTGATATTAATGAATTCATGTGTAGATTGTTATGGGCTCTAGATTTAGCTATGGATTATGATTGTATGGTTTATAGGTTGTCTCAAATTGACCAAATGAGTATTGTATATTCTTATATCCATTGTATATTAAGCTTATTGAATTGATATTGACTTAATTCTTATGATTCCAGTGTAGTTTTCTATAAGCTATTGAATGATGTAAGAAATTTTATTCAATTGATGTCAAAGTGGTATTTGATTAATAAATATATATTGAATTTACCTAGATTCATTGAGTATTATAGTATATATATTGAATTGACGTTCATGGTCATGGGTAAGGCCTTATGGTATTGAATTGGATGATTTAGCTATTGATTGAATTGGTGAGATTGAATAGGTGGTATGATACTCCAACTCTATTAATATTATGTATTTCTTTTGTATTACAATGATTGGTATGGTCCACATAAGGCGGCGGTGCTATGTGAATTAATGTGTCCTTATCTGTGTTACTTTATGCATTATGATGATCATGGCCTTGTCGTCACTACTTGAAGTATTATTGTGATTTGTTTAGTTGATTTATGTGGATTATGAGTATATCTATATACATGTGATTGAATGAAAGTATGAGTTCTTCTATTGTGGTAAAGTGATCATGTTAGACTATGACTATGTCTTATGTATGTAGTATTAGAGCTGATGCATGATTATTCCTACTTGACCATATGAGTATATGATGGTTATATTGATGATGTTATAGTAATGTATAGGATGACATAAAGATGATAAGGGTCATTCCTCAATGTTTCAAAGAATGTTATGCAATATGTGATAAAGTAAAGTATGTTGTGTCTTGTTTTGGTATACTTGTGTCCCTTATTTGATACATATATGAATGATATGTAAAAAATATGAGATGTATTGACAAGGTAAGCTTAGTGAACCCTTTTCATGTACGAATGAATGATATGTGAGACCATAAATGATGTTAAGAAGGTCATGTACGTGGAACCTTAAACCTAGTGGTAAGGTCATGTTATGAACATGGAGTCGAGATCCTCATGGTATCCTTCATGTAATGAATGATGGACTTAGGATTGATAGGATGGAACAACATCATAACTTCATAAGGAAATTCATGATGAGCTATCTTGTCGCCATTGTAAGGTAGGCCTAGTGGACCTCTTTGGTAGGGTTAATGTGATTGGGTTATGAAATAGATATTGAACCTCTTCATGTGATCATTTAATGTGAATTACTCTATGATAATAATGGCTAGCACCGAGTGATTATGTTATGGTAATTAACTCTACTTCAGAATGAAACTAGAGTACATAAAAGCCCTTCATATTCCATAACCATGTGCCTACATGGGATGTGTCCTAATTCTACCCTTGGAAAGTACAACACCCTTATCGGAGTAGGTTAGAACTTTGAATTCCATGTTTAGATATCATGTTCTATGTCAGTAATATCTTATTCTCATAATATGGGATACCTACTAGTATTGTAGAAGTTCTATGAAGCTAAGGTGGTAGTATGGGACGCTATCTAGACATTGCACAGTAGGCTTTGAAGATGTTAGTGAGAGTCCCTAAATTTTCTCGAAGACCATTACTTGAATGTCCTTTTGAGATTAATGAGTCTTAAATGAACAATTAAATTTAATTACTAAAGTGAAGAAAGCATGTTAAATTAGTAAGTACTTATCTAGAGTAGTTAAGGGTTGTCTAGTTAAGATGTGAAGGGAGCATAGGAATGATCACTTTGTATCGTACCTAAATAAGTCTTAAGAATGACTCTAGTTAGGGAAGATGATTGATTATGTAGACATGATTTAAGACTTAGGTAGTCTTAAGTATTATTTAGGTAATCTTGAAGAGGTTAATTATGGACGTTATCTTCTTGATTTACATAAGTAAGTCTTTTGATAGACTTTGAAAAGATAAGGCCATATTATCTATATGTTGTTGTATTAAGTGAGAATGATTCTATCTTAGGTAGTCTATAGGATCTCTTAAGTATGTGTGTAAGGGATTGTAGGGGTGGTCGCTTCACAACCCACTTAACTGAGACATAGAATCACCTTTGGTTGGAGGATCTCATGTTCATGTGTTTGGTGTATTGTAATTTTGTGTTATCTCATTATAGGTGGTCTTAAGGATCATTTATGTGTTCCTACAAAGGGTGCATGGGTGGTATCTCTTTTTGTTACTTAAGTGAGTCCTAGGATAGCTTTTAGGGAGGGAATTACATGCTAGGAAGTGTCCAAGATGAAGTTAAAGAACTTCACTGTACAGTGAAGGAACAACACTATAACAGTGATATAGCTCACTGTAATGTTTTCCTAAAAATGTGAATAATTTCTTAAATGATTTCTTATGTGTTTCTAAAGTTCTAAATGTTATCATTATGCTTAAACTATGACGTTATAATCAAAATTCATGAAAAGCATGTTATTTACTACATGTCCCCTTTTCATTGTTTTTGCATGACTTCTATACTTAGTGCATCTAATGTACTAACCCCTTCTTTTACCTTTTTGACTAAAGTGTAGGGAATTGAAAGTCTTGATATGCCATTGAGTATAGATAGGTTTCTTAGTGTTGAAGATGAAGTATTGGTGAGTCCTCATCAATACGATGACAATATCCACATGTTCCTTTATGTCATAGTCTTTATTTTATGTCTTGTATGGTATGAGTCCCAAGTATTATATAATCCAAAGTTTAGATAGTTCAATTAGATGTTGTAAAGATTTAGTGTTTTAAAGAAAGTCTGATGCTTGCGTATTGATTATGGAAAGAGTTCTTTGTGCGCGAATAAAGTTTTATATTCTTACTCATTTTATAATGTTTTATTATCCAATGAATGATACGAGTGGCTTAAGTGAGACTTCCCTAAGTCTCATTTGCCATGTTGCGACTCAAGGGTGCTTTAACTTGTAGGGTCTACTTGTGGGTCGTTACACTACACAACCTTAATTCTATGGGTATCAACTCTTATACCATCACAGGAAACTGTGTGACCCAAGAAGGCCACGGATTCAAGCTAAAACGCGCGCTTAGAGAACATGGCATACAACTCTATATCCAAAAAAGTTTGAAGAATTGTTCTTAGATGACTAGCATGATCTTCTTCATTCCTGTAATATATTAGTATGTCATCAGTGAAGACTATAACAAACATATCGAAATAAGGTTTGAAGACCCTATTCATAAGGTCCATGAATGCTGCTAGTGCATAAGTCAACCCAAAGGACATGACAAAAAACTCATAATGCCCATATCTGGTTCTAAAATTTGTCTTTGAAATATCACATTCCCTAACTTTTAACTAATGGTAGCCTTATTTGAGATCAATTTTTGAGAAAGAACAAGCACACTAAAGGTGATAGAAAAGATCATCAATTCTAGGAAGAGGGTACTTATTCTTGATGGTAACCTTGTTCAAATGACGGTAATCTATTCACATCCTAAGTCAACCATCTTTATTTCTCACTAACAAGACCGGAGCGCCCCAAGGTGAGACACTTGGTCGAATAAAGACTTTCTCTAAAAGGTCCTTCAACTGCTCTTTTAACTCTTTTCAACTGTGTTGGTTCCATTCTATATGGAGGAATAGAGATGAAACAAGTATCTTGAAGATCTATACCAAAGTCTATCTCTTTCTCAAGAGGGACTCTAGAAGATCATTTGGAAAAAGACTTTTGGAAACTTTTTTACTACTTGAACTGACTAATAGGAGGTACATCAATACTTGAGTCATTAATTTGGTCTAAGCGATAGACACACCACTTAGAAACTAACTACCTTTACTTAAGGTACGAAATAAAATGACCCTTAGGCATAGATGAATTGTTTTTCCATTCTAAGACTGGCTGATTTGGAAACTGAAACTTGACTACTCATGTTCTAAAATAAACTGTGGCATAATAGGCATGAAGCCAGTCCATACAAATAATGAAATCAAAGTCTACCATGTCTTACTCATTAAATCAGCCATGGTAATCTTTTGTTTGACAGAAACGGCACAATTACGATAAACTCTCTTTGCTAGAATGGACTAACCAACATGTGTAGAAACATTGAATTATTCACTAAGTTTCTCAGGAATTATATCAAAGTTGGCAAAATAAAGAGTTACAAAACATAAACTTGCATGGTTCTAGAAATGCATAAACAATAAAGTCAAAGACTTGAATCATACCGTGACAAAATTTTGTGAATACTCATGTTCTTGCCAATTGTTGATAGCATACAAGCGGTTTGTTCCCCCTCAAGCACCGAAAGTAGCTCCTCTAGGTGCAACCTTGTCTGGTGGAGCAGTTGATGAAGACTGGGATCTATTGCCCCCATTACCACTTCCTTTATTATTCTTTGGACACTTTCTCATGAAACACTCAATTTTTTACCACACTTGAAACAACCACTGGAGCCCTCACGAAACACACCGCAGTGGTTTGTACCACACTTGGTAGAGGCAGGAGTCTTGCTACCCCCTTGCATCAAACTACCCTTGCTATTTTAACTTTGGAATTCTGACCATAGTGCACACCCTTTTTCTTAGGTACAGGTGCAATAGCAGATGATGGAGCATGACCCTTTTGTTTTTGTTGGAAAGGATTACTGATTGGCATTACTCTTCCGCTGCTCGGACTCATTCTCTGTATTATCTCTATTGTTATTGAGATCCTCTATGTCCCTTAGCTTTTATTCCTCTACATATTGCACATAGATCATCAACCTCAAAGCGTTCATGTCCCCAATAAGCATTGCTTCTCAGCCCTCATTGCTTGAAGAACTACCCAATCCCGCAATAAATAAACTCATCTTACTCCTCATGTCCTTAACCATTTCCGGAGAATAATAAGATAGTTGGGTGAACTTCAACCCACACTCATGCACACAAAGAGACTCCTTTTTTCAGTGCGAGGAACTCACGTACCTTGCTTTCAGTTCTCGGGGAAAGAAACTCCCCAAGAAGGCTTTCCCAAAATAATCCCAACTCGCAGGTGGTGCATCTTAATCTCTAGCTCTTCCCACTGATCAAACTAATATATACCAATACCTTTGACTTCGTAAGCAACTATTTCAACTCTCTATATGTCAGCAACATGTATCACCTCAAACACATTTTTCAGTTCCTTACTGAAGTTCTCTAGATCCTCAGTAGTGCTCGAACAACTGAAACTTGAGGGATTCATCCTCAAGAACTCAAAAATCCTATAAGTGTCGGCCCTCTCTTTTCAAGATCATCGTTCTTGACTAACATTTTCACATCCCGAGACCACACCATAGAATATGTGGTACTCTCAGTGTGCAATAGCGTACTTGACCTCTCGTAGGTGTTGTACAAGCCCTTCTATATTGTTCATCTCATATAAACATATGAAATGAAGTGTAGAATTAAAACTTTTCACAAACATTCTATAAGTTCTTAAAATATCTTTAATATAAAAGTCACAGGAAATATTAAGTCTCATTCCATAAAATGTTATACATAAGAATACTTTGGGACACATCCCATACATAATAAAAATAACTACTACTAGCTCTATTACAATACATCGATAAAAGAAATAAAAGACATTTATTCCATCGAGTCAAATGAGGACATACTTCAACAAGATTGAACGATCTTCTAATCCAAGCTTAGCTTTCCAAAATCACCTTCACCTATGAATCACATTAGAGATAGATAAAAGCATGGAATTAGTACAAACACATTTACTAAGTATGGCATAATGCATTAATTCATGAAACAAACATTTATTATAAATATGCATCTTTTTATTAAATTATCATATCATAATCATAAGAATAACAATTTAACACCTTAGAAACACATAAGAAATCACTTAATAAATTTATCACCTTTTTAGCAACCTAACAGTGAACTCATGCCAAGTTATAGTGAACTAATTTCACTGTTACAGTGAAGTTTCTCAACTTCACAAGGGGTACTTTCTAGCATGCAATCCTCTTACTATAGGTTATCCTAAGACTCACGTAAGTAAGACAAATAGAGACCGCCCATACACTCTCTGTAGACACACCTAAATGATCCTTAAGACCACCTATAATGAGATAGACACACTTACAATACATCAAACACATATACTTGAGATCCTCCTACAAAAGTTAATTAACTTGAGTGAATTGTGAAGTGACTGCCCATATAAACCCTTAAAAACACATTGAAGAGATCCTATAGACTACCTAAGATAGAATCAGTCTCACTTGAAACTAAAACATGCATATAATATGACATACTCCCTTCCAATGGTTATCAAAAACACTTGCTTAAGTAAATCAAGAATAGAACGCCCATGATTGACCTATTCAAGATTTCCTAAATAATCCTTAAGACTACCGAAGTCTTAGATCATGTCTACCTAATCAACCATTTACCATAACTAGAGTCAATCTTAAGACTTACCTAGGTAAGATACGAAGTGACCATTCCAATGCCCCCTTCACATCTTAAGTGGACAATCCTTAACTACTCTAGATAAGTACTTATTTATTTAACATTCTTGCGTAACTTAAATCATTACATTAATTAGTCAACTTAAGAAACAATCATCACATAAGGACATTCAAGTAATGGTCTTGTAAAATAACTAGAGACTCTTACTAACATCTTCAAATACTATAGTGCAATGTCAAGAAGGTGTCTCATACCACGACCTAAACCTCATAAAACTTCTCTCATGCTAGTAGATATCCAATATGATGATAATAGGCAATAACCGACATAGACCATGATAGCTAAACATGGCATCCGATATTCGAACCTACTACGATGAGGGTGTTCTACTTGACAAGGGTAGAACTAGGACACATCCCATGTAGGCACATGGTTAAGAAATATGAAGGTCGTACATTGTACTCTAGTCTCATCCTTTAACTAAAGCTACTTACCTTACCATACTGACTCCGTGCAAGCCTTTGTTCTCTTAGAGTAATATACATTAAAGGTTCATACAAAGGGGACCCCTATCAAGTTCATAACCCAATAACATTCACCCTACCAAAGAGGTCCCTTTGGGCTACCTTACAATGGAAACAAGATAGATCATCATGACTTTAATATGATGTCGTTATATCCAATACCTTAATTCCATCATTCATTAAATGAAGGATACAATTACGGTTTTGGACATCAATGTTCATAACCTTACCACTAGGTTCAAGGTTTCACATAAAGACCCTCTTAACATCATTCAAGGTCAGATGTCTTTCATACATTCAAGACTAAGAGGCTTCAGTATCCTAAGTCAAGACATCTCATATTCACATTCATACATGTATCAAGTAAGGGGCACAAGTCTACCACACAAAATACACCATATTTTACATATAACATTTAGCATGTCATTCTTGAAGCACATAGGCACAACCAAATAATCTTTAGGTCATACTATAAACTACTATAACATCATCAATATAACCATTATATACTCATATAATCAAGTAGGAACAATCATGCGTCAACTCTAAGACTACACACATAAATACATAATCATAGTCTAACATGATAACAACATTAATCGAAGAACACATAGTTTCACATTACTAACGTGTAGGTATATATGATCATACTTCACATAATCAACTACACAAATCATCAAAATAATTTAAGTAGTGTGGACACGCCATGATCATCATAATACATAAATTAACACCGACAAGGCCATATCAATTGCAAATAAAGCACATAGCACCACCACCATAAGTGACCATACAAATCACAACATAATTCAAGTCTAATTAACATATAATAAAAAGAACTAGGGAAGCGTACCACCACTCCACTCTCACTACTTCAATCTATACCTAAATCATCCAATTCAATATTATAAGGCCCTTACCCATGGCCATGGATATAAATTCAATACAATTATCACAATACTCTATGAAATCTAAGTCAATTAAATATGTATTTATCAATATAATACCACTTATAAATCAAATTAATGCAATTATTACATCATTCAATACCCATAGAAAACAACACTAGACTTCATAAGCATTAGACAATATCACTTAACCCATAAAGTAGTCAAAAACTAGGATTCATAAAAAACATGGGTTCATAGGTTAATTGATTTAAAATTATCTAATTAACAACAATTAAATCAATATTAAATTTTCTAAAACCTTTAATGCTAAAACCCATGAATATATTTCAATTTAGAAGACTCATCTTTTGATTAACCTTTGAAAATCTCTTTGAAGATTGGATCCTTGATTAATAGAGTTTCAAAGACCAAAAAACATACCTTATTGATGCTATTCCAAGAAATTTGAGAGAAATTGGTGGAGAAATCAATATTCAATGAAGTTCTAAAAAGCTCATTAGAGGTCTTGGGTTTTGATTTTTGTAGAATGAATTCACCTTAGTGTTTAAGAATTATAAACATGTTTAAAATACCCAAAGTGCACCTAAATAACAACACAAAGTCTAAATTGGACGTTGGGTGAATTTACCAATTCACCTTTGAAACTTACAGTGAACCTGCGAAATTGTAGGCCCATCCACGACTGGTCCATTGACGGACCGTCTCCCCACCAATGCACCGCCCTTCTGGTCCGTGGTTTGGGTCTGATACTGGTCCTTTGATGGACATATTCCCAATGCCTAATTGCTTACCAACTTCCACCAATGACAGGGTGTCGGAAAACTACTGGTCGTCGGTTGCCTTAGTCGATTGGGGCTAGTATTGGACAGCTTTGGCTCAAAAATAGGTCCTTGCTCAAGGATCCTTGAATGGTACTTCGGGTTGTTTTCTAAGAAATGTCCAACTCCAATATGTTATTATACGAGTTTAGGACCTCCCACATCAATTTAATACAAAAGAAACACGTAAAACTCGACAAAACATGCCCAAGACACACACAAGGTCGTTTAAAGGCAAACCTTTCGAACGTTGTGGACGTTCTTGAACATTTGACCTCCAAACCTCATGAAACTCAATACCCTACCTATAAAAACTAATATAAATTATATAATAACCTCATAAGATCATTAAACACACATTTAGTCACATAACCACTCGTGAGGAATATAAGTAACTTAGTCGTCGAACGTCTTAGTCGTCCTTTGACGTTTTATTTCCAATGCACCTAAAACTTTAAACACTTCCTCACTACCACATTATAAACGATTTCAGGACCTTAGACCCTCATTAGAAACAAGTTAGGATCTATATTCACCTAAACTCATTTTTGAGGTATTACATTCTCCCCCACTTGGACAACATTCGTCTTCGAATGACACTTGCCACTCTCTGAACACTTCCAAGCGTAGACGACTGAACTTAACAGCTCATGAGGATACCGTATAACACATTATGCAACATACAATCAAGGATACACATCTTATAAATTGATTATAACTTCATGAAATACACAATGCAAGGAATCAATGAAATTTAATTAAAACAAGACCCCTAAACACGATGCAACATGACACATACTTCTATGACATTCTACTCTCAAGATTTAGTTGAATAGAAGAGATGGGACAATTAATAGAATATCCTTTACTCACCTTACTCCCTTACTTAGAATAAACACAAACCACTAAAAAGACTAAAGAACTTACCATCATCATCATCATCATCATCCGGCTTTGCACCTGTAGCTCAGAGTGCATAGAAACGCCTCTTGTTTAGAGTATCATTATTAAAAACATTAGCAGCAACTTTCTTAGCCTTTATTCCTCTAGACGCAATGGTAGGACAATCTTTTACCTTGTGTCCCTATTTACCACAATCAAAGCAACTCCCATTACCCCGTAGACATTCCCCATAGTGATTGTTCCCACAAGTAGCACATGTAGGATTGCCATTTTGAGAACCACCTCCTCTCTCAAGTTTCACCTTAGGGGAACTAGGTCTATCTAGAGCTTGAGCCCTATTCTTGAACCTAGGTGGACCTTGGTCACTAGAACCACTTCTCTTCATTTTTGTAGATATCCTACCAAGTTTAGACTCCTCAATTGATTAAGCATACACCATGAGTCTATCTAGGGTCATATCACATACACCATGAGTCTATCTAGGGTCATATCATAATGTAGCATTGTCGTACGACACTCTTCTTTCACTAGATTGGAAACACATGTCATAAACCTACTGATCTCATCCCTAAGGTTAGACATCAAAGATGGATCATACCTAGACAATATAAAGAACTTCATAGAGTACTCCTAAACACTCATATTGCCTTGCTTGAGATTGATAAACTCCTCTACCCACACTTCCCTCCCCTCATGGGGAAAGTAATTTCCAAGAAAAGCTTCCTTAGACTTTTCCCACTGTATAGAACCCGACTCAACCGGCCTATATCTTTCCATATAGTGTACCACACTTAAGCAATCTCCCTCAATTGATACGAAGCCAACTACGTCTTCTTCCTAGGAGTCACCCCCATGGTACTCAACACCTTGTATAATCCATCTACGAACTCTTGGGAATCCTCTCCCACCTTAGAGACAAGAATGATAGGAGGATTCATCCTCACAAAGTCTCTCAAACTAGGTATCATAGTGCTCTCGAATACATTCACTCTAGGTGCCACACTCATATTCATATGGGTAGTCAAAGCTCGGGCTATAGCAAGTAAAGCCTCTCTAATCTTTCCATTTGTCGTTTTCGTGGGAACCAAAGGAAAATCATTAGTTGGACCTCCAATAAGGACTTGATTACCTAGAGAACCTTGCTCAACTTGCTCAACTTGAGGAGGATCTTCCTCTTCCACCCTTCCTTTCTCTAACCTTTTAGTGACCATCCTTCGAGTATTCATCTTCCTATAAACACAATATTAACCATAAGGAAAGAGTACTCATAATTTTTACTCTATATCACGACATAGGAGTAGAAAAGATGGAAAACCCTATCATCATATAGCCTCTTGCCCATAGATGTGTCGCAATTCACATCGATGGTCAAGACTCTTCTAGACGTGAATTGATGACACTTTTTGATTCCTAATACCACTTTCATAACCTATGATTTGATACCAAGATTTTCACATTTCGAGACCACACCCTAGAAGATATGACACTCTCGGAGTGCAACCGGCATACTTGAACTCTTGGAGGTATTGTACAACCTTTCTGTATTGTTCCTCGAATATAAACATATGAAAAGTAGTGCAGATTAAAACTTTTCACAAACCTTCTATAAGTCCTTAAGATATCTTTCATATAAAACACATGGGAAATACTAAGTCTCATTTCATCAAATCTTATACACAAGAATACTTTGGGACACAGCCCATACACGATAGAAATAAGTCATTCTAAGTCCATTCCAATACTTTGATAAAAGAAGTATAAAAAATCTATGCCCTCGAGTCAAATAGGACATACTTCAACTTGCTTAAACAATATTTTAATCAAAGCTTAGCTCTTCAAAACAACCTTCACCTATGAATAAATTTACACATAGATAAAATCATGGAATTAGTACAAGCACATGCTGTAAGTATTACATTATGCATAAAATCATCAAAACGGACATTTGTTAGAAATATGCATCTTTTTTTTTATTAAAAGATCATATCATAATCATACGAATGGAATTTAACACCTTATAAACAAATAATAAATCACTTAATCAATGTATCACCTTTTTAGCACACCTTTTTAGCATCATTACAATGAACTCACACCAAGTTACAGTGAAATAACTACACTATTACATTGAAGTTTCTCAACTTCACAAGGGGTACTCTCTAGCATGCAATACTCTCACTAAAGGCTATCCTAAGACTCGCGTAAGTAAGACAAAGAGAGACCGCCTATACACCCTATCTAAGCACACATAAATGATCCTTAAGACCACCTATAATGATATATAAACACTTACAATACATAAAAACATCAACATAAGATCCGCCTACTAAAGGTGATTCTAAGACTCACTTTAGTGAGTTGTGAAGCAATAGCCCATACAATCCCTTACACACACACTTAACAGATTCTATAGACTACCTAATATAGAATTGTTCTCACTTAATATCACAACATGCATATAAAATGACATTCTTCCTTTAAAAGGTTATCAAAAGACTTACTTAAGTCAATCAAGAAGATAACGTCCATGATTGACCTCTTCAAGATTTCCTAAATAATCCTTAAGACTACCTAAGGCTTAGATCATGTCTACATAATCAACCATCTTCCCTAACTAGAGTCATTCATAAGACTTATCCAGGTAAGATACGAAATGACCATTCCCATGCCCCCTTAACTACTCTAGGTAATTACTTATTCATTTAAGATGATTTATTAAATAAAGTCATTACATTCATTAGTTCATTTATGAAACATTCATCACTTAAGGACTGTCAAGTAATGGTCTTATACAAGACCTAGAGACTCTCACTATCAGCTTTAAACCCTATTGTGCAATGTCTAGATAGCATCCCGTACCACCACCTAAACCTCATAGAACTTCTCTAATGCTAATAGGTATCTAACATGATGAGAATAGACAACAATCGATATAGACCATGATAGCTAAACATGGAATCTGGAGTTCTAACCTACTCCGATGAGTGTATTCTACTTTCCAAGGGTAGAACTAGGACACATCCTTATAGGCACATGGTTAAGGAATATGAATGTTTTACTTTGTACTCTAGTCCCATCCTTTAAATAGAGATACTTACCTTACCATACTCACTTGGTGCTAGCCTTTATTCTCATAGAGTAATTTACATTAATGGTTCATACAAAGGGGTCCCATATCAAGTTCGTAACCCAATCACATTCACCCTACCAAAGAGGTCCTCTAGGGATATCATACAATGGAGAAAAGATAGCTCATCATGACTTTCCTAAGGAAGATATGATGTTGTTCCATCAAATTAAACTTAAGTCCATCATTCAGTACATGAAGGATACTATTATGGATTTCGACATCAATGTCCATACTCTTATAACTAGGTTCAAAGTTTCACATAAAGACCCTCTTAACATCATTCAAGGTCAGATGTCATTCATACAGTCAAGACTAAGACTATTTGTCATCGTAATTAAAGGAATATCATATTCACATTCATACATGTACCAAGTAAGGGACACAAGTCCACCACACAAGACTCACCAAACTTGACATATAACCTTTAGCATGTCATTCTAGAAGCATATAGGCACAACCAACATTAGCTTTAGTTCATGCTATCCACTACTATAACGTAACCAATATTACCATTGTAGACTCATATAGTCAAGTAGGAACAATCATGCATCAACTCTAAGACTACACACATAAACATATAATCATAGTCTAACATGATCACCTAACAACATTAAGAGAAGAACACATATTTTCACATTACTAAAATGTAGGTATATATGATCATACTTCACATAATAACTACACAAATCATCATAAAACTTCAAGTAATGTTGACAAGGTCATGGTCATCATAATACATAAAGTAACAACGACAATGCCATATCAATTGCAAGTAAAACATATAGCACCGCCATAATAAGTGGACCATAAAATTCACAACATAATTCAATTCTAGCTAATATAAAATAAAGATAATTAGTCAATGTACCACTTCTCCATTCTCACCACCTCAATCCATAGCTAAATCATCCTATTCAATACCATAATGCCCTTACCCATGTCCATGAACATCAATTTAATACAATTATCATAATACTCTATGAATCTAATTTAATTCAATATGGATTTATCAATATAAGAACATTTAGAAATCAATTGAATACAATTCTTATATCATTCAATAGCCCATAGAAAACTACACTAGAATTCATAATAATTAAGACACTATCACTTAACCCATCAAGAAGTGAAAAACTAGGGTTCATCAATTACATGGGTTAATAGGTTAATTAATTTAAAATCATATAATCAACAACAATTCAATCAATATTTAATGCTTCAAAACCTTTAATGCAAGAACCCATGGATAGATTTTAACTTAGAGAACTCATCTTTTAATTAACCTTTGAAAATCACTTCGAAGATTAGATCCTTAGTAAATAGAGTTTCAAGGATCAAAACCCATACCTTATTAATTCTATTCCATGAACTTTTAGAGAAATTGGAGGAGAATCAACCTTCAAGATTTAGTCTCCCTTCAAGCTTCAATGGAGTTCCAAAAAACTCTTTAGCAGGTTTGGGTTTTGATATTTGTAGAATGAATTCACCTTAGAGTTTAGTACTTATAAACATATTTAAAATACCTAAACTACCCATTAATAATCACCCAAAGTCTTATTTGGACGTTTGGTGAATTTACCAATTCACCCTTTCAACTTACAGTGAACATGTGAAATTGCAGCCAATCCACGATTGGTCCATCGACATACCGTCTCCCCAACAACGGACTGTCCTTCTTGTCCGTGGTTTGGGTATGAGACTGGTCCTTAGATGAAAATCATGCACACGCCTAATTCCTGACCAACGGCCACCAACAGCGGGGCGTCGGCCATCCTACTGGCCGTTGATTGCCTCATTCGATTGTGGTTGGGCTTAGACAACTTTCTCTCATAAATGGGTCCTTCCTCAAGGACCCTTAGAGGTTCCTTGGGGATGTTTTCCCAGATGTTTCTAATCCAAATATGTTCATATATGAGTTAAGAACCTCCCACACGAATTTCAGCCAAAAAGAACACGTAAACCTCAACGAAACATGCCAAGACACACACAAAGTTGTTTCAATGCAAAACTTTTGAACGTCATGGATGTTCTTGCTACTCTTCATGGAGGCATTGTTATCTGAAAAAACGCATAAACATGAATTAGAGAGACTTTTAGAGATAAACTCAAACGCATGAAAAGAATATGAAAGAAGTGAAGAATTTTCTAAATATTGCAAACTTCTAATTATAGATATGGAGTGTTTTAGGCAAATAAATAGGAATCTACAAACACAATTTTAAAGACTTCCTAGGACTCTTGAACTATGTTTTTTCATATCACGTTTGTCACTTTTCGAACCTACACCCTAGGCGTGTCCGGTACTCGAGAACCGTAGTTGGCCCCAAGTGAACCATTTATGTGGCTTACTTACTTAGCAGAAGACCTTAATGCATAAAGAAAAGGATTAAATGCTAAATAGCTTAACTGTCTCAACTGAACTCATTATGTTTTTAAAAAATAAGCATTCTCCTTAGCCAAAGTGGCAACTCAAATATGAATATAGGTAAAAGACAAGATAATGATGGATAAACAAACATCTGACTTATATGAAGCCTTTAAAACAACTTAAATGGATAGTGGGACTATTATAAAATATAAATTTAGCAAATTCAAATAAAACAAAGAAGACAGAAATATTCTATAATTTAAAAAGGCAGAAAGAATTAGGGAGAATATATAGTTAGAGAATAGAGAGAGAAAGTTCTTTGAAATATGCCAAATATTAAAGAAAAATAGAGATTTACGTTTTTTTTAATATTGGAGCTTTATGATGTAGTAAAAAATCACTTTCTCACGCGCCTAGTAGAGTGTCTTATCAATTTATATGGCAGGTGGACAACAAAGGCATATGTGATGGAGGACTAAACATGTTTTGGTGGGGGAAAATCAAAACAAAATACAGTTTAGCTGTACACCGAATACAAAGCTTCAAGTTCAGGAAGTTAATGAGTAGTTTTGCGCTTTTTTAAACTAACAAAATTTACTTATCATTTATTTTAAAACAAATAACTAAACAAGTTTTATCAATTATATTTTTCCTAAATTGAGTTTTAGGACTATCTTTGCGTACAATCTAAAAGATGTTTAATACCTTCCCCTCGAGTAACCAAAACCCTTAGAATCTCACTAGTTTCTCTAATCAAAACAACGTTTACATTTACATATTAATAATAGTTATTATGCTAAAATAAAAATTGTTTTTCCAAAAATAGAGTGTCAAAAATATAATGTTAAGAGCTTTATCGGGTTATTCCAAATAGGGGTGCGACAGCTTGGCGACTCTGCAGGAAAAGAAGAAAACGTGTAAGTAGCAGAATATGTTTAGGGAAAACGTTTAAATGTTTTTGGCGGTTAACATACATAAGGAATTAAAATGAATATATATATATATATATATATATATATATATATCTATATATATATATATATATATATATATATATATATATGTATATATATACCTTCCGCTCGAGTAACCAAAACTCTTACTCAGAATTTGGTAGTTTCACAAATCAAAAATAAATCTTACATTATATATTAAAAATGGTTTTCTTAATATTTCCTTAAAATTTAGTTGGGGACTCTAAAACCAAAAAAAATTCCAAAACTCTGAGTGTCAGCCATATTATATTTTAAAGTGTTTCTGCTGGGTCGAAATAGGGGTTCGATAGCTTGGCGACTCTATTGGGGAATTACCTATGTTTTAACATTAGAAAACTTGATTTGGAATAATATTTATGATTACTTGTTTATTTCTGTTTGTTTACTTTTCCGAATTTATATATTTTATTGACGGAAAGGTCACAAGTGAAATTCAAACTTTTGTTCCATATTTATTTTTAAATAGTACTTGTTACTGCTTTCTCTACACTATCATCTGCACTTTCTGTCTAGTCTATGTTCGTGCATGCACACACTGTACACGCAAGGGGTATTCCTACGCTCCTACAAAAACTCTATTTTGATTCCTTAGTTTCAAAGTTTGTGCAATTAAGATAGTGCACCTTCTCACAATTACTCAGTCCCACTCACAATTATCTAGGAAAAAATCTTACTCTTAAAGTTGGTCATGTTTCATAGCCTTAGGAAAGACAATATGTGTTATTATTATTGTGTTTAGGAAATAACCAAATGCCACAGAGTTTCTTAATTAAAACTCGACGACATATACTTTGTGTGAAATTAATATAAATTATCCATACTAAAGCACTTTACATATTTGGAGGAAATAAACTCATCACACCATTTACCCTCTTTTTAGATGAACTCAACCAAGACTTGCCGGATATCCAAATTGTCATTTCAGAGCCCCATATTCTACAAAACTGGTGGAAAAATATCTGCTAGATAAAAAGGGTTGATAATCGATGGCACTTAAGGATAACTATTGTCACTTCTGTGGACACAATGCTATAAATTCTTTGTGACTAAGCTAATGGGCTTTCAGGAACTGCACATAGTGACTTCCAAAATTCTGTATTTTGATATCACTCATACACTAGAGGAGTTCAGTAGTTTTACCGATCTACCAATAAGAGGGAGGCTACCGATGATCCCCTTAGCTATCTATACATGTGATTTTCTAAGATCCTAGATTTGCATATATTTCGGTCATCGAGATATGCGGATGGCGGACAGGTCTAATTAGATTATCTATTTTAGAGGTTTGAGCATTCAGGGGGTTACTATGAATATTAGTGTGAATTTGAATGTACTCGCAGACTATGGGAAAATATGAGGATGAGATTATCCGTTAAGGCTTTTCTAGGTGTTGTGGTGTTCCCGAAAAGGTTTTCTGGGTGTTGTGGTGTTCCCGAAAAGGTCCAGTTTCATTGACATCAATATTTTTCTGATGGTTATAAAAATTTTCAATGATCCACCAAAGTTTTATTTGGTTCTCATGATCCTTGCTGAATTACTCAGTTCGATGACAACCTACATTATGGGGCACAACTTCTTCAGGGGATGCAATATAGTACTACATATTTGCGTGATTGAAATTTTATCGTCAGTATCTCCAAATGGATTCCTACGTGGATGCACACAACATGATCGAAAGTCATGAAGATCGTCTCCAAAGTTAGGTGGTTGCACCAACAGGAAGGGAAGAATGGCACATATTTCAAAAAAGATGCCATCAAATGGAAGTTCTCTTGGATAAGAGGAGTGGATTTCGCAAGGACACAATATTTTTTCTATATAAAGTTAATTGGGCTCACAAGCATTTAACCATATGCACCTAAACGAGTTATGCGTCGATTTGGGGTCATCTAAGACATTCACTTAAGTCTCGCTGCAGCGGATAAGAAATAAGCAAGTCAAGTGGGAATACAAGATCAATTTATGAATAAGAGAGGAAATTTGGTGTATACCGGAGTATTATGCATGGCAGAATACTATGAGTCACATGGATCATCCAAGAGTAGAGGGCATTAGGGGTTTGTGGAAAACAAAGAAATTTATTGGATTAGAGAATCATTGCTTCCTCGCATGGAATCCACCATATCCATGTATAATAAAGTTGTTCCTAGATCAGTCGATCATTTAATCTAGGTGGTTGAAAAACAAGATGAAGAAGACCCCGAAGAGGATCCAGAAAAAGAACCATAAGAAAACCTTGAAGAACACCTATAAGAGGATCCCGAAAAAGACCTAGAGGAGGATCGTGAAGTGGATCTAAAAGAAGAGGTAGGGGAAGACCACACAGAGGTTTTTTAAACAGGTTCTAGCATCTATGACACGAGATATGGAGGGTTGATAGACATGTCTCCCCAACGAGGCCCCGACGAGTCTCCAGAGTACCACCCAAGTCCATATTATGATGGGGATGATGATGATAACGATGCTCCAACCTGATCGTATATTCTTCTTCCTTGTTTGAACTCGTTTCGTAATCTCTTCAAAGTTCCATGTGGCCTATCCCTCTTATATTCCTTATGGACACCCCTGTACTTTTATTTCGTAGAATTCTAATCGCCTACTTCATTGTAATATCCAAACTACCTAATCAATGAATGTCACACCCGGGGCCTACACCCTTGACGTGGCCGCCACCCGATGACCATTGTTGGTCTTGAGAAAACCCTTGGCCTGGCTTACTTAACTAAGTGAAAGACTTAACTCAAATAAACCAGTCTCATGATATAACTTTATGAAATAATAATTTGGCCAAACTGGTACTTAAGTCTCATAACAAAGTAATCGGAAACACAGAAATAAGTGATTCAAACTGCCTATTTGACTGTCTATGAAGCCTCTAAATTACTATGATGGATGTTGGGATAGACCCAACAACATCCTATAAATGAAATACTAGAAAGCAAATAAAATTATCCTCCAAAATGAAAGAAGTCTCACTACTGACTATGAAAGCTCAATTAAATCAACAGGGTAATGGATAGTGTTAATTCTAGTTAACTTCATTTGCATCATAACACGATGCAAGCGTACTAGAATCATTACATTGAATGTTTGAGTATGCGAGGTGGAATGCTAAATGACAACTTAAAGCTTGAAAACAATAAAATGAACTTACCTTGGCTCTGCTTAACTCATGAATATATCTAAATCTGTATCTATCTATCTATCTATATATATATCTATCTATATATATATATATATATATATTATATATATATATATATATATATCTATATATATATATATATATATATATAATATATATATATATATATATATATATATTATAATATATATATATATATCTATATATATATATATATATATATATATATATATATATATATATATATACCAAAAAGTGAAGTGGGTGGACGACCAAGGCAAAAAGTGTAATTTCACTCTAACAAAAATCTATTAAGAAAGACTATAAATAATTCTAGAATTATCTTTATATATATGAAATAATAAATGATCAAGGGAAAATTGTAATTTCACGCAAAAAAAATCTACTAATAATGATAATAAAAAAATTAAATAGTTCTATAAACATCTTAAGTTATTGTTATTACCATTAACTAATTTTTTTATTACTTACTTTACTTTATTTCTTAATATTTTTTCTATTCATTATGCTTATAAAAAATCCTACTTTTTATATAAAAATATCATGAATTAATTATTTCACTCTTTATTTTTGCTCTAATTAATATACTTGAAAATATAGAAGTGTGATAAAATTAATAATATATATTAGATTGAAATTAAAGAACACAATGTTAAAAGTAACTTTACAAATAAAAATGAATAGAATTATATATTTGTATTAAAGATGACAAGGAATAAAAATGTAATTTCGTTATAACAAAAATCTATCAAGAATAAATAATTTTAGAAACATCTTTCTATATATGAAGTAAATGATGATCAAAGGTAAAAATTTAACTCATGCAACAAAAACTCTACCAAGAAAAATAACACGAACATTAAATAGTTCTAGAAACATCTTTAGGTATTATTATAAGTATTACCTCATTTTTGTTATTTCTTCATTTTTTTATGAGTTATTGTGATATCTATTTATTTTATGAAATGTAAGAAATAATGATTAGACTTATTTCTTCATAATTATTTATTAAATATAATAATAGGTGGAACCAATCACAATTAAAATTAAAATTTTTATGTATATTAAATTTTGCGTATTGAAATATTTTTTAATTTTGTGATCTTGAACATGCTATATAAATTAAATAAAATTCAGAAATTATTTTCTTTTTGAAATGAAATAAAAAATAAGTTCATATAAAATAAAAAAGGAGGGAGTCATATATTAAAAATGAAATATGTATGTTCTCATTATTTAAATGAGATTTCATATATTGTTATTTTTTAAAAAAAAATTGTTTGAATTCCTTCTATTAATTTGTGCATATATGTGGGGTTTTAAAAATTTGAACATTGTAATATAGAAATATAATGCTTTGAGAATTTTAATTCTTCGTTTCAATTTCTAATTTGATATATATTTGAAAATTACATTACAAAAAAAGAATCTTAAAAATGCAATGTTCAATTCAATATATTTTTAGAAAAACGTAGTTAATAAACATAACAAAATTTGGTTGACTCCCTTATTTTTATCGAAACAAAAGAGTTACATATATTGTTTGAAAATAACATAAGAACTAAAAAGTACTACGAATCACAGTAAAATGAAAACTTAAAATATGTGATAATCATCTAAGAAATTTCATTTACTTTCCTAAAATCACTTGTATCACATAAAAAAAACAGATGGAGTAACATATATTAATCGAATAACATAAAAGGTACTGCATAAATTAACAATTTACAATATATTTTTAGACAACACAAAAATTTAGTTCACCTTTTCAAATTTCATTTGTATCACATAAATTGGAAGGAAAAAAACTAAAATACTTTGGGCATGCGTTGGCACGAGCACATGATATCTACTATTATATAGAAGAGCCAAGTTGAGGATGACCAAGGGTAAATTTGTCAATTTATATAGATCCTAGAATGTTTGTTTCTATATTATGATATCAAGAAAGTGGTAATACATTCGTAATGACCAAACAAGCAAATATATTTTCCTAAATTTCATGTTTATCCTAATGATATGACATTTAATATGGACCCCCATTTTCAATCACACTTTTTCCTTAAAATTTTTCAATATAGTTAGTCTATTTAATGATATATTACACTTATTATAGATTTATTTTCTATATAGTATAAAATTATCATTAAACAAAAAATATCTATTAAGCAAATGTAGAATAAATTTTTATTTTTACAATATACTTTTGATTTTTATAGGTCTAAAGGTAATTCGAAATTAATGATTTGTTAAGACCTAGAAAATTGATTTACGTGATGTTTTACTAAAAAAATTATATTAATATATTACAATTAATATGATTAATTGATGTTATAACTTATTTAAGTAACTAGATATCAGGTGCCCGCGCTAACGCAGGTCCAACGTATGTTAGTTTTTTTTTTCAATTTATCTGACAGAAATGAAATTTGAAAAAATTGAACTAAATTTTACACGTGTTTTTTTTTAACATATTTTGAATTATTAATTTATGTACCTTTTGTGTGTGTGTGTGTGTGTTTGTGTATATATATATATATATATATATATATATATATATATATATATATATGAACTAAATTTTACACGTTTTTTTTTTAATATTTTGAATTATTAATTTATGTACCTTTTGTGTGTCTGTGTGTGTATATATATATATATATATATATACATATATATATATGTGTGTGTGTGTGTGTGTATATATATATATATTTGTGTATATATATATGTGTGTGTGTATATATATATACACGTATATATACATGTATATATATATACACGTATATATATATATATATATACACGTATATATACATGTATATATATATATGTATATATATATATGTATGTATATATACGTGTATATATATATATGTATATATATATATATACGTATATATATGTAACAACATGTTTAGTCGTTTTGAGCAGTAGAGTTTATTTCTGGTAATAACTGTCTGGGTCGACGGATCCCACGACGTACCGTTATGGGCGCGACGGACCGTCGAGGGTGTCTCGTTCCTAAACACTTAGATCTTGAAAATTTGAGTACTGGATCGACTCTCTGAACGTCACGACGGAATAGCAGGACGGATCGTCGTTGGCACGACGGACCGTCACAAATCTTTCCACAGTACTCACTCTCTGAACTTTGTGACGGACATGTAGTACGGACCGTCACAGTCGTGACGGACTGTCACAGGCTACGTAACCCTAACTGGGTCGGATTTCTGTTAAAAGTTTTTAAGGGGGGTTTTGGACTATTCATGCTTATAATTATAAAGTTAGTGGATTAATGTTAATAATTCAATTACATGGGGGTTAAAGGAGATAAACTTGAAATAAAAAGGAGGTTATTTTTATCATCTTTTACACTTAATTATATGACAATTAGGGCAAAGGAAAAAGGGTTTGAATAAGAAAAATAGAGAGAACAGAGAGAACGAGCGGGAGAGAGAGAAGAACAAAGAGACAGCAAGGATTTGGAGAAGTAGATTGATCGATCACGATTCTTCGGTGGAGGTAAGTTATGATTTATGCTATTTCATAGTAAACTCTTAATAGCGAATGATATGTATTGGGTAGTATTGTAAAGTCTTCTATATGCTTAATTGTATGCTTGCATGATGTGATTATGTAATTGTAATTGGTTGGAAAGATGAGGCTATGAATCTTAACCTTAAATCGACGTTGTTAATGATGATGCCTTGGTATAAAATAAGCCTTGATGAACTAAAAGAATGGGGGTAATGGATCGGGTGTCACGTTTCGACACCAGGATAGTAGAGGATCGGGTGTCACGTTTCGACACCAAGATAGTAGAGGATCGGGTGTCACGTTCCTACACCAGGATAGTAGGGGATCGGAGTGTCACGTTCCGACACCAGGATAGTAGGGGATCGGAGTGTCACGTTCCGACACCAGGATAGTAGTAGGGGATCGTAGTTTCACATTCCGGCACAAGAAGAACAAAGAGAAGGAATCTTGAATTATGCTAATATACACTAATTTGAAGAACCGAATTCTTAAGTGAGTACAGTGTAGAGGCTTGATGTCCTCATAGATGTGTTTGGTGTTGTTGCAAATGATTCTTATACTTGTTGCTATCGCCTGTTAAGTATTTGGTTGGTTTTATATTATTATCCGATATATATTGCTTTCTATTTTGAGTTGGCCGATGATACCTACTCATTACTTGTGTTTTGTACTGACCCCTACTTGTATTTGTTTTTCTTTGTTAATTGTGGAGTGCAGCAAACGTGCCATCGTCTTCAACTCGTCCTCAACTCAAGCCAGTCTTCATCACATCAGATTTTAGGGTGAGCTATTGTTCCTAGCTCAGACTGTATTCTCTCTCATTTACGTCTTGATGCCCTGAAGTTCTGGCATGGACTAGCCGTTTATTTATTTTAGCTTCTTAGATACTCTTAGATTTAGTAATTTGAGGATAGATGTTCTTGTGGTGATGACTTCCAGATTTTGGGAATAATAATAAGTATTAAATTTTAGAAGTTATTTATTGGTTATATTAATGAGTTTTAAGTCTTCCGCATTATTTTCTGTTTATTATGGTTGAAATATTGGTAAGAAATTGGGATTAGATTGGTTGGTTCGCTCACATAGGCGAATAAATGTGGGTGCCACTCGCGGCTTGTTTTGGCTCGTGACAAACTTGGTATCAGAATATTAGGTTCGTTGGTCTCATCACACAAGAACGAGTCTAGTAGAGTCTTGAGGAACGATAGGGGGACGCCTTTACTTTTCTTTGAGAGGCTATAGGACTTTAGGAAAAATTCCATTTCCTTCTTTCTTTCGTGCTATTACTTGGATCCAATTGGTATCTAGGTGATACAAATTGGTATCTGACCATCTTCACTCTATTTCGCAGATGGTTAGAACTAGAGCAACAACTGCGCCAACACCAACACCGGCAAGACAAAATGCGTCTGAGCCAGCCACTGGGGCTGTAGCTCGAAGAGGAGCAGTAGCAAGAGGCCGTGGTAGAGGTCGCGGGAGGACGTCCTCTAGAGGAAGAGGACAAGCACCTGGCCCAGCTAGTACTAGGGCGGTGACTCCTCCACCGACTGATGAGGTAGAAAGAGAGGGTGAGGAAGGGGAAAATGAACAAGTGCAGAATGAGGAATTACCACCCCAACCTACCCCATAGATGATTCACCAGGTTCTTGCTTATCTAAGCGGGTTATCAGATCATGGCCAGACACCTCCGGTGTTTTCTGCACCAGCACCTCAGGTTCCGAGAGTACAACATGCCGCTTTTGTGGCTCCCCACATGGATGCCTCATTGGAAATAGGCACGTTCCCTCAATTAACTATAGGACCTATAATGACGAGTGATCAACATGAGCTTTTCGTTAAATTTCTGAAGTTGAAACCTCCAATCTTCAAGGGTGTTGAATCTAAGGATGCCTATGATTTTATGGTTGATTGTCATGAGTTGCTACATAAGATGGGCATAGTAGAACGATTTGGTGTTGAGTTTGTGTCCTATCAGTTTCAAGGGAACGCGAAAATGTGGTGGCGGTCATATGTTGAGTGTCAACTAGCACAGGCACCACCTATGACTTGGGCATCATTCTCTAGCTTGTTTATGGAGAAGTATATACCCCGGACTTTGAGGGATAGGAGGAGAGATGAGTTCCTAAGCCTAGAGCAAGGCAGGATGTCGGTTACTGCTTATGAGGATAAATTTCGCGAGCTATCCAGGTATGCCACCCAACTTTGCTTTAGTCCACAAGAGCGGATTCGCCATTTCGTGAAAGGGTTGAGGTCAGAATTGCAGATTTCAGCCTTACAGGTAGCTGCTACAGCAAAATCCTTTCAGGAGGTGGTAGATTTTGTGATAGATGTGGAAGGGGTGAAGCCATACGACTTCACCATGGCATCGACATCTAAGAAGTTTCGTAAGGGAGGTGAGTTTAATGGTTCTTACTCTAGAGGACAGGGTTCAGGAGGTTACCCAGCCCGACCTTTTCAGTCTTCACTGCAGGCTGTAGCTGGGGGTCCATCGCAGACCAGCCAACATTCCTATGAGTTTGGAGGTTATCCCCAAACTTCGCCGTTCTCACAAAGACCTATGCTTAAATCCAGAGAGTGTTATGGATGTGGGGAGACTGGACATATTAGGAGGTATTGTCCAAAACAGAGTTACAGACCCCCAATAGTCAAAGGTAGAGGAGGTCATGGAAGAGGTCGTCATTTTGTAGGACGTGGTGGCCGGGGTAATGGTGGTCACCAAAATAGCTGGGGTGACGGGAAAATGGGAACTACTGCAACACAACGTGATAGGGGCAACGGGCAGACAGGTGTAGGGCCCATTGTTACGCTTTCCCTGGGCAGTCGGAAGCGGAGACATCTAATGCTGTTATCACAGGTAATCTTTTGGTTTGTGATTGCATGGCTTCTGTATTATTTGATCCTGGCTCCACATTTTCATATGTATCTTCCTCATTTGCTACTGGTCTTAATTTACATTGTGAATTGCTTGACATGCCTTTTCGTGTTTCTACTCCGGTGGGTGAGTTTGTGATAGTTGAAAGGGTATATAGGTCTTGTCTGGTGACTTTTGTGGGGATAAATACTCATGTAGACTTGGTTATCTTAGAAATGGTTGATTTCGATGTAATTCTGGGTATGACTTTGCTTTCTCCGAATTTTGCAATCTTATATTGTAATGCTAAAACTGTAACGTTGGACAAGCCTGGGAAAGACTCGTTAGTGTGGGAGGGTGACTACACTTCCACTCCAGTTCGTAGCATCTCCTTTCTTCGTGCTAAGAAATTGGTTAGTAAAGGGTGTTTAGCTTTCTTGGCACACCTCAGGGATGATACTACCCAAGTACCTTCAATTGAGTCGGTTTTGATAGTCCGTGAGTTTCTGGATGTGTTTCCTACAGATCTTCCTAGTATGCCACCGGATAGAGATATTGACATTTGCAATGATCTGGAGCCGGGTACTCGCCCCATTCTCATACCCCCTTATAGAATGGCTCCCGCTGAGTTAAGGGTGTTAAAGGCCCAACTTCAAGAGTTGTTAGGTAAAGGCTTCATTAGACTGAGCGCTTCCCCTTGGGGTTCTCCGGTTTTATTTGTGAAGAAGAAGGATGGGAGTTTTCGGATGTGCATAGACTACAGGCAACTGAATAAAGTAACTGTTAAGAACAAGTATCCTCTTCCTCGCATTGATGATTTGTTCGACCAGTTACAAGGTCCTTGTACCTTCTCAAAAATCGACTTGAGATCTGGTTATCATCAATTGAGAATACGGGCAGCAGATGTGCCAAAGACTGATTTTCGAACCAGGTATGGGCATTATGAATTCTTAGTAATGTCTTTTGGACTTACGAATGCCCCTGCTTATTTCATGAGTCTGATGAACGGGATTTTTAAGCCATATTTGGATCTCTTTGTCATTGTGTTTATTGATGATATACTGGTATACTCAAAGAGCAGGAAAGAACATGAGGAACACTTGAGGATTGTGTTGGAAACGTTGAGGGAGAAAAGGCTTTATGCCAAATTCTCCAAGTGTGAGTTTTGGCTAGATTCAGTGTCCTTCTTGGGGAACGTATTTTCTAAGGATGTAGTGATGGTGGATCCTTCCAAGATCGAAGCTGTGAAGAATTGGGTAACACCCACTAATGTTACAGAGGTAAGGAGCTTTGTTGGTTTAGCTAGCTACTACCGTCGATTTGTCAAGGGATTTTCTTCGGTTGCCTCCCAACTGACGAATTTGACTAAGCAGGATGTTCCATTTGTATGGTCGGATGAATGTGAAGAAAGCTTCCAGAATCTCAAGACCTTGTTGACTACTGCACCAATTCTTACCTTGCCAGTAGAAGGCAAGAATTTCATTGTTTATTGTGGTGCATCTTATTCTGAGCTGGGTGCAGTGCTAATGCAAGAGAGAAATGTGATTGCTTATTCTTCAAGGCAATTAAAAGTGCATGAACGCAACTATCCGACCCATGATTTGGAGTTGGCCGTGGTCGTGTTTGCATTAAAGCAATGGAGACATTATCTATATGGGGTTAAGTGTGAAGTCTATACGGATCATCGTAGTTTACAGTATGTCTTTACTCAGAAAGATTTGAATTTAAGACAGAGGAGATGGATGGAATTACTGAAGGACTATGATATCACTATCTTGTATCACCCGGGAAAAGTTAATGTTGTGGCAGATGCCTTAAGTAGAAAGGCAGGGAGCATGGGAAGTCTAGCTCACTTGCAGGTTTCTAGACGCCCATTGTCTAGAGAGGTTCAGAATATGGCTAATGACTTCATGAGGCTGGAAATACTAGAGAAGGGAGGATTTTTGTCCTGTGTGGAGGCAAGATCTTCCTTTGTTGACAAAATTAAGGGAATACAGTTTACTGATGAGAAGCTGATTCGGATCCGAGATAAGGTGTTGCGAGGAGAGGCTAAAGGAGAAAAAATCGATGAGGAAGGTGTTTTGAGGATTAATGGAAGGATATGTGTGCCTCGTGTTGATGATTTGATCCACACTATTCTTACAGAGGCTCATAGTTCAGGATATTCTATACATCCTGGTGCAACCAAGATGTATTGCGACCTAAAGAAACATTTTTGGTGGAGTGGGATGAAGCGTGACATTGTTGATTTTGTCGCACAATGCCCGAATTGTCAGCAGGTAAAGTATGAATACCAGAGGCCCGGAGGAACACTTCAGAGAATGCCCATTCCCGAATGGAAGTGGGAGAGAATTGCAATGGATTTCGTGGTTGGTCTTCCAAAGACATTGGGTAAGTTTGATTCTATTTGGGTAATTGTGGACAGATTAACTAAGTCTGCTCACTTCATTCCGGTTAAGGAGACTTACAATGCAGAGAAGTTAGCCAAACTCTATATCTCAGAAATTGTTCGATTGCATGGAGTTCCACTTTCCATCATATCAGATAGAGGTACGTAGTTTACTTCTAAGTTTTGGAGAACATTGCAGGCTGAATTAGGTACTAGGTTGGACCTTAGTACTGCATTTCACCCTCAGACTGATGGTCAGTCTGAGCGAACGATTCAGGTGTTTGAAGATATGCTTCGTGCATGTGTGATAGAATTTGGTGGTCATTGGGATAACTTCTTACCCTTAGCAGAGTTCTCATACAATAATAGCTATCACTCAAGTATTGATATGGCCCCATTCGAAGCATTGTATGGGAGGAGATGTAGGTCTCCCATTGGTTGGTTTGATGCATTCGAGGTGAGGCCCTGGGGTACTGATCTTCTGAGAGAATCATTAGAGAAAGTGAATTTCATTCAAGAAAAGCTTTTAGCGGCGCAAAGTAGGCAAAAGGAATATGCAGATCGAAAGGTTAGAGACTTGGAGTTCATGGAAGGTGAACAAGTCTTGCTAAAGGTTTCACCCATGAAAGGGGTGATGCGGTTTGGTAAAAGAGGTTAGCTAATCCCAAGGTATATTAGACCATTTGAAGTACTTAAACGAATAGGAGAGGTAGCTTATGAATTAGCCTTACCTCCAGGACTGTCAGGGGTGCACCCGATATTTCATGTGTCTATGCTGAAAAGGTACCATAGGGATGGAAACTACATTATTCTTTGGGATTCAGTTCTTCTTGATGAGAATTTGTCTTATGATGAGGAGCCTGTTGCCATTCTGGATAGAGAAATCCGCAAGTTGAGATCAAGGGAGATTGCATCCATCAATGTTCAGTGGAAGAATCAACCAGTTGAAGAGTCCACTTGGGAGAAGGAGGCTGATATGCAAGAAAAATACCCGCACCTGTTTACAGATTCAGGTACTCCTTTTCGCCCTTGTTTTTCTTCTTGTGATCGTTCGAGGACGAACGATGGGTAAATTGGTATCTATTTTAACGACCTGTTTAGTCGCTTTGAGCAGTAGAGTTTATTTCTGGTAATAACTGTCTGGGTCGATGGATCCCACGACGGACCGTCATAAGCGCGACGGACCGTCGAGGGTGTCTCGTTCCAAAACACTTAGATCCTGAAAATTTGAGTACTGGGATCGGCTCTGTTAACGTCACGACGGAATGGCAGGATGGATCATCGTTGGCACGACGGACCGTCACAAATCTTTCCACAGAACTCACTCTCTAAACTTTGTGACAGACATGCAGTACGGACCGTCACAGTCGTGACGGACTGTCACAGGCTGCGTAACCCTAACTGGGTCGGATTTCTGTTAAAAGTTTTTAAGGGGCGTTTTGGACTATTCATGCTTATAATTATAAAGTTAGTGGATTAATGTTAATAATTCAATTACGTGGGGGTTAAAGGAGATAACCTTGAAATAAAAAGGGGGTTATTTTTATCATCTTTTATACTTAATTATATGACAATTAGGGCAAAGGAAAAAGGGTTTGAATAAGAAAAATAGAGAGAACAGAGAGAACGAGCGGGAGAGAGAGAAGAACGAAGAGACAGCAAGGATTTGGAGAAGTAGATTGATCGATCACGATTCTTCGGTGGAGGTAGGTGATGGTTTATGCTATTTCATAGTGAACTCTTAATAGCGAATGATATGTATTGGGTAGTATTGTAAAGTCTTCTATATGCTTAATTGTATGCTTGCATGATGTGATTATGTAATTGTAGTGGGTTGGAAATATGAGGCTATGAATCTTAACCTTAAATCCATGTTCCGACACCAGGATAGTAGAGGATCGGGTGTCACGTTCCGACACCAGGATAGTAGAGGATCGGGTGTCACGTTCCGACACCAGGATAGTAGAGGATCGGGTGTCACGTTCCGACACCAGGATAGTAGGGGATCGGAGTGTCACGTTCTGACACCAGGATAGTAGGGGATCGGAGTGTCACGTTCCGACACCGGGATAGTAGTAGGGGATCGGAGTGTCACGTTCCGGCATAAGAAGAACAAAGAGAAGGAATCTTGAATTATGCGAATATACACTAATTTGAAGAACCTAATTCTTAAGTGAGTACGGTGTGGAGGCTTGATGTCCTGATAGATGTGTTTGGTGTTGTTGCAAATGATTCTTATACTTGTTGCTAAGCCTGTTAAGTATTTGGTTGGTTTTATGTTATTATCCGATATATATTGCTTTCTATTTTGAGTTGGCCGATGAAACCTACTCAGTACTTGTGTTTTGTACTGACCCCTACTTGTATTTGTTTTTCTTTGTTAATTGTGGAGTGCAGCAAATGTGCCATCGTCTTCAACTCGTCCTCAACTCTAGCCAGTCTTCATCACGTCAGATTTCAGGGTGAGCTATTGTTCCTAGCTCGGACTGGATTCTCTCTCATTTACGTCTTGATGCCTTGAAGTTCTGGCATGGACTAGCCGTTCATTTATTTTAGCTTCTTAGATACTCTTAGATTTAGTAATTTGAGGATAGATATTCTTGTGGTGATGACTTCCAGATTTTGGGAATAATAATAAGTATTAAATTTTAGAAGTTATTTATTGGCTATATTAATGTGTTTTAAGTCTTCCGCATTATTTTCTGTTTATTATGGTTGAAATATTGGTAAGAAATTGGGATTAGATTGGTTGGTTCTCTCACATAGGAGAATAAATGTGGGTGCCACTCGCGGCTCGTTTTGGGTCGTGACAATATATATGTGTGTGTATATATATATCTATATATATATATATAAGGAAGTCAAACAATTTTGTAAAAATCTCTATATGATAAATCATTTTAATAAAACACATATATTTCATTTTTAATATATGAATACCTCCTTTTCGATTTATATGAATTTATTTTTTTTATTAGAAAAGTAACTTCTGAATTTTAATATTTTATATAGCATATTTAAAATCATAAAATTAAAAAATATTTCAATACAATATACATATAAATTTTAATTTTAATTTTTTTTATTCCACCTAATATTATACTTGATAGATAATTATTAAGAGCTAACCGTAATCATTATTTATTTATTTTCATATAATAAACAGATATCACAATAACTCATGAAAAATGAAGAAAATACAAATATGAGGTAATAATAATATTATTAATAACTAAATATTTTGCTAAAACTATTTAATTTTAATGTTATCATTCGTGTTAGATTTTCGCTTACATGAAATTACATTTTTACCTTTGATCATCATTTACTTCATATATAGAAAGATGTTTCTAGAATTATTTATTGTTGATAGAGTTTTGTTATAATAAAATTACATTTTTATCATTAATTGTCTTTAATACAAAAATATATCATCCTATTAATTTTTTTTTGTAAAGTTACTTTTCAACTTCTTTTTCTTTAATTTCAATCAAATATATATTTTTAATTATATCACACTTATTTATTTTCAACTATATTATTTGAGTCAAACTAAAGATGGAAATAATTAATTCATGATAAATTTTTATATGAAAAGTAGGCATTTTTATAAGCACAATAAATAGAAAAGAATATTAATAATTAAATTAAATAATAGTAAAATAGAGTTATAATAAAATAGATATCACAATAAATCATAAAAAAAAAAGTAAAGTTATAACAAAATCAGTTAATGTCATAACAATAACATAAGATGTTTCTAGAATTATTTGTTTTTTTCTGTTATCATTCTTGGTAGATTTTTTTAGCATGAAATTATACTTTTGCCCTTGATCATATTTCACATTATATATAGAAATATGTTTCTAGAATTATTAATTATCATTCTTAATATATTTTTGTTAGCGTGAAATACATTTTCGCTCTTCGTCGTCCTCACACTTCACATATTCCTCTATATTATAAAGTAACGAACTACTTACTATGAGGAGATATAAGAATCTTCATACAAAATTTTCATAAAAAATCAAATTTGTAAATTTTCATGATAAAATAAATTACATATTAAAATATGTAAATAATTTTATAGCGTGAAATTTCTTTGCACTAATATGTAAATGACGTAAACATATTTAAATTTATTATTTGTACTCCATTTTACAGAAATAATTATCAACTGCAAATAAATTATCTCTTATAATTTTCATGTCGTTCCATTATGAAAATTAACATATGAGATATCTCTAACGAGTAACAATTAACTAATAATGACCTTCATATAATAATACTGAGTTGTACTTTTTATTTTTTATTTTTACTTCTTACAATCTTAAATTATGATAAATTAGTGTCATTCGTCGAGAGTAAGGAGCATATTATATATTAGATTATGAATATTTTACAACTTTAAAATAAATATTTTCTAAATTTATATAAATAGTTGAATCAAAACTAAGTTACTTTATTACCTAATTTTATTCAAATTTTGATAATATCGACAAAATATTGATAAAAAAAATACTATAAAAATAATTGTGAAAAAACTTTAGTTTTTTCATTTTCAATTTTGTTAAAAGAAAAAATAGTTACAAAAATTTAAATTTCATAAATATAAAATTGATCTAAAGTTTCTACTCCATTTTAATTTATTTAATATTTATTTGACTTAACATGAAGTATTTTTTTTTAAAAAAAAACACTTCTAGAAGTTGTTGTTTAAAACAAATCATAGATGTTTATATGGTTATAAATTATCTTACTAAGAATAAAATGAATATTTTTTAAGACGAAATGTTATTGAATATATTGATACATCATTATTTTTAAATTGACTACAACGAAAAATATGTCACATAAATTTTAATAGTATTAAAAGTTGATTACATTATATCCCTACGCTTTTTTAAATTACAAAAAAATCATAGATTTATCAGCAGAAATGCGGTAACTCGGTCGTGATACAATTCAGAAAACTTGTAGACACATATCTCGTTGATGAATCCGAGAGGGAAGATGTGTATTCGAGAGGGAATATAGGTATATCTGAAAGGAGAGAGATGTCTCCAAGAGAGAATAGAGATGTATTTCAGAGGGGATAAAGATGTATTCAAGAGAGGGTAGAGATATATCTGAGAGGAGATAGTGATTTATACAGAGGAGAGGAATGTAGCTGAGAGGGAATTTTTGTAATTTTCTTAAATGGTAGGAAAATTTAGAAACTATAATGAAATAAGATTTGAAAATATAATTTATTATATTGGGCCCGTGAACGGGCCTTCATATATCTAGTTTTTGTGTGTGTGTGTGTGTGTCTGTGTGTATATAAAGCTTTGTTAAATAGTAAAACTACTTAGTTCGTTAAAGAAAATGCAATAACAAACTCAACTTTACTTATATATGAAACAAATATAGTTTTGTTGGAGATTCTCTAACCCAAAATCATCACTATGAGCCTAAGCGATGGTACAACATCTTACCTCACGTTGCAAGAGGAACGTCCTGTACCTTGCCGCCAGTATAGCACGTGAACTACAAAGTGAATCCACTAGTCTATGCTAAAAAGCACCAAGGAATCATCTAAAAAGTACGACCCTTTATATATCCATGTTGTCTACATTGTTTATGGGGGCTTCATTTAATATGAACTCGCGTCCCCATATCGGTGTCCAATACTACTCCATAAATACTTAACTCATATGTATTAAAAATAACATCTTCTTTGGTTTGAGATAATTTGCTCAAAATTAGCTTTTACAAGATCTCTCGGAAATCATAGTTTCCTCTTTACTAAAACTAGTCGAAGGCTCTACTAAAAGTTTAGCTTCCTTTCTTGCGCAGAACGTGAAAACGTTTGTAACTCTTAGGAAATACTTAGTTCCCTTTTATAACTTTTTGAGAAATGAACTCAACTCTTTACTCTTTGTTGAGCTTGTAAATTAACTATTAAGGAATACTCAGTTCCCTTATAACTTTTGAGAATTTTACTCAATTCATACTCTTTGTTGAACTTGTCGCTTGAGCCTTAAAACAATTTTAAAATTTTGTTTAAGACTCTTCAAAAGTTTTAAACACTTGCATTTGCTTGCTTCTTAACTTTTAGACCTAACTCTTAACTTTTTTTACTTTGATCTTAACTTTCCTTTAATTGAATTATGGATTCAAGGTTCATCATCTCATGTTTATACATGATTTTACTATGTTTATATGTACTTTAGAGTGTTGGAATCAACTATGAAATGTGGGTATCACTTAGGAGTTAGTATAAAAAGATGGGGAAAGAACGGGGTCTCCAAACTTCTATGGCTCTCTGAGAGGCGTAAAGCGCTAGAGCCTGAGGATAGATGTTCTCCTGAGGTTCTCTCGCTCGCGTGACACTCAACAAACAAAAATAAATTAACAATCATGGTTACTCATATTTTATAAATTAATAATAAGAGAATTAGTATCTTGATCTGCATTCTCTTTGGATTCAAAAAGATGTAGATATATTTTCTTCATATCCTCTTAAGATTCGAAGTCGCTTATTCAATAAATTGGTTCCTTCATAGGACCTTGACTGAAACAACCTCCTTTGTTCTTAACCTGCGTACTTGGTGATCTAAAATATGAACCGGAATCTCTTCATAGGATAAGCTATCCTTAATCCCAACATTCTCGGTCAGCACAATCAATATCAATGAAGGATCACCCATACACTTCTTCAACACGGATATATGAAATACCGGATGAACTGTTGTTAACTCTTGTGGTAGCTCCAACTCATAAGCTACACTGCCAATTCTTTTTATATTCTATAAGGTCCAATAAATTGGGGACTAAGATTTCCCTTCTTACAAAACTTCATAAAATCCTTCATTGATTAAACTTTTAGATATACCCGGTCATCCACTTCAAAATCCATCGTCTCCTCCTCACGTCTGTGTAGGAGTTCTGATGATTCTGTGCCATCTTCAATCTCTCTTGAATTACCTATTCATTCTCCATGGCTTGGTGAATTAGATCTGGTCCTCTCAACCCTGCTTCCCCGACTTCTAACCACTCAATAGAAGATCTTCATATTTTCCCATAAAGAGTTTCATATGGATCCATTTGGGTGCTTGAATTGTAGTTATTGGTGTAAGCAAACTCAATGATAGGTAGGTGATCATCCGGATTCCCCTTGAAATTGATCACACAATCTCTCAACATGTCTAAGGTCTTGATGGTATGCTCTGCCTGTCCATTAATCTTAGGATGAAAACCAGTGCTTAAGTTCACCTTTAAACCTAAACCTTTTTGGAAATACTTCTAGAGTTGAGCAGTAAAGCGTTCACCTCTATCATAAATAATGGAGAGCACAACTCCATGAATTCTTACAACTTCTTGAATATACAACTTAGCATAATCCTCCACCAAATGAGTGATATTTACCCGAAAGAAGTGGGCTAATTTTTTTCATTCTATCAATAAATACTCAAATGGAATCATGCTGCCTGCGATACCTTGGCAAGCCTATGACGAAGTCCATATTAATCATCTCCAACTTTCATTCTGGAAGTTCTATATTCTGAGACAACCGTCCAGCCCTTTGGTGTTCTACTTTAATTGCAGGCAATTCGGGCACGTGGCAATAAACTCAGCAGTTTCTTTCTTCATACCTTTCCACCAAAATACCTCTCTCAAATCGTGGTATATCTTGGTGGAACCCAAATGAATGGAACATCTAGAGCTATGATCCTCTCTTGGATTTCATCCACCCTAGGTACACACAATCTACCTTGATACCTCAACACACTATCTCCCCCTTGTTCACAATATTTTTTACTTATGAACATTCACCTAGTCTTGTTTTTATTTCACCTCTAACACTAATGATTATTCAGCCCCATTAGTCACCACTATTTTTTTTTATGGAATCCATAACTCTGACTCCTAGGCATGCAAGTCTAGGCAAATCTTTGTCTAACTCCCTCTTTTCTTCCTCAACATGGGAGGTACTCCCCATGGATAAATTTTTAAAGCATGAGCAACAACATTAGCCTTACGTGGGTTGAAAATACTACTCATGTCATAATCCTTGAGTAGTTCTAACCACATCCTTTTTTTGAGATTGACCTCTTTCTGGTGAAAATGTATTGTAGGCTCGCGTGATCACTGAAAATATCAACATGAATACCATATAATTAGTGCCGCCAAATCGTCAATGAAAATACTACTGTAGACAACTTTAAGTCATGTTTAAATAATTCTTTTTATGAACCTTCAACTGTCTGGAGGCATAAGCTATAACTTTGTCATTCACAACCCAAACCAACTCTTGATGCATCACAGTACACCACAAAACCTTGAGTACCCTCTAATAAGGTCAAATCTTGACCCGTAGTCAACCTTTTTTCAACTCTTAAAAGCTTTTTCTACAAGCTTTAGAGCATTGAAACATAGTTGTTTTCGAGATCATCTTAGTCAAGGGAGATGACATAGATGAAAACACCTCAACAAATCTTCTATAGTAGCAAGCCAAACCAATGAAACTTCGTATAAGTTGGAGATGTGGGTCTAAGCCAATTCTGGACTGCTTCAATCTTTTGGATATCAACGCTTATCCCACCACCGGAAACTGTGGCCTAAGAATGCCACAAACTTAAGCCAAAACTTATAAAAGAACTTGGAATATAGCTATTTATCTTTCAAAGTCTAAAGAACTATCCTGAGGTGACTATCATGATATTCTTCATTGATTGAATAGATTAGTATGTCATCAATGAATACGATAACAAACATATCTAAATAAGGTTTGAAGACTCTATTCATGTAATTCATGAATGATGCAGGCGTATTGGTCAAACCAAAGGACATGACTGAAAATTCATAATGCCCATATCTAGTTCTAAAAGTTGTCTTTGGAATACCACATCCTCTAACTTTCAGCTAATAGTAGCCTAATTTGAGATCAATTTTCAAGAAGTAGAAAGCACCCTCAAGATGGTCGAAAAGATCATGTATCATTGGAAAGGATACTTATTCGTTATGGTAACCTTATTTAGTTCGCGATGTTCTATACACATCCTAAATAAACCATCCCTCTTTCTCATGAACAAGACCGGAGCGCCCCAAATAGAGACACTTGGTCGGATAAAACCTTTATCTAACAGATCTTTCACCTGTTCTTTAAACTCTTTAACTCTGTTATTGCCATTCTATATGGAGTAATAGATATAGGATGAGTATCTACAATGATGTATATGTCAAAGTCTATTTCTCTCTCAGGAGGGACTCCAAGTAGATCATCATGAAAGACTTTTGGAAACTCTTTTATTACAGGAACTGACTTAAGGGAAGGTACTTCAGCACTTGAGTCATTAACTAGGACTAAGTGATATATACATTCCTTTGAAACTATCTTTCTTGACTTAAAGTACAAAATGAAACGACCCTTAGGCACTGCTGAACTAGTACTCCACTCTACGACTGGATCATTCAGAGTCTGAAACTTGACAACTCGAGTTCTAGAATCTATTGATGCATAACAGGCATGAAGTCATCCCATACCTAGAATGACATCAAAATCTACCGTGTCTAACTCTACTATATAATCCATGTTTTCTTGTGATTGCCAGAAATAAAACAATCATGATAGACTCTTTCTGCTAGATTGGACTCTCCAATCGGTATAGAAACATAAAAAGTCTCATAAAGTTTCTTAAGAAGAATCTCAAACTTATTTGCAACATAAGGGGTTATAAAAGATAAAATTTCTCCTGGTTCTAACAAAGAATAAACATTAGAAGTAAATACTTTGATCATACCCATGACAACATCAGGAGAGTTTTCTTGCTATTGACGGCTAGTTACTGCATAGAGGAAATTTTCTCCTCCGCCATTGCCAGAAGTAGCTACTCTAGGTTCAGCCCTCTCTGGTGGAGCATCTAATAAAGATTGGGCTCTATTGCTCGGATTTCCACCACCCTTCTCATTCTTAGGACACTATTTCATGAAATGACCCTCTTGACTGCACTTGAAGTAACCTGACTATCCAACACGACACTTCCTAGCATGGTTTCTACCACACCTACTACATGCATGGGCCCAACAACCTTCTTGTGGCATACTACCTTAGGACTGGGCTGTTCTAGCCTTGAAGTTTGTGAATTTTATCTATTATACTTATCTCTGTTTCTGGGCGCACGTCCACTAGCAGATGCTAGTGCATGCCTTTTTTGTTTCTGTATTTGTGTCCGATTCAAACCATATGTTTGTTGCCCAGAATCATTGCCAGTCTTGTCTTTCTTATTTCTGTACTCCTCTCTGTCCCTCAACTTCTCTTATTTAACTTGCTACACGTTGACCATCAATCAGGATATGTCCATGTCACTGATTAGCATTGCAGCTCTACCCTCTTTAATATATACACGACCCAAGCCAGCGACAAAAAAACTCATTTTGAACCTCATATACTAAACCATCTCTCGAACATAGCAAGACAATAAGTTGAACTTCAACCCATACTTATGAACAGTTACACTCCCAAACTAATTAGGAGGTGTTAAGTCAAAATCTCAAGAAACGACCACAACGTCTGGAGACTAGTGAAATTGAGCTAGTGTGTCTTGGTTTGTTTCAAGGATTTTAAGAGACGAAATTAGGTCAAATTTGGAGAAAAGGGTTTAAATACATTTTACAGTGTTTGTAGGATCAAAACGTCCGGGTACGATTCCCGAAGGACCATCCCAAGGGTCCTTGGGGAGGACCCATCCATTGACCCTCAAAAATAATCTCTAGGCAGTGTGCAAAGATGAGACTAATCGACAAGCCATCATTTGGTTGATGCATCATCAATGGTGTCATTGCTTGACACTTAGTCATTTCCACAACAGGTCCTTTCATAGATGGTTTTGATCTTCCCCAAATACTAGGGTTTCAATCTATACATGGATTCTCTTTTATAAACAAAATTGTTATTCGATTGTGATGAATTATAATATTTTATTGTTGGTTAAATATTAGATTATCGATAATTGTTGACAATCATTCAATATACTCCTTGAACCCTTGTTCTTCCCTAAATTCATTATATGTTGAAATTTTACGGTAATTGTGGAAGATGATGAGTATATTAATATGTAGAATTATCATTGCTATGCATTACTTCTTGAATTTACCTTTTTGTATGTATTGATTATGTATTCTTTGGTAATGGAAGTATGAAGTCTATGAATGGGCAAGAAGGTATGAAGATTGATTTTTCTTGAAATAAATTATGAGATATGAGTTGCTTAAATAGTAATGCTCCTATGTCTAATGTGTGGTTGTGATGTTGATAACAAGTAGTACTCATCCTTAACCCTAGACAATTGAAGTAGCTATGAAGTATGTATGCATGTTATAATATGATTATTATATGATTGAAAGTAGTTCCTCACAATTACAATAAAGTCTTGAGTGAAAGGTTTACTCACTTGTATGTGATTTCTAAAGTGAAAGGATGGTTCTCACTTGTGAATACCTATTGAGCTATAATGATATGATGTTTACATAGGGGTCTAGTAGAGACTAATGTGAACTTGTATGATGAGAAAATATGATTATTAAAGGGAATAAATGCTAAGCACCGTAAGGGTATGTAAACGGGATTGGGGTCTCACGTTTAGTTAGTACGGTTCCCTACATGTGTTTCCTCACTTTTAACAAGTTTCTATTCCCAAGTTATGTGTTGTCTCATAAAATGTAAACCTCCAAGTCGAGCAAGTCGAGGTTTCTAAAACAGTCGCCTTAACCCTTAACTATGTGCCCACATAGAACTTTATCTTAGTGGATCCACCTAGATAGTTATGTATGAAAGGTTACACCTGAAGAAATTGTTAACCTTCTCTGTTCGGTGTGCGATTAGAACACCGAATTCCATGTAGCTCACATAGTCTAATGTCGGTTCTTGCAACTTCTTTCCTAATGTAAAAGTAAACAAACAAGTTCAGTGTATGAATTCTTATTAGGGCTTCTACTAAGGGTTTCTAAATAGTGTGAGGGAGGGTATGGGACTTCTCTTATATATTGACCTTTTGGGATCCTATGGGATGGTCTTAGTAGTGTTCTCTTATGATTAAGTTGATTATATGTTATGTATGTCATGTTATATATAATATTTATGTTAAAAGCATTTCATAATGAAATATGAGGTTATGTTGTATGTATGAAGTAAGAGTTAATGTGATGCTTAACTTTGGGTAGAGTTATGGGATTCTATTCTTTGCATTGCACAAGCGTTGATTGGGTTACCTTTATGTTGGATTAATATCATGGTTTTTGTCTTATAAAGTTTCACTATATGTGCATGTTAAGGTTATCTAATACTAAGCATGATTTTGATGAAATTGTCCCCTTCCTCGTGCATTGATAATGTTTATGCATAGAAGTCTTACTCAGTACATGTGGTTTGTACGAACCCATATTGCTTTCCTTCTTTTAAAGAATGTAGGTTCTGGCCATTGAAGAGCTTCTAGGCCATTTTCAAGGAAGACCTGGACTTTTCCCAAAGTTTTTGGTGCATTCTCAAGTCTTAGGGTGGTGCAACTTTCTAGATTTGATAGCATTTGATGTGTCTAAAGGCAATTGTTTCGTTCCTTATATTTGCAACAATTATTCTAAGCCTATATGTGGCATATTTTGTTAGTGTTAGGGTTATGACCAACTTTGTAATTCTCTATTAGATGGTTTAAATGTGGGAAAGAATATTAGACAATTTCATATGATTTGACAATGTTGCATAAAAGAGAAGTCGATGTACACTTCATAATCGAGAAGTCTATGCAAACTCTATATACCATAAGCAAGAAGCCGAAGTATATTTCACTAAATAAGTTTTGTTGTGATACACAATGATGTATTCTAAGGTCTAGTCTAACTCCTCTTTGAGGACTAAGGCACTGATTGCATCTACGGGGTGCTTCCTGGATGTGAAAAACATTGTATCAGAGCATTAGGTTTAATAACCTAAGGATTGATGTCTCACTAAACCATGTCAGGCAGAGTCTTGTTCATGATTGTGAAGTGTGCCACACTTATTAATGAGGACCATATGATGCTTAGGAAATTCTCATCTTCTTGGTATTCCTATATCGTGTCTCAAGAGTCTTAACTTTGTATGTCCTTATATTCTAATGCATTTCTTGTCCTTATAGGTAATGAATACAAGAAGGAACAACGCTCGAAGAGGAAAATGTGAATGATGTGGTTCCCTATCAATCTCCTCAAAACCCTCAAGTTCCTACTGAAGAACCGACTATGTCTTATGTTAAGATAAGGGCGACCATTCATAGCTTTACTCAAGTGTTGGCTACTCAAGTTTCTACGGATGCTAGGTACAAGTGAACCCCAATGCTAGCACCACCGCATCAAGGATAAGGGATTTCCCAAGTATGAATCCCCTTAATTTCTTTGTCTCAAAGGTGGAAAAATACCCATAAGGGTTCTTAGATGAGGTGTTGAAGATTCTTGATGCCATGGGTGTGATATCTCACAAAAAAGTGGAACTAGCCGCCTATCAAATAAAAGATGTGGCTCAAATTTGGTATGAACAATGGAAGAATAAGGGGCTGGTTAGAGAGGTATGGATTACTAGGGGGGAATTCAAGGCGCCTTTCCTTGATAGGTTCTTTCCCTTGGAACTAAGGGATAAGAAAATGTAAGAACGCATCAACCTTCGCCAAGGGGATGGGAGTGTGAAGAATTATAGCCATAGGAAAATGGAAGAAAGCATCAAACTTCACCAAGGGGTTATGAGTGTGAAGTATTATAGCCTCAAGTTCACTCAACTCTCCAAATATGCTCCCACTATGGTGGCGGATTCTAAGGCTAATATAAAAAAATTTGTTATGGGGGTATGCGATCTTGTAATTAATGAATGTAGGTCGGTAATGTTGATTCCTAACATGAACATCTTTCATCTTATGGTTCATACCGAGAAAATGGAGGTGTAAAAGCTTAAGCAAGTTGGTAGGGCGATGAAGAAGACTAGGATTTGAGATAGAAATTCTTCCAAGGTTAGATTTGAGGTTCAAGAAAAGCCAATGTTCAAGAAGAGGTTTTCTAACCAAGGATATTCTAACACCCCAAGGGTCAACAAGAGTAAAGGGTCTACACCCAAGCTTCAAGAGAGAAAAAGTAGTGGTCCCTATGTTGAGAAGCCTATTTGTGTTAAGTGTGGTAGAAAACGTGAAGGTAAGTGTCTAGTTGGTACGGGTAATTGTTATAGTGGTGGTAAGAGTGGCCACATGAAGGGGGATTTACCTATGATTTAGGCTTAAGGAATTTCAAATGCTCAAGCACAAGCAAGTTCTGCTTATCCCGATGCTCTTAAGAAGAATCGCTTCAATGCTCTCCGCTCTAGGGGTGATCAAGAGGAGTCTTCTGATGTTGTCACCGGTATGTTACAAATGTTTTCCATTAATATCTATGATTTACTAAATCCTGGTGCCACTTTATGTTTTGTGAATATTTTAGTGTCCATGAAGTTTTATGTATTATCCTATGTTTAGTTGAACCTTTTTCAGTCATTTCCCCGGTGGGTGACTTTGTTTGTAAACCTCTAAAACAACTTAGGTGAAACTAGAGACTAACACGTGTGTCATGAGGTTTACAGTCGTAGTATTTTGAGGAAGTGTCTAAAGTTTGGTGATGTTTGGAGGTCAAACATCCAAGAAAGCCCATGACGTTCGAAAGATTTGCCTTACGACGTGCTTGTATGAGGTGTGCATTTGCATTTTTGACGTGTTCGTTTTGGTTGAAATTGATGTGACATGTCTCTAACATGTATAAGAGTGTATTTAAGTTGGAAACATCTGGGAAAGACTCCCCTAGGATAAAATTAGGGGTCCTTGAGGAGGACCAAAATTGTAAGTCAAAACTGTGAAAAACCTGCCCAACCAACAAGGGGCAATGAACGGATAGTTGGTCCATCGACACCCCCTGTTGTTTAGGTCTTAGGTTGAGACTTAGTTTTGGAGATTAAGCTCCAAAATGTAGATTCTCTAATCCTATCGGCAGTTTGCCAGCACGGCCTATCGATGGATCTGCGTGGCGTTGATTGGTAACCGTCAATGAGGTCTGCAGTTTTCTGCAGGGTCTCGACCTACTCAGGAGTGTTTTGGGAATTTTTTCTAGTGTCATAAAAATTATTTGGGTTTTTATTTAATGGTATTATGGGTATTTTAAGTATTTTTATAAATCTAGAACACTTAGCCAAGTCATTATTCAAAAATCAAAACGCAAAACCCAAAGAAGAACTCTCTAAAACACCATTGAAGCTTGAAGGGAGATTGGAGCTTGGAGCTTGGAGCTTTATTTCTCCACAAAATTTTCTTTCAATTTCGTGGATTACCATAAATTAAGGTATGATTCTCATCCTTGAATTTCTTTTATTCAAGGAGCCAATCTTCAAAGTGATTTTAAAGATCTTTCAAAAGATGAATTGTCCTATTTTGTAATCTAGCCATGGGTTCTTGCATAAAATGTTTTGAATCAATGATTTAAGATTGAATTGATGTTATTTTGATTATTTTAGACTAAAATTTCCATGAAACCATGCAAATAATCAATTCTTAATTTGTGTAATATTATGGGTGATTTGATCATGTCTGAAATGTATTGATTTCTTGTGTAGCTTGATTTAGGCTATTGAATTTTGTAAGAAGCATGTTAGAAATGTATGTAGGCTGCACTAGATTGATGAATTCATATTGTATTATCTTAGATCGTTGTATATTGTGATTATTAGATTGAATTAGTGACTATGGCTATTGGTAAGACCCTTTGTGTATTAGATTGGTTGATTTGGCTATGGATTGGAGTTTTTGAGATCCGATTGGTGGTATGTTGACCTAACCTTCTATATATTGTGTAGTATAGGTATTTAATTGTGATGATTGGTATGGTCCACTTATAGTGGCGGTGTTTATGTGATATACCTATGAAGAATGTGGCCTTGACGGCATTACTTGATGAGTTGTGACTAATATGGCTATGTCGGTGTTACTTTATGTATTATGATGCTATCATGTCATAACTTGACTATGTGCTTAATGTGAAGGCTTATATAGTTTGTGAATATAAGTGGAGTCAAAGTATGTGCTCTTCTAATTAAATAAAGGTGATCATGATTGGATGTAGTGATGTCTCTATGTGTGTACACTTGAAGTTTAAATGTGAATCTTCTTAGTTGACTATATGAGTATTATGATGAAATATGATTATGTTTATATAGGAGTGTGTAGGGTGGCTCTTAAGTAGTATTAGTTGAACCTATGCTACTTGAATGATATTGTACATGTGTTAAGATGATAATGAAGTGTGTCTTGTTTTGGTAGACCTATGTCCCTTACTTGATACATGAAAAATGTGAATATGAATCCTTGACTTAGTAGGATAAAACACCTTTGTCATGAATGTATATATATGATTGAAATATTATGTTGAACCTAGTTAAGAAGGTATTTTATGTTGAACCTTCTAGAAAATATCCTTGAACTTGAAAGTCGTAATGGTATCTTTCTTGTATGAATGATGACTTAGGGATAGGTTGGCTTGAACAACATGAAACCATCCTTAAGAAAGTCATTGAGGTATCCTATTTTACCATTCTGTGGTAGCCCTAGTGGATCCATCCTTGGTAAGGTGTTGTATAATTTTATTATGACTTCTATATTGTACCTCTTCATATTTCCTTAGATTGAATTATTCTATGAGAACAAAGTCTAGCACCTAGAGAATTTGTTTGGGGAATGAATCTTCTTTTGATGAGACTAAAGTACAAAGAAACACTTGATATTCCTTAACCATGTTCCTACATTGGATGTGTCCTAGTACTACCATTGGCTAGTAGAACACCCTCCATCGGAGTAGGGAAGACGCCGGATTCCATTCCTAGCTAGTATGGTCTATGTTAGTTATTTCCTATTCTTATCATATAGGATCCATTCTAGTGATTTGTTTAATTCTACAAAGTTTAGGTACTGGAATGAGACGCTATCAAGATATTGCACATGTAATTTTTTGAAGATGTTAGTATGTAGGTTCCCTAGGTCTTTTCCAAGACCGTTATGTGAAAGTCCTTAATTGTTGAATGCCTCATAAATGACATAATGAATATAATGACTTAAGTTAAATGCATGTAAATTGAAAATTACTTAACTAGAATAGCGTTGAGGGTTGCTTTGGTAGGCTTGGAGAGGGTGTATGGGTGGTCTCTTCATGTTTTAGTTATGTGAGTCTTAGAGTAACTTTAGGTAGTTCTTTAATTGAATATTGTAAATACTATAATCTAAAAATATTTAAGGATTTCTTAGGTGTGTGTGAAGGGGTTGTATGGGTGGTCGCTTCATGTCTCACTTGAAAATACTTAAGGATTTCTTAGGTGTGCGTGAAGGGGTTGTATGGGCGACCGCTTCATGTCTCACTCAAGTGAGCCTTAAGAGGAACTTTGGTAGGAGATTCTTATGTTTAAAAGGTTTGAAGTGATGATATGCTATACTGTGGAAGGTGACTTATATGTGCATATGTTGACTTTTGAGTGAATTTTATAATTGTCTTATAACATTTTACTAAAAAAGAACTTGTTTTGTATAAATGTCCTTTTAGTATGATTTTATTTCATTACATCATACTTAGTTCATTCTAATGTACTAATTTCATATATTTTGTCTATATCTAAAGGTGTAAGTCGCATTTGAGAGGATTCTTGAAGTGGAAGCTTGGATTAGTATTCACTCAAGCAAAGTTGGGGTATATCCTCAATAAATTCAAGGACATTACTGTGTTTAGTTTTCCTTACTGAAAATATTGTAATAGACTTAGATATTTATGTATTTTGATGTATGGGTCGTGTTTCAAGATATTTGTGTGCCTAAGATGGTGACTTTGAGACTTAGCCTTTCCTTGTTATTTTCTATATAATAAATATTTTGAAGTATTTCTATTTCGCGTGAAAATTTTAATTCCGCGCTAATTTTCATACATGTATGCAATGAATGATGTCAAACGACTTGTTCTAGACCTCCTAGAGGTCAAGTACGTCAAGCCATGATTCGAAGGATGCCTTATCTTATAGGGTGTGCTTCGGGCCCGTGTCACCGTTGTTTCTAAAAGAGTCTATTGGAGTTGACCCATATTATTTCCTAATAGAGTTATATTGGTCGATTTGGTAGAACTTGATAAGTTGGACTTTGATGTCATATTGGGGATGGATTTGTTACATGCCTGTTTTTCTTCTATTGATTGTAGAACAAGGGTAGTTAAGTTCCAATTTCCTAATGAACGTGTGTTGGAATGCAAGGGGAAAACTTGATGCCTAGAGGTCGAATCATTTCGTGTCTAAAAGCTTGTAAGATGATTTTTAAGGTATGTCTCTATCATGTAGTGAGGATGAGGGACCTTGAATTCAAGAATACTCTTTTAGAGTCGATTCCCGTAGTGAAGGATTTTCCGGAAGTCTTTGTAGATGACTTGCCCAAAGTTCCTCCCAAACAGGAAATAAACTTTACCATAGACTTGTTGCCGAATACAAAGCCTATTTAAATCCCCCCCCCCCTTACAAATGGGTCCGTCTGAGCTGAAGAATCTAAAACATCAACTCCAAGATTTGGTAGACAAAGGTTTCATACAACCTAGTATTTCTCCATGGAGCGCTCCGGTTTTGTTTGTGAAGAAGAATGATGGATCTCTTCTAATGTGAATTGACTACCATCAACTAAATAAGGTCACCCAAATGAAACATATATCCCTACCTAGGATTGATGACTTTTTTAATTAACTTTAAGGGGCCAACTACTTTTCAAAAATCGATTTGAGGTCGGGGTATCACCAACCTAGGGTGAGAGGTGAAGATATACTTAAAACGGATTATTGAACTAGGTATGGTCATTATGAGTTCCTAGTCATGTCCTTTAGTCTAACAAATGCCCCTAACAACATTTGTGCACCTTAAAAATAGAGTTTTCCGAGATTACCTTGATTCTTGGAATATTCTAAGAGTAAGAATGAGCATATTGACCATTTTAGGGTAGCATTGCAAGTGCTCAAGGAAGATCAACTCTTTTCTAAATATATTAAGTGTGATTTGTTGTTGAGATCAATTGCTTTTCTTGGTCATATTGTTTCAACTGAGGGTATAGAGGTTGATTTGAAGAAAACAAAAGCGATTAAGAATTGACCTAGACCCTTGACCCCAATAGATATTAGAAATTTCATGGGTTTAGACAGGTACTATAGGAGATTTTTTGATGGGTTTTTATATATTGCTTCTCCTTTGACAACCCTAACCCAAAAGAAGGTTAAGTTTCAGTTGTCGAAAGCTTGTGAAACAAGTTTCCAAAAGTTGAAAGTAGGTGTTGACCTTACTGTAGGGTACCAAAGGGTTTGTGGTGTATTGTGACGCTTATCAAGTAGGTTTTGGTTGTGTCCTTTTGTAAAATGGTAAAGTGATAGCTTATGCCTCTAGACAACTCAAGGTGCATGAGAAGAACTATCCATCTCATAACCTCAAATTAGCGGTAGTAGTGTATGCCTTAAAATAACAGAAGCATTATCTTTATAAGGTCCATATGTATGTATTTGCCGACCACAATAGTCTTCAATACGTGTTTACTCAAACGCAGTGAAATCTCTGACAAAGAAGATGTGTGGAATTTTGAAGGACTACGACATGAGTGTTCTCTACCACCCTGGCAAGGCAAATGTGGTTGGGGACGCTCTAAGTCGAATGTCAATGTGTAGTGTAGCCCATGTTCCCGATGATAAGATAGATTTAGTGAAAAAGGTAGATATATTGGCTCGGTTAAGTGTTTGGTTAAAAGATTCCCCAGACAGAGTTGTTATGGTTCATCATAATTTTGAATCATCTTTAGTTGTTAAGGTGAAGTAGAAGAAACATTTTGATCCTTTATTAATGGAATTGCAGGAATCGACTCTTAAAAATTTTAATGAGTCATTCTCTCAAGGGGTATGGGGTACTTAGGTAACTAGGTAGATTGTGTTTGCCGGATGTTAATGACCTAAGAAGAAAAATTTTGGAAGAGGCTCGTGGTTCTTAATATTCAATTCATCTGGGTGCCACAAAAACGTATTATGATCTTCAACAGGTCTATTGGTGGGACGGGTTATAGAGGGATAAAGAGGAGTTTTTTGGCTAAGTGTCCAAATTCTCAAAAAGTTAAGGCCAAGCATCAAAGATCGAGAGGGTTAACTCAATTAATGAATGTTCCTCTTGGAAGTGGGAAGACATCAATATGGATTTTGTAGGTGGTTTGCCTCAGACACGTAGCAAAATGACTCAATATGGGTGATTGTTGATAGATTGACGAAATATGCCCACCTTATTTCCATCAAATCTACTTATTCAGAGGAGGAATATGCTAGATCGTACTTAAATGAGAATATGAGTTCGGATGGGATACATGTGTCCATCATCTCGGATAGAGGTTCCCTATACACTTCTTGTTTTTGGAGGTCTTTTAAAAAGGGTCTAGGTACTAAAGTAAATCTTAGTACCTCATTTCGTCCTCAAACGGATGATCAAGCGGAGCATACCATCCAAACCGTAGAAGATATTTTAAGATCTTGTGTTATTGACTTTAAGGGTAATTATGACGATCATATACCGTTGATAGAGTTCTCCCACAATAATAGCTACCATTCGAGTATTTCTATGGCACCGTTTGAAGCACTCTATGGTAGGAGATGTAGGTCTTCAGTTGCGTGGTTTGAGGTCGGTGAGTCTTTACTCCTTGGTGCCGAGATAATCTATGAAGCCTTGGAAAAGATTCGGATGATAAGGGAGAGGTTGAAACAGCCTAATGTCAGCAAAAGTCATATATGACAATAGAAAGGGAGACCTTGAATTTGAAGTAGGTGATTGGGTCTACTTGAAGATTTTACCTATGAAAAGGGCGATGAGATTTGGTAACAATGGAAAGCTTAGTCCTCGGTATGTGGTACCTTATGATATTTTGAATGGATAGGAAAGGTTGCTTATGAGTTGACATTACCAAGTTAATTAGCCCCGGTTCACCCATTAATTCGTGTCTCTATGCATAAGAAATGTATAGGTGACCCGGTGTCGATTTTCCCTATTGAAGGGTTAGGGGTGAATGATAACCTTTCTTATGAAGAGGTTCCTTCTGAGATCCTAGATCTCCAAGCCAAAAGATTGAGGAAAAAAGATGTGGCTTGCGTAAATGTTCTTTGGAGAAACCATTTAGTTAAGGGTGAAAAAATGGAGGCCGAGGTCGACATGAAGTCCTTCTATCCTTATCTCTTTCATCTTACTCCTAGTGAAAGTTGAGGTTAGTAGTTCCTCTATGAAGAAATTGTGAATAATGTGAATTATACTTGTTTTCTAAGTAGGTGTTTGCTCATGCGATACCATATCATGGTACCGTGAGATGGAATCAGCCTTTGGACATGCGATTTTACGCTGATTCCGTCTCATGATTCCATATTCCCCAAAAACTATGATATGGAACTATATGAGAATACCATATCATGATTTGAGATATTTTGATACAAAAATTGATCCACGAGTTTAAAATGTATTGAAACAACCCACATTTATACCTTGCTAACCATTTATTTCACATATAAATAAAATTTTTAATCACATCATTACTTTTTATTCAACATTTAGTCACTTTAACTCACGCTTCATGATTTTTAAGTAATAAAATTTTTAAGAGCCCGTGAAAGGTGTTCCATTTTTACTCAAATATATTGATGAAATAATTACTTAAGTGGAGAACAAATAGCTTTGTAATAATTTATTATTAAATTTTATAATTTTTTGTTTATTTGATAAGATTAAATAAGCAACTGTGGCTATTTTAATAGTTTTAGAACTTATGAAGCTTTTATGTTTATGAAAAAAATACAACACAAAAATTCCATATTGCATGTCCAAACAAAACTTCAATTTCATCTCATGATATCATATCATGATTCCATATCAGAACACCATATTGCATGCCCAAACGGGCCCTAAGTATGTGCATATCTTGGTAAAGGTTCATGCTAAAATGAGTTTTCATGAAAAAATGGTGTCTTGTTTAACTTGCACTTATATGTATGTGTATAGTTGTCGACATGAGTTTTGTAGGGAGAATGTAAAGGGCATCGTAACTCTTGATGTTCATGTTGATATTGAGAAGGTAGTTCCTCATTATGCTATATGAAGTGTTGAGCTCTTATATGTGATAAATTGTGAATGAAGTTGCTATGTGTATTGCCATGGTTATGCATTGAATGGAGTTTAGAGGTACTCCTATGAGATGTGACTCATTACGATTTGTTGTTGTTGTTTTTGGTTGGGCTGCTGGTATTGAGTCTTTACTCTCTCTATAAAAAGTTTTAGGTGTCATTCGGGGATGAATGTTCCTAGGGAGGAGGGATAATTTAACACTCTAGAAATTCCATGAATTGGTATAGAACCTCATTTGATGATATAAGCCCTAAAACAATGTTTCTAAGCCTTACTAATGTAATGAAACTAATTAGCAGGTGTTAGAGTCAAAACGTCATGAAACGACCATGACGTCCGGAGACTAGTGAAATTGAGCTAGTGTTCCTTGGTGTGTTTCAAGGGGTTTTAATAGTCGGAATCAGGTCAAATTTTGTGAAAAGGGTTCAAAATACATGTAAGAGTGTTTTTAGGGTCAAAACGTCCGGGTATGACTCCCTAAGGACCACCCTAAGGGTCCTTGAGGAGGAACCATCTATTGACCCTCATAAACAGTATCTAGGTATTGTGCAACCACGAGACCAACTGATGAGCAATCGTTTGTTCGACGCTCCGTCGATAGTGCCGTTGGCTGAAACTTAGTCATTTCACAAGATCCTCTAAAAAGGTTTCTCTGACCAAAACCACGGATGACCATACTAAAATAAATATAATATCTAGCTACGAAATTATTAGCTACGACATCAAATTCGTCACTAATTTTTTGCTTTTAGTGATAAAATTTAATTTTCGTGATTAAATATATGAGATACATACTTTTAGTGATGAAACATAAAAATTCAAAGCAAAGTTTTGTCCAATAAAGTTTTCCGCCAAAAAATTCTTTGGCGCCATTTTGTTAAATAGTGTTAGCCACTAATTAAAAGTTATCGGTGACACATTATTTAGTCACTAATAGTGTATGCAATTTATGATAAACTACGACATCAAATTTTTCACTAATTATTCGCTTCTAGTGACAAAATTTACTTTTCATGCTTATATATATGAGACATATTCTTTTAGTGACGAAACATAAATATTCGTAGCAAAGTTTTGTCTACTAAAGTTTTCCTCCAAAAAGTTACTTGACGTCATTTGTTAGCTAGTGGTCATCACGAATTTAAAGTTATAATTGACAAATTATTTCATCACTAATAATGTATTTAATTCATGACAAAAAAAAAATTATTTTATAATTTATTAAATTTTGGACACAAAAATATTTCATCAAAAAATATATGTTGTTACAATATCGACAAATTAGAGTTCCTAGTTGATATTATAAGTTTTAGGTACGAAAATTTATATTTAATTATGACATTTATTTCATCACTAATAATATAAATAATTGGTGAAAAATATTTAATTGACTATAATCAATCATTGATTTATTGACAACAAAAACTGTCACAAAATATGTAAGGTGTTAAATATCGACGAGTTAAGATTTGTAGTGAATAATTAAACTATTTGCTACAAAAAAAGTTCATAGCTAAATGCAATTTTTTGTACAATTCTTCATAATTACAAGTGACGACTTACAAAAAGAATAATACAAGTGTTTCATAAGAAGTAGACAGAGTCCATTCATTAATTGGCAAGTGAAAATATTAAAACCAATAAATTTGGTCGATTTTGTAAAAACCAAAAAGTTCAATACATGAATTTTCTCAAATTACGCAATTTTCAAATGTATCATTTGAAAAATACTATCCGGGTTAGAGGTATTGTGAGTGGACATGGTTCTACCACTAGATAACTAAAATTTATTTGTTTAGCACTTGTATTTTTTATTTGATACACTTTCATTTATAAGCAATATTAAAAAAAAACTAATTTGTCAAGTCTTTGTGCTAAGTTTTGTGCATGTATATTGATTTGTAATTGGTAAACTACATAAATTAAGTCAATCTATTTTCTTTTTTATATAAGTACATAATTAATAGTAATTCCACATATGTACGCAGAGTAAATATACAAATATAACATCAACTTACAAACTTAAACTTTGCAAAGGTGCAATATATTTCATGAATTTATATTAATTTTCCCATTTGTGTGAAAATTGAAATAAACTAAAAAAATAAAAGCACAAATAAAAGAAATGAACTAACGAGGATTTCAAATATATTATGATGACAAAAATATTATAGTTATTGGTATCGATGTTGAACTTGAACCAATTATTCATTTTTTTAATAAAATCAAAAGTTTAATGTTAAATAAATTTATTATTGTACTGATTAATTTAAAATTTTACAAAAATAAATAAATAAATAAAATGAAAAAATTGTGTTGAATATATTTAAACATATTTTAATAAATAAACAGTTTAATTCAAATGTAATATACATTTGAATGAATTGTGGATGGTAAATTTCATGCATTCGTGTATGAGTATAAATAATCATATAATATACTGTTTTGACAAAAGTTAAATTTGAAAGAATTGAATGAATTATAAAATAAAGGGATAATGCGCAAGTACCCCCTCAACCTATGCCCAAAATCTCAGAGACACACTTATAATATACTGAAATTCTATTATCCCCCTGAACTTATTTTATTAATAATTTTTTATCCCTTTTCGACCTACATAGCACTATCTTGTGGGGCCAGCGTTATTTGACTTTTTTTTTAAGCTAGTACCACGTAGGGCGAAATGGGTAAAAAATACTTATAAAATAAGTTCAGGGGGGTAATAGGACCTTAGTATAGTATAAGTATCTCTCTGAGATTTTAGTCATAGGTTGAGGGGGTACTTGTGCATTTCCCTAAAATAAAACAAAAATGAACAATAAGAGAGAGTTGGTCTGATGATAAGTACTCTTCACTCCAACCTTAAAGTTGTGAGTTCGATTCCCCAAGGCAGCATAGTGGGGTGGGGGGATATATACTTTATATATATATATATATATATATATAGAATGAGAGAGACAGACAGACAGACAGACAGAGAGAGAGAGAGAGAGACCCAATTTTTATGATGAAATTAGATTTTGTTCAACTACGAAATACAATTAATTTCGTCACTTATTGAAGTAAAATAATTAGCGACGATATAATTTAATCGGTAGTAATAACCTATTTAGTAATAAAATATACTATTAACTAAAAAAATATTATTTTTACAACAAATAAATTTGTCACAAATGTGTAAGCATTTTGGAACGACTTTTATTTTTTAAAGTTCATAAATACTTTTAGCGACGAAGCACTAAATTATTTTTGTATACTTTTATAGACACATATTAGTGACGACTGACTGACAATTATTTTTTGTCACACAAGATTTTTAGTGACGAAATATGATTTATTAATGACAAAATTATTTATCTCTGATAATCAAATTTGTTGTAGTGCCAGTACGGTCCCGTGGTTTGGTCGACGTGGTTCCGTCATTTGTGTAACATCCCGAAACTATACCCTAGAAGTTAGGGTAAATCTCGAATTGCAACCGGCGTACTTGACCTCTCGGAGGTCTTGTACAAGTCCTTTTCGTATCATTCATCGCATATACATAATTAAAAGTAGCGCGAAATTAAAACTTTTCACAAAACATTGGGAATATCTTTAATAACATCAAACTTTAGACACGAGAATACTTTTGGTACATGGCCCATACTTCAAAATATATAATTACTTAATCTATTACAATACTTCAAAGGAAATAAAAGAAATATATATATGCCTCGAGTCAATTGATGACATACTTCACTTTGCTAGAATTACTCTAGAATCCAAGCTTTCCTTCACGATCTTTCTCACCTTTTATCTACACCTTTAGAGATAACAAAAATATATGGAATTAACACAAACAATTGTACTAAGTATGGCATTATGCATAAAATCACGAAAATGGACTTTTATTAGAATATGCATCTTTTCATTTAAAAATCATAACATAATCATAAGAAACAACATTTAACACCGTAGAATCACATAAGATAACATTTAAATCATTTAGCACATCTTTGGAAGCACTTTACAGTAACTTCACTACACTGTACAGTGAAGTTTCTTCACTGTACAGTGAAGTTTCTTCACCATTACAATGAAGTTACTTACCTTCACCTAAGACATCTTATAGCATGCAAATATTCTCACTAAAAGCTCCTACGACTCACTTAAGCAACACAAAGAGAGACCGCCCACACACCCTCTCTAAGAATGCCTAAATGATCCTTGAGACTAATTATAATGAGACACATACACCCTTACAAGCAACCATACACATGCACATGAGATCCTTCTACCAAAGCTGATTCTAAGTCTCACTTGAGTCAGTTGTGAAGCGACCGCCCATACAATCCCTTACACACACAGTTAAGAGATCTTATAGACTACTTATGATAGAATCATTCTCACTTAACATAACAACATATAGATAATCTGACTTTCTCTTTCCTAAGGCTAAGATAATATGACATTCATTTTTCTAAGGCTATCAAAAGACTTACATAAGTAAATCAAGAAGATAACGTCAATGATTGACCTCTTCAAGACTATCTAAATAATCCTTAGTATAGATCATGTCTACATATTCAACCATTTTCCCTAACTATAGACATCCTTAAAACTTATCTAGGTAATATACGAAGTAACTATTCCTATGCCCCCTTCATACCTTAACAAGACAACCCTTAACTACTTTACATAAGTACTTATTCATTGAACATACTTTATTAACTTAAGTTATCACATTTCTTAGTTCATTTAAAACATTCATCACATAAATACATTCAAGTAATGGTCTTGGACAACACCTAGGGACTCTAACTAACACCTTCAAAGCCTATTGTACAATGTCTAAATAGTGTCCCATACCACCACCTAAACTTCATAGAATTCCTCTAATGCTATTAGGTATCCCATATTATGAGAATAGGTAATAATCGACATAGACCATGATAACAAGACATGGAATCCGGAGTTCTAACTTATTCCGATGAGGGTGTTCTACTTGCTAGTGGTAGAACTTAGACACATCCCATTTAGTAGGAATATGAAGGGTGTGCTTTGTACTCTAGTATCATTCTTTAACTATAATTACTTCCCTTACCATATCACTAGGTGCTAGCCTTTGTTCTCATAGAGTAATTTTCACTTAAAGTTCATATAAAGGGGTTTCATATCCAGTTCATAACCCAATAACACTTACTCTACCAAAGAGGTCCACTGGGTCTGCCTTACAACGGCGACAAGAAGCTCAAAATGACTTTCCTAAGGTGTGATATGATGTTTTCCAACCAACCAACCTTAAGTTTATCATTCCTTTACTTGAAGGATATCATTAGGACTTTCGACTTCAACATTCATAACCTTACCACTAGGTTCAAGGTTCCACATAAAGAATTCTCTTAACATCATTTAAGGTCTCATGTCATTCATACATACAAGACTAAGAGGCTTTATCATCCTAAGTCTAGACATCTCATATTCACAATCATACATGCATCAAGTTAGGGACACAAGTCAACCAAGACAAAACACAACATATTTTACTTTAACACATATTACATGTCATTATAGAAGCACATAGAAATTACCATATCCTCTATAAGTCATACTATACACTATCATATCATTATCAATATGACCATCATAGACTCATATAGTCAAGTAGGAATAACCAAGCATCAATCCTAAGACTATACACATAAAGACATAGTCATAGTCTAACATGATCACCTAAGTAACATTAATAGAAGAACACATGTACTTTCACATTACATATCATGTACCTAGATATTATCATACATCACATAATAAACTATACAAATAATCGCAATACTTCAAATAGTTTCCGACAAGTCCATAATCATCATAATACATATGGTAACGCCGACAAGGCCACATCAATTGCAAGTAAAGCACATAACACCGCCATAATAAGTGGACCATACCAATCACAACATAATTGAAGTATAATAGTTATAAAATAAATGGAATTAGATCAGCGTACCACCACACCATCCGCAAAACTTCAATCCAATGCTAAATCATCCAATTCAATACCATAAGACCCTTACCCATGGCCATGAACATCAATTCAATGCATAAATCATAATACTCAATGAAAATAGATTAATTCAACATATATTTATAAGTCTAATACAACCTATACATCAATTGAATACAATTCTTACATCATTAGATAGCCCATAGAAAGCTACACTAAAATTCATAAACATTAGATCAATATTACTTAACCCATAAAGTAGTCAAAACTAGGGTTCATCAATTACATGGGGTTGTTAGCTGCGTTAAAATCATCACATTAGTAAATATTCAATCAATATTCAATGCTTAATAAACTTCAATGCAATAACCAATGGATTGATCATGAAATTGGACAATTCATCTTTGAAAACTTTAGAAAACATATTTGAAAGTTGGGCTCCTTGATGAACAGATTTTCAAGGATAAAGAAACATACCTCTATGAATCTAATTCTTCAGTTTTATGAAGAATCTCCACTCAATTCTTCAATCCAAGCCCTTCCTTGAGTTTTTGCTTTAATGGAGGTCTAAGGAAATTTCTACGGGTTTTTGGGTTTTTATTTTGTAGAATGAAATCTTCATAGTGTTTTAGGCTTATAAACATACTTAAAATACCCAAAAGACCCTTTATGAAACCCACCCCCATTTATGTTATTTGGACGTAAGGTGAATTTGCACTTTCTCCCTTGTAACTTACAGTGACTGCACGCAGGAATAGACCCATGGAAGGAGGACCATCAAGGACCCATCCTTTGACTAACGGACCATTCTACTAGTCCATGGTCTGGGAATGAGGCTTGTTTTTTTCTATCCTCTCCCACAGCTAAGTTTGAATCGAGTATACACCACCAACGGGGCATCGATTAATCCACTTAGCGTTGATTTCCATCCATTGATGGGCTGTCTTGGGCAGTCTTGGGCACCAACTTGGGTCCTTCTTCAAGGATCCTTGGATGGTCCTTGGGGATATTTGCCCGGACATTACAGCTCAAACATTATCTTATACATGTTTAGGACCTATCACATGAATTTCATCCAAAACAAACACGTAAAACTCGATGAAATATGCATAGACACGCAAGGTCGTTTCAAGGCAAAACTTTAGAACGTCATCAACGTTCTTGGATGTTTGACCTCCAAACTTCATGAAACTTGTCACACTTCCTATATACACCATTATAAATCCTTTAAGGACCATATAACCACATTAACCACACATATAACCACATATGAGGCACATAGGTGACTTAGTCGTCGAATGTCTTAATCGTTCCTTGACGTTTGACTTCTAATGCACCTAAACTCTTAGAAAATGCATCAATACCACATTAGACCAATTTAGGAGCTTATACCATAATGACAACCATTTTAGTCTCTAGTTCACCTAAGTCATTTTTGGGATCTTACAGTTTTAACCCCTGGTGCACTGCCAAATGTTTATTGAGGTTAGGGAATTAAAGTAATTAGCTAGTTAATTAATTAGGGGTTAAGGTGTGTTTAAGTTAGTTAGTTGGGTACTTTAAAAGGGTCTCAATTCATTAAACTAACCTAACTCCTCTACATTCCCAAAACCCAAATCTCTCTAACTTCTCTCTAGTTTCTCTCTCCCCAAACTCAAACCTCTATTGAAGGAACACTAGAGCTTCAAGAAGAGAACGAATTCACCAAGGAATCAATCTCATATCATGAAAAAAACCATCCCTAAGGTATGGTTCTTTAAATTTTGGGATTCCTTCCCCAAAGACGCGCCTTCAAAAATGGTTTGCAATTTCCCTAAACTAGGGTTTCAATCTATACATGAGTTCTCTTTTCAAAACGAAATTGTTATTTAATTGTAAAGAATTATGATATTTTATTGTTGGTTAACTATGAAATTATGGATAATTGTTTATAATTATTTAATATTCTCCTTGAACCCTTATTCTTCCCCAAAGTCATTATATCTTGAAATTCTATAGTAATTGTGGAATATGATAGTATATGATTATGTAGAAGGATAATTGCTATTAATTACTTCTTGAATTTACCTTGTTTATGTGTTGATTATGTATTCTTCCCAACAATGTAGATTTCGGCCATTTAAGAGCTTTTAGGCCATTTGCAAGGAAGACTTGGAATTTTTTCCAAGTTGTTGGCGAGTCCCCAAGTCAAAAGATGGCGCCACTTTCTATCTTTGATAACATTTTATATGTCTAAAGACAATTGTTTCTTTCCTTATTTTTAAGACTATTATTGTAAGCCTATATGTGGCATATTGTTTTAGTGTAAAGGCGATACCCAACTTTGTAATTCTGTATTAGATAATTTTAAATGTGAGACAAAATGTTGCATAAAATAGAAGTCGATGTACACTTAATAAGGAAGAAGTCAATGTAAAATCCATATACGATAAGCGAGAACTCTAACTATACTTTACTATTAAAAGTTTTAAGTTTTTCCATATACAATATACGACGATAATGCTAAGGTCTAGTCTATGGCTTGTTCATGGATGATAACGCTGGTTAAATCTAGAGGTGTTTCTCGGATGTGACATGAACACTCGAAGGGTCATGTTTTAGAGTAAGGCACTCCTGCAACCTAAAGAAAACCTATTTGAAACATTCTTAATTGGGATGTGATGTATTCTATCTCTTCCATCCTTCAACTGGTCAAACCAAGTCCTAAACACATTCTTCATTTGGTATGCATCTATCTTTACTCTTGATGTATCGTGGTCTCACGGTACTTTCAATGCTTTTCCCTTAAGATTGGTGTGTGTCTAGAACCTTTTTGGAGTAGTTTTTAACATGTTTTTATCTTTTTTTAAGGAAAGGTGTCCAAACCCAAAACGCAGAAGGAAGCTGAGATTTTGTGTGGAGACGACCCACGAAGGCCATCGACGGTTCAACATTCGATCGACGGATTGTAGATGGTGATCGTCGACTGATAGTTCAGGCATCTAGAAAAAATCGGGGAAATCTAACCAAGTGTGGGTCTAAGGAAGGATCGACAATCCGTCGATTGATCGACGGACCGTCATATTAAATTTTCGTTAAATTCAGAGATATTCCTTGTACCGGAAGTTGAAGAAAATCAAATTATGGAATGACTGAAAGAATCGGTGAATCATAGATGTATCGAAGGGTTGTGTTGTTTGTCCATCGATTATTTAATAGAAGATACCATATGAAGGATGAAAAAAAAATGTTGAGTCTGGACTAACGGAGGCAGTCAACAGTCCGTCGTTCCATCAACGGACCTTCTATGGGGGTCGTCGATTATAGCCGCGTTTTGGACAAGTTTCCTTATTTTAAATCCTTTTAATTTAGGACTATGTTTTTATAAATAGGGTGTAAAAACCTCGTTTCTAGGGTTGTACTATATTACATTTGTTCTTAGTTTGTGTTTGGAGATTGGGTTTTGCAACTTTAGCATTAATTCAATTTTCGAATTTGGTTTTCAAGTGATTTCTTGTTAGTTCAAATTGAATTTCTAGATTTTCTTCAATTTGTCAAAGTAAGTTCATGTTTTATTCTTTTACAAGATAAATTTTGTTCTTATATGCATGGGTAACTAAATACACAAGTAGGGTTGTGGGAACCATTGGTGATTAAAAATGTAAACCTAGCAGAATGACAATTCTCAAATAGGTTATTGCATGCTTTGATAATTCTTTTGCTTAGAAGTCTTTTTAACGAGTACAAATGTTAGAATTCGCATTTTTGCGACTTGCCGAACAAAGGAGGTAGTTAATAGGAAAAGAATTATCACATATATTTAGTGGGAAACTATCTAATACGCTAGGCTCGATTGGTGCAAAGTAATAACTAAGTCCTACATCGAATGTGATGCTTAATATGAAGTAAAGGTAAGGGTTAGTAGATTATACACATGTAATCGGACACATTTAATTATCTATTTTTGGAAAGAAATTGACTAAATCAAAGTAATAGTACATTGAAGTTAACTCTAAACCATTTTTCTCGTGGGATCGACCTCAACCTAATAGTTGGGTTCTTTACTTGATACGGCCACTCATACTTCTTTAGGGATGTGTAATTTGAGCGTACCAAATGTGCGGTTGAAACAAGGCCTGAAATATGTCTCAAGCAAATAGCACGAGACCCCATCAACGGATCGTTAATGGATATACGGGCCACTGATGGTCTCCATCAATTGAGCAGCCTTAAAATTATTTAACTCTTAGACGATGGAAGTGGACTACGGTTCATTTATTGATTGATGTTTTGCACGTCCGTCGTTTCCAACAAAGACTCTTTTTGAGAGATGTTAAAAATTATTCTTAGTGTAGATGACGTAAGTTGACTATGATTCGTTGATTGATTGACGGGCCTTCTGCACGTCTGTCGTTTCCAACTGAGAGGTCTATTTAATAAAGAATCTAAAAAATTCCTAAATGTCCAATGATGGACACTATTGAGTGATCTCTGATTCATCGACGGGCCATTGATAGAGACCGTTAACCAGTATTATAGTTCTCAACTAGAATGTTTTTTTTTGTTTCCTTTCTCTCTTTTGTTTGTTTTGAAAGTGTACTAAAATTGCTAAGACTAATACCTACTTTATAGGTACATATGGCCCCCAAACAAGATTGTTTATTCCAGGGGCAGGTCCAAGTCTGTGGCACCTTCCCGTTGAATAATTGGCACTTGAAATGATGAGTGGCAACTTGAATATGTGCCCCCACGCACCCACACCCCTACAAAAGCTGCAAGAGCCACTCGGAGTACCTCCCCTAGAAGGTGTCTTTCAGCGAAATCACTGCTTCCCAGTTTGATGAGGAGCGCACACTGACCGACACACTGTATGGGTCTGCATCAGGATCTGAAGGAGCATCTAGCTCTGAAGCTTCATCTGGTTCAATCATCCCACTCTTCGGGGTCAAATGAGGCCAATACCTTTGGTTCCAGATCACCTGGAGCATATCACTCTGAGGTACCTACCTGCCAAGCCTCGTATGATGAGGAAAATAGTTTGGAGTCTACTCCGACACCCCAGGAGGATGTCCCTATACCAGTTCCTAATGAGACAAACGGTAATGCGTAGATGGCCAGTATCACATCTATGGGGATGCAAAGGTTATGAATGATAAGGGGGTGATGACCCGGTTGGTGACAGTCGAGCTGAGATTTCTTAAGGGGAGCCTTCACATAGTCTCTGATGTGCAAATATTGTTCATCCAACATAGGCTTGAGTGGTGGCTAAGATTATGGGGTTGTATAGCGATGAGATAGTGCAAAAGTTCTACACCTCCAATGTGGTGACTCTCGGAGTTTCTTTAGATAGGCGGGCGAGACCCGCCAAATACAACCCACTCACCTCAGTGTTAGTTCGAGGTTGTCGGGTTTACATTTCTCCTAACACCATCCGTCGTTTCATGTATGGCACCTCCACAGGTATTACTTGGACCTCTTAACCCCGGATTGTGATTACATGTGGATATGATCAAGAGTGTCTAGATTCAGAGGACCATCAACCAGAGAGACACCGCCAAGAGGTCACTTGCACTGCACCTGTCCACTCACAGTGAGAGAGCAGACTAGGTGTTGAACCCCAGAGGCCTTATCAAGAAGTTTAACCTCACTTTCACATCGAAGTTCTTCTTTTTGTTGGTCCGCCACAGCCTATCACCAACAGCAGCAAATAATATTCTTACATGGGATAGAGCGATATTAGTAGCAGCCTTGGTGGCCGGTTGGAGATCGACTTCACGAAATTAATGATCTCCGTGATACATAAGGGATTTTAAGACCTGTACTACTTACACGTTCGCATGTATGATCTTCCACTTATGCAAAGATCCCTGAGTGACAATTTTGCACCTTGATACCCCCTATTCTCCGACAGGACTTCCGATATATGTCTCATTAGGGATGAGGACAATGTGGCAGCACCGCGGAGAGGGCCTAGAGTTGAGTTGCAGCTGCTAAGTAATAATTTGGTGGATATGGTAGAGTTATACCAAGGGATGATCCTTCCAGTTTAGAGCCCACTGACACTACCCAACCGATTCCATGCATGGCACTAGTAGAGCACCCAGTTTATCCCAATCTACTACACCGTATGCGGCACTTTTTTGATAGAAAGGGTCCAGAAGTTAGAGTCCCAAACAGCCACACTGCTGCATCATATCCAGCCTTGGATGTGGAAATCTATTGCAGAGTCTGAGTACCGGATTGAGAAGAGGGTGGCCCAACAGACGGAACCGAATATTCAGGCGGTTAACCAGCGCCTTGATGCATTTAAGCTACAGGTTCTTGCACACCAGCCCCCAACATTGACTTTACTACTCTTAAGGAGACTGTGGCGAGTTTGCAAGTCGTGTTGACAAAATTCTGCAGATGAGGGAACATAAGCCAGAGACTGCACGAATTGAGCTGGCGGAGGACACTCTGTTTGCGGCTTTATTCACAACCCCTACTAAGAAGCCACCTGAGCCATGTGTTCATGCAAAGAGGCATCGTTCCAGCTGCATGACTAAGGGAGAGGATGCCCGTGCAAGGAATAAGGAGTGGAAAGATCTCGAGGCCGTGAGGAGAGCCTCTTTGATTGTTGAGGAGACCCGTCAGATGAGGGCTCGAGAGTTAGCTTTTGAGGTATCTAGTTCCAAATATGAGGTTGTTGAGAGGAGAACCATTGATGGTGCAGCGATTGTTGTGGGCACCACTTAGGGTGACACTACTACTGATGATGTTGCGGTTTCTGGGAAACCAGACCCGCCTACTTGTTGATCGTTGGTGCTATGCGCCTCAGGTATGCTTCACCTACCACCCTGTCTTTATTTTTATGCATTGGGGAAAATTGCATGCTATTTTGTTGGGGGTGGGGTAAATAGAAAGTGAGTGTTAGGGTGAAGTCTGGGTAGATCAAATCACGATCCTCTCTTCAGGGTTTGCCTGTGTTCTTTTGCCCAAAGAGGCTGATTACTTTACTGTTGAACCGGCATGTCATAACTTGTACAAAGTATGAAAGCATGTAATATGAAGCATGATGGCTAAGCATAAATAATATCCCGTTCTAAGAAAATGCTTGAATGAATAGGCATAAATAAGTTGAATGTGTTGTCTATAATCATGACATAGAGATGCACCCATTGCATGACCCTCAAACTAGGTGTCTGACAATATTATACAGTAATCAGGTGTCAAGAGAGTGTCACAAAGTTTGATTGTTCCACTATTGGAACCTATCTAGAACTTGCCTGGTTGGTCCTGCAAAAAGGATTTTATGTTAGACAACTAGGAAAGGATCATAGGCCCTTGTTCGAATTAGCAAACATCTAGCCTAAAATAAAGTGAACCAAATGAATTTGTTATACCTTTTTGATCAAATATGTTGAGACCTTTCTTTTCTTCACTAACTCACCTTCCCTAGGTATAATGTATTGGCCCTGGTCCTTCCTTGGACAAGTGCACCACAACTTATGTCAAAAGCATAAGTTGAGGGTTGCTAATGCAGAAACTGACCTCCTCTTGGCCCTAACCCAACCTTGGGTAATGTGTAACTTGACTTATGGCAAATCCATAAGTTGAGGGTTTCTATTATGAGTAATGACCCAAAAAGTGGGTATTGACTACTTTGGAAAAGAAAAGAAAAAATGGTCAAGAGAGGTGATTAAGCAAAATTATTAATTGAATGAGAAAGAAATAAAAAAGACAAAACAAAGAAAAAGAGTTGACCAAAAAGAAGTAAGAGTCATTTCCACAAAGAACAAAAGGGAAAGCAAGGTAAAGATCAAATGAAAAGAAAAGTAGGGCATTAGAGATAGTGAAAGAGGTAGGACGCTTAGCCGTAATTTCAAGGAAGGAAAAAAGTCACTAAAATGTACCCATATGTACCATACCTAACTTGAGCCTATGTTACAAGCCAAGAAAGTCTTATCGTGATCCTAGAGTCTAATGTGGTGAACTTAAGTACTGAAAATAAGGGCAAGCCTATGGCGACAAGTACTAACTCGGTGTGAATTTGTTTTGAGAGTATGGGTTGAATAATGATCCTTGCACCCAAAGTTAAAATCAGTGTGCGAAAAAGGAGGATTTCTTTTGAAGTGAGGACACTAGTTGCAATATCGGTCGGTGCATGGTGATCTTATGTCATGGTATGATCCACATGACCTAGCTTCAAACCTAAGATTGGAAGTATTAACTAAAGCAAAGAAAAAATAGAGATTGATAGCATTGTGATTACGAAATCTTAAAAGAGTATACTTTTGTACAAAGTGTTGTGTTGAGTAATAGTGTGTCGCTTGAGGACAAACAATGAATTTAAGTTGAGGGTGTTGGTATACCGTGGTTTTACGGTACTTTCAATGCTCTTTCCTTAACACTAATTTGTGTCTAGAGCCTTTTTGTAGTAGTTTTTAACATGTTTTTTTAACTTTGTTTCGCAAAAAAGGTGTCCTAACCCAAAACGTAGAAGGAAACCGAGATTTAGTGTAGAGGTGACTCACAAATGCCATTGACGGTCCGTCGTTCGATCGATGTACCGTAGATGGTGATCGTCGACTGAGAGTTCACTCATACCGATCACCCATTAAAGAAATATGCTTAGGTCTTAAGTCTACCGCTCCGTAGCTTGTGTCGCCTACGTAGAGAGAAAAGAATGGTTTGCAGGAAAATTTGGAGAAACTCAAAGATATATGACCAAGTGTGGGGATACAAATGGATACGGTCCATTCATTGGTCGATAGACCGTCCTGATGAATCATCGGTAAGTTCATAGATAGTCCAAGTACTCCAACTTTTAAAAAATGTTAGTATGGAATAACGGAAGGCATCGATGAATCATAGATGCATCGGTGGGCAGTCTTTTGGTCCGTTGATTGATTCAGAGAAGATGTCAACTGAAGGATGAAAAAAAGATACTAAGTTTGGACCGATGGAGGCGGTCGACTATCTATCGTTCCACCGACGTAGCGTCCGTGGGATTCGTCGATTACAGCCGCATTTTTTTGACAACTTTCCTTATTTTAAATCCTTTAAATTTAGGAGTATGTCTTTATAAATACGGTGTAAAAACCTCGTTTTGGGGGTATGATTCTATTACTTTGGTTGTTAGTTTGTGTTTGGAGGTTTGGTTTTGCAACTTTACAATTAATTCAATTTTCGGATTTGGTTTTCAAGTGATTTCTTGTTAGTTCAAGTTAAATTTTCTAGATTTTCTTCGAATTTTCAAAGTAAGTTCATGTTTTATTATTTAATAATGATGAATTTTGTTCTTATATGAATGGGTAACTAAATCCACAACTAGGGTTGAGGGAACCATTGGTGATTAACAACGAAAACCTAGATTACTGACAATTCTGAAATATGTTATTTCATGTAGTGATATTTCTTTCGCATAGATGTCTTTTTAATGAGTGAACGCATTAAAACTCGCGTTATTGCTACTTTCCGGACAAGGGAGGTAGTTATAGGAAAATAAATATCAAAATAGATTTAGTGGATACTATCTAATAGGATTGGCTGGATTGGTTCGAAGTAATAACAAGCCATTCATTGAAGGTAATGCTTAATATGAAGTAAAGGTAAGGGATAGTAGCTTATACACACGTAGCAGGACCAAGTTAAGGGATGAAATTTTGTAAATGTCGGACCAAGGTATTAGAGATACCAAAATAATCACTTTGCATTCAAAACACTAGGTAAGAGTTGTTATAGCTAGGATACGGCGTTATGCACATATGGGGAACACATACACCTTAGTTTCTCTCACAACTTGATAAAAACCAAAGCTTTACTCTTGTTACTTGTTTTATTTAGAGTTATTGAAAAAAAATTTGCATAACCCCCCCCCCCCTTTAATTATCTGTTTTTGGAATTAACTTGACTAAATAAAAGTAATCGTACATTGAAGTTAAGTCCAAACCATTTTCGTCATGTGATCGACCTCAACCTAATAGTTGGGTTCTTTACTTAATACGACTGCTTATACTTCTTTAGGGAGGTGTAATTTGAGCGCATCAACTTTCTCAACACCAATGACATGCATCACATTGAATATTTTCTTCAACTCTTCCACAAAGTTTTTTGGATCCTCGATAGTGCTCGAACCGGTTAAACTACGAGGATTCATTTTGAGGAACTCGCGAATCCTTTAGGTATCATCCTCTGCTCGTCGAGATCCTCTCTGCTAACTAACTTAGTAAGTCACAGCCTGATTGGGCATCCTAATAGCTTCACGGAACTTAGTCTTTCTAGCTTCCCTTGAGGTTGCACTTCAGATGCATTGGGTAACTCATGTTCCTGAGGTTCAACATTTCTCCTAGCTGGGCAACCTCGGGCTACTCTTTATAAAGGCATAAATTATTTGAAACATGCTCAAACACTAATTAGAGAGAGACTATTAGAGATAAACTATAATGCACAAAATAAAATATGAAGGAAGGAATTCCTAAATTTTGTAGTCTCCTAATCATATATATGACGCACTTCACACCAATGACTAATACTTTACATACACGGATTTATAGACTCTCTAGGACTCTTAAACTCTATACTCTGATACCAAATTTATCACACCCTAAGCCTACACACTAGACGTGGACGACACCCAATGATCAATAATCGTCTAGAGATAACCCTTTTTCTAGCTTGCTTAACTCAGCGGAAGACTTAACTCAAATAGAATAGTCTCATGATATAACTTAAGCAAATAATAAGTTGGCCAAATTGGCACTTAAGTCTCATAACAAAGTAATCTGAAATACAGAAATAAGTGAATCAAAGTGACTATGTGACTGTCTATGAAGTCTCTATAATACTAAGATGCATGTTGAGACAGACCCCACAACATGCTATAAATGAAATACTAGAAATTGAATAAAAGTGTCCTCGAAAATGCAAGAAGGCTCACCACTGACTACCAATGCTCAATTGGATCAACGGGGCCCTAGATGATGCTGATCCTAGCTACCTGCATCTAAATCATAAGATAATACAGGCCATCTGCATTATTACATTGAATGTACGAGTATGCAAGTTGGTATTCTAATGACAACTTAAAGCTTAAAAAGAATAAAATGAACTTACCTTGGCTCTGCTCAACTCATGAATGCTCAATTTAATGTATATATAAGGCAATTAAAACACATGCAAGATATATAAATCTTTGTAAAAGAGTAAACCAACACAGCTCTTTAAGGAAAATTCAATAACAAACTCAAACTTTACTTATATATGAAAGTAATATAGTTTTTTGAGAGATTCTCAAACAGACAACCATCACTATGAGCCTAAGTGATTGTACAACGTCTTACCTCATGATTCAAGTGGACCGTCCTATACCTTGTCGTCATTATAGATACTGAAGTACTAAGTGGATCCAGTATTTTATGCCAAAAAGGCATTAAGGAATCATCTAAAAAGTATAACAGTTCATTTTTTCCGTGTTGGCTACAAAATTTATGGGGGCTTGAGTTAATATGAACTCGCGTCCCTATATCGGTGCTCAATACTGCTCCAAAAATACTTATCTCATATGTTTTAAAAACAACTTCTTCTCTAGTTTTGAATAATTTTCTCAAACTTAGATTTTACAAACCATCTTTGAAATCATTATATCCTATTTACTAAAACTTGCCGAAGGCTTTATTGGAAGTCTAGCTTCCTTTATTTCTCAGAATGTGAAAAAATTTGTAACTCTTAGGGAATACTTAGTTCCCTTGTAACTTTTGAGAAATGAACTCAAATCTTTACTCTTTGGTCAACTTGTAACTTAACTCTTAGGGATTATTTAGTTCCCTTATAACTTTTGAGAATTTTACTCAACCCATTACTCTTTGTTCAACTTGTATCTTGAGCCTTAAAACAAAGTTAAATCATTTGTTTAAGACTCTTTAAAACTTTTAAGAACATAGTTTGACTTACTTCTTAACTTTTAGACTTGACTCTTAACTTCTTTACTTTGATCTTAACTTTCCTTGGATTGGATTATGGATTCAAGGTTCATGATATCATGTTTATGGATGATTTCATGATGTTTAGATATACCTTAGATTGTTGGAATCAACTAAGAAATGTGGGTACATCACTTAGAAACTAATACGAAAAGATGGGCGGGGTCTCGAGGGTCCTTGCCGCTATGAGAGGCGTGGATCGCCAGATCTGGATGAGAAGAAGTTGTCCTGAGGTTCTATGGATGGCGCGGCACACCTGGGCTTTTTGGACAGAGCTTGTTCTGTAGGGCTTTGGCAAGTGCGGCGCCCAGGGCCTGTCAGATGGGAGTTTCAACTTTTCTTATACGTTTTTCATCTTTAAACCTTCTAAACATCCATCAATATTTCCGCAAACACTTAGGATCACTTATAAACTCAATACCCAATAGATTAGACTCGAGAACAGCCTAGAAACACAAATCAAATCAACTAAAGGCATGTAACAACTCCACCAACAATATTTCGACAACGTTCTTCAAGAGCTTCACTTTTCATCATTCAATCTACTCAAAACTCACTAAATTAAACAAATTGGTGTTTGGTTGAACCAACCAAGAATAGAAAGATATGACATACCTTAATAGGTATCACCTTGATGAATTCCACTCGAAGATGTTGGTGTTCTTGGTGAATTCTTGACTTACTCCCTTTTTCTTCTTCTCTTATCTCTACTCCAAGACCTAAACGTAAATAACCTTTATATTATGAATTCCAACTTATTTAACCCCAAATAAACCCTTAAAATGAATTACAAAAAAGATGGGTAAAAAGACAAGTTTTCCCTTACTAAAATTTGAAATTCGACTTTTCTCACTTCAACATCTAAATTTTTGAAAGGCATATCTCCCTCATATGATATTGAAATCATGCAAACTCGGCGTCGTTGGAAAGATATTTCCAAGGTATTTCCAATCATATAAAGAACTAACCCTAAATCATAATCAGCTAAAAGTTATGTCTATTTGAAAATGACCAAAAATCACATTTTAAACTTAGGAAAATTTCCTAATATTTCCTATTCTTTCCTAAAATGATCAATTTTAGTTTCTTAGATAATTTCTCGGCTATTACGAGTTACGAGATGTTACAATGAGGTTATGTTTCTTCAAATCTAGAAATTGTGTAAATGGATCATATATTATCAAACTGATTGCAATAAAGTTCTACCTCAAGCAAAACAAAATAGAGGTTTTATATTAGGACATGTTTTGAATGTTGTCAAATTGGCGTATACATTCATTACACTTGTATATTTGTTACATATTTCAATACTTCCCAAACTAACATAGTTTCCTTTTTTTCTCTGTTTTTTTTTCATTATTTATCCCCAAAAGTATGTTTATTCATGTCGACTTCAAAACTGGTTGACTCATCATACAACCTTCAATCCAAAAGAATAATGACTGATAAAGACGAGTTCAGCGATTCGGCAAACATAATGGTAACTATTGAGAATCTCAGAGGTTTTCGAAGCATGACAGACATCCAAAATTAAGAGAAAATGGCTCACATGGAGGAAGAATTTGAGATCTTAGAAGAATTAGGCCAAGCACGAGACTTGGTCAAATTGTTGGTTACCACTTTCCCTACTTTAAAGATGCCCATCTACTTTGTAAAGGTTTACTTACCTTCTGCCGAGTTACCAAATAAGCCAGAACAAACTCAACACGCTACTACTCACGATTGAGTTCCACCAGTTATCCAACCCCGCTCAGGACCATTTCTAACCTTTTTTAGAGTTGATGTTGATTTTTCATACTTGAATATATGAGTCTATGATGGTTATTTGATGATGTTATATCAATGTATATTATGATATAAAGATGATAAGGGTCATTCCTATGTGCTTCAAAGAATGATATGCTATATGTAACAATTAAAGTACGCGATGTCTTGTTTTTGTAGACTTGTGTCCCTTACTTGATACATGTATGAATGATATGCGAATATGAGATTTCTTGACTAGGTAAACTTAGTGCACCCTTGTCATATATGAATGAATGATATGTGAGACCTTAATGATGTTAAGAAGGTCATGTACGTGGAACCTTAAACCTAGTTGAAAGGTTATGAACCATGAAGTTGAGAGGTTTAGTATCCTTCTTGTATGAGTAATGGACTTAAGGTTGGTTGGATGGAATGGCATCATATCATTCTTAGAAAAGTCATTAAGCTATACCCATTTCCACTGAAAGGTAGCCCTAGTGGACCTCTTCAATAGGGTGAATATGATTGGGTTATTAACTAGATATGAAACCTCTTCATGTGATCCTTTAATGTAAATGAATCTGTGAGTACAAAGGCTAGCACCGAGTAATTATATTACGGGAGGTAGCTATACTTGAGACAGTTACTAGAGTAAAATGTATGTCTACTTAAGAATGATACTTGAGTACATAAAATCCCTTCATATCCCTTAACCATGTGACTACATGGGATGTGTCCTATTTACCCGTGGAAAGTAGAACACCCTCATAGAAGTAGGTTACAACTCCGGATTTCATGCTTTGCTACCATGTTCTATGTCGGTTATTGCCTATTCTCATCATATGGGATACCTATTAGCATTACAAAAGATATATAAAGTTTAGGTGGTGATATGGGATGCTATCTAGACATTACATAATAGGCTTTGAAGGTGTTAGTTAGAGTCCCTAGGTCTTCTCCATGACCATTACTTGAATATCCTTTATGTGATGAATGATTCGTAAATGAATTAATGAATGTGATAACTTAAGTTATAAATCATGTTAAAAGAATATGTAATTTTCTAGAGTAATTAAGGGTTGTAAAGTTAAGGTGTAAAGAGGGCATAGGAATGGTCACTTTGTATCTTACCTAGATAAGTCTTAAGGATGACTCTAGTTATGGAAGATGGTTTATAATGTAGACATGATCCAACTTAGGTAGTCTTAAGGATTATTTTGGCAATCTTGAAAATCTCAACCATGGACGTTATCTTCTTGATTTACTTAAGTAAGTCTTTTGATAACCTTTGGAAGGGAGAATGTCATATTATATGTATGTTGTTGTATTAGTGAGAAGGATTCTAACTTAGGTAGTCTAAAGGAACGCTTAAACGTGTGTGAAAGGGATTGTATAGGCGGTCGCTTCACAACTCACTCAAGTGAGACTCAGAATCACCATTGGTAGGAGGATCTTATGTTCATGTGTTTGGTGTATAGTAAGTGTAAATCTCATTATAGGTGGTCTTAAGGATCATTTAGGTGTGCCTAGAAAGGATGTATGGGCGGTCTCTCTTTGTCTTACTTAAGTGAGTCTTAGGATAGCTTTTAGTGAAAATATTTGCATTCTAGAAATGATTAAAGGTGAAGTGGAAGAACTTTACTATAACAATGAAGGAGTTCACTGTAAAATGAATTAGGTCACTGTAAGTTGTCCTTAAAAATGTGAATAATTGCTTATGTGATTTCATAGGTGTTTCTAAGGTGTTAAATGTTACTCTAATGCTTATGACATAATATTTTAATAAAAAAGATATATGTTTTCTAATAAATGTTCGTTTTCATGATTTTATGCATCATGTCATACTTAGTACAAGTGTTTTTAATAATTCCATACATTTTGCTATATTTAAAGGTGTAGGTGAAAGGTGAGAAGGATCGTGAAGGAAAGCTTGGATTCTAGTATCGTTCAAGCAAAGTTGAAGTATGTCATCATTTGACTCGAAAGCATATATGTCTTTTATTTCAAAGTATTGTAATAGACTAAGTGTTTCTATATTCTTATTGTATGGGTCGTGTCCCAAGTATTCTTGAGTCTAAGAATGGCATATGTTGAGACTTAGTGTTTCTATGATTTTAATATGAAAGATGTTTTAAGATATTTGTGTGAAAAGTCTAATGCCGCACTACTTTCCATATGTTTATATGTGATAAATGATATGGAAGGTCTTGTACAAGACCTCCGAGAGGTCAACTAAGTCGGTCCTTGACATAAGGAATGCCCTAACTTATAGGGAATAGGTGTTGGTCGTGAAAGCTGGAGTGCTACAACAATTGAAGGGAAACTTCCCCATCCAACACCTCGTAACTTTGATGAAACGAAGCAATGCACTTAATACTCAGGACATGATACAAATGATTGGTATGGTTTGAAGAATCAAATTTAGTCTTTTATAAGGAGAGGAGTATTCAAATTCACTCCAACACCTCCTAATGTGAACAACGATCCCTTGCTAAACCATGAGAATCAGGTTGTCAACATGGTTACTTTGGAAAACGAATATGGTCCTCACAACTATACAAACATAGATGAATAAGAAACCATAACATCTTCAGCGCACCCTATTATTACTGTTCAATTAAGGAAACCACTATCTGCCATAAATATATCCCACGAGTTGTATTGCCCGCTCTAATTTCTAGAAAGCATGAGTATGATACCAAAGAATTCCCATGGGACTATGAGCAGACGCTAAGGGTAAGACGATCGACACTACCATTGCTCAAGAAATGACAAGGTCGAGAAGGTCTTATGCACGAGATGATCTAAATTAAAGAGTTCTCAGAAAAAATGGAATCCAAAGAAGAATGTTACCAGTGTTGTATCCTCATAGTTTTGGAATAAGATGCAGCAAAAACTATTTGATTAGAGAACAACTAAAGAAGATGCAAAGCGACATATCTATTTAGTCATTGTTTTTCAGTTCTGAAGTTCATAGGATAGCTTTGATGGAGGAGTCAAGTACAGTGAACATCCCAAAAGAGACCACAAGTGAAACCTTAGCTGCAATGTTTGGAAGAATAGTTGAAGCTGACAAGATTTATTTACATGATGATTAGTTTCTTGCGGAAGGGGCTGGTTACAACAAAGAGCTTCATATCGTAGTCAAATAGTTTTATAAGATTTTCACTCAAGTTTTAATTGATGGTGGTTCTCGATGAAACATCTTTCATTTCTCCACTCAGAGGGATTTAAGTGTTAATATAGGAGAGTTAAGGAAAAGTTGTGTGAAAGTAAGAGTTTTTGATGGAGCGCAAAGAAGTTTTATAAAAGTGATCTATCTCACATTGTTGGGGCCGATGGAATTCCCCATTCTATATCAAGTGATCGACGTGTCATCCAACTACAACTTGTTATTAGGAAGACCTTGGCTTCACATGGAGAGAATAGTTCCTTCCACTAGTCATCAATTTGTAAAGTTTGAATGGGGTCGCACAAAAGTCACTATCCACGAGGAGCTTAGTCACCTCATTCATCCTATTAATTCTATCAAAGTTACCAACGAGTTAGACAGATCCACTTTTCACACTTTGAAAATCATGCAAATTGTAAGGGTCAATAAGGGAGAAGATCCAGATGATTAAAGATTGTCAAGTGCAGCAAAAATGGTTGCATTAGAGATGTTGAAGTATAGGAATCAGCCAAAGAGTGAACTTGGACCTAAGTGCAATGACATTGTTGAGCCAATCCAGTTGAAGTATCATAGAGGCACCAACGGACTCAGATACGAGCATGCGTTGGGAAGAGTCCACTATGGGTCAATTAAGACAATCCTTACACCAGAATAATCTTTGATTCTAGATCAAACTGAAGTTGATGTCATCGTAGAAGGAATAGGCAATCTTTTCGTGGCTATGAATCGAAAAGATAAAGAGATAAATCTCGGCAAATTGACCATTAGTGATGCCAAATCTGGAGAAATCTTGCAGAACTGGACCATCAGCACGTCCCCATTTTAACCAGAGTCCTGATAGTGTGGAAAAGTAGTTCTAACTCTAAAATTCACACTATCAAATTGAGGCTTGAATCATGTCTAATCTTTTGTTGTTTGCCTCTTTTAAAAGCTAGAATGCTTTGAATTAAAATTTATTTATTTTTCACAAAAAACATAAAAAAAAAATTTAAACATCTATTTTTTTACCTTCTGCACTTTTCAACACTTAAATTAATAAAAATCATCACTCAATGGTTATGACAGGTAACAATTCCATCTAGCAAGGTGGAAGTGATGAACAAGATCACGAAGTGTATGATGAAAACATAAAGGTTGAAGATCTACCACATGAGATCAAGCAAGTTGAAAGCTAGAAGAAACACAATATGGATGAAAAAGAGGTTGTAAACTTAGGAGATGAAAAGATCGTAAATAAAACACTAGTCAACATACATTTGGAGGCTGAAAGAAAGAAAGAGTTAATACAGTTGCTTAAGTAGTACGTTGACATATTTTCTTGGTCTTATGATGATAAGCCAAGATTAAGCACTGATATGTGTCGCACAAATTAACAAATGATCCTACTTTTATACTAGTTAAAAAAAATATTAGGCAGTGATCGTAGCAGAATTTGAAGGCAGAGTGAGCACTAAACCAATCAGCTCAGACGCCATCAAGGAAACTACATCTAAAGACTTCAAGTTAGCGCTTATTTTTGTACATTTGCATTTTGATGTAACAAAACTACGTTTAGACCTTAATCCCATAGTGGGATACATATGATATCCACATTGAATCTAGTCTCCCTTAGAAAACCCAAAATCATAATTTCCGTGTATTTAGAATTACGATCGACCAAAATACCCTCAGTGGGATACGTAGGGAATCAATGTCGGATTCCATCCATTGCATTTCATATATTTCAATTTCATTTTGGATTTGAACTACGTCCTGACCTAATTCCGCTTGGATACGTAGGCAGCCTGAGTCAAGCTCGATCTTTGCATTTCTTTCTTTTCCTTAACATTTTTTCTATCTTCTATTATAATTGAACTACGTTAAAATCTGATTCCTATTTTGGGGATACGTAGGTAGCCTAAGTCAGGCTCGATTTGTTCTTTGTATAATTTTCATTTTTTTCTTACCCTTAGGTAACACTTCCTCATAGTCACGTAACCTCGAAATCTAAAGAATTTTGATCATTGCAATGTCTGTAAACAATCTAGGAATGCTTTATCAGCTCAAGAAGATTATGTTGGATATAGACAATAAAATGGAAAGCTCAATAAACTTAGCAACATGTCATAATGTAAAAACGTTGGAGAATTACTATACATATATGTACCTAACATATCCATGGTACACTTATTTTCTAGAAAACATAAAGCTAATTCTTTTCAAAAATATTTTTCTACTCATCCACCTACCAAGTCTCTAGGTTAAGAAGTTATGTGCGAGACTCACAAGGTGTCGAAGGATTCTAGTGATGAGGCTTCAGTCCACGAGTAGATAAAAATCAACACCCCCTCCCAAAAGAAAATTTTCTTTGAGTACAGGAACACAGGAATCAAGAAAAATAACATGATGTCTCTGGGCATGACCAGAAACGCAAGTCGATTTCCCACAATCATAAGCCAAAATACTCTTTCCCTACTTTATTTTCCAAAAGTACTTCAATTTGAATCTTATGTCTAAGAATATGTCATTCAAATATTTGTAGGTACGCTCAAGATCAAGACCAAATATTACAGAAAGGGACGCCTCATAGAAAAATATGATAGTTATATTTGTCCTAAAATAACTCCACCAATCGGAGGCTGTGAATAGCAAATGTCAGTGAAACTCCGCAAACAAGAGGTTGTACGTAGAAAACTTCATCAAACTCTACCAACCAAAGGTTGTACATAGCAAATGTCACTCAACTTCACTTATTGGAGGTTGTGCATAGTAAAATTCGTCAAACTTCATCAATCGGAGAATGTTCATAGAAAGTTTTGTCAAACTCTGCCAATGAGGAGTTGTACATAGCAAACTTTGTCAAACTCCACCAATCGCCGACTAGCATCGTAGCAACGTCACCAAAGCTCCACCGACTAGGGTATGTACGTAAAAAACTTCGTGAAACTCCGCCAATAAAATACTAACATTATAGCAACATCACTGAACCTCCACCAACCGGGGGATGTACATATCATATTTTGTCAAACTCCACCAATTGAGACTAATATCGTAGAAACGTTCCAAAGCTCCACCGAACGAGGGCATGCTAGCATAACATCAACTAAACTCTTCCAATAAGAGCCTACGTATAAGAAAAATAAGAAACACTCAGTAAATCAAAGACTAACTTTGTAGCGATGTCACATAAGCTCCACTGAACGAGGGCATGCAAGAATAGCGACGTTGTCATACGCCAATAATCAAATATTACATTACCAGCTTTACACAGCCAGATGTTGCCTTCTAAATTATAATAGGCCTACAAGTCGAGGGCCTCTACATTAGAAGTTAGTTTACCTATATCACAAGAGACAACAACAATCTTTTGAACATGTACACTCTACTCTTTACATTACTATTTAAATTTTTAATTTTTGAACCGCAACAAGTTCTTATCATGTTTTGTAGGACAAAGCATTACAAAGAGAAACTCCCTCTAAGCACCAAACTAGGGAAAGTTAGTGCAATGTCAAGCATCACTAGCTACGTCAAGGATTCACATTTAATAACTCAACTCGGCTCAATTTTCAGAAGTTCAGATTTCAATATTAATTATATCACTTAGCTCTCAGTTCATTATAACTCGACACTGGTGCATTTTTTGAAAATTCATCCCTCTAGTATAAGTCTACAGTAGTAGCTACAGAGCATTTCTCATTCACGTTTCTTTAGAACTATATCTCGTTTCTTTATTCATGTTAATTCTTCATACCTCACCACCAAAATATTTCAATATTACCATAATTTTATACTGATTAAAAATTTTCTATGTTTCTACACTCTCAGAATATATGTGGCCTGAAATCTAATGAGACCTGAGGTACGTAGGCGACTCGAAAGCCAGTGTCTGGCCACAACTCCACAAACATTATTTCCATGTTGTTGCTCAAAGTATATTTTGGTGGATCGCCCAAAATTGGACTGTATTAATATTTCTTTCTACACGTCTTCTTTACTCTCTTCTTTGGACAAAAAAGGGGCCAATCGTTGACCCAATTTCGGCTCTCTACATTTAACTAAAAGTAAAAAACAAAAAATAAAATAATAATAAAAATATATTCTATGAAATTTGTATATGAACACAAATATATTTTTAATATTTATTTTTACTTGATAAATTTATTTTATAAATGGTATTTCTAATGCAAATTTATATATATATAACTACTTACTTTCTCAACTTTTTGAGTAAATGTCGTTCTTAAGAATTGAATCTATTTTTTTGTAGAAATATAATTTCTTTTGTCGTAATATATATTTTTTCGTACATTTAGTAAAATTAGAAAGAGTAATTAATTGATGAGTTACTAATTTAAATTTATTTAATTTTAAGAGTGGATAATTTTATCAAATAAGAAAATCTTAATAAAAATAATTATGTTTAATTTAATAAATTATGACTATTTACTAAAGAAGAGGTTACAATTTAAATAATTATTTTTAGCAATTGTTTCAATCAAGTTCACTTAAACCGACCGATCCATGTATGCCACGTAGTCTAGCATATGGATTGTGCTACTTTAGCTTAAATCTTGACTAACGTTCCTAGCTAGTTTTGATGCACGTGTATTATATATGAAAATTAAACCGTGTACCACACTATTTTTAAAAATAATATGAATATTGCTAAATAAAAAATTATTCATTTTAATCATGTAATAGAGTGTTTTAATTTCATTGAACTTTGAGATTGTCAACGTTTGTAAATCAAACGTTAGGTTTAAGACGAGAAGAATGGAAAACATAAAAAACTGTAGTCTAAAAATATGAGGGAACCCTTCCCTTTATAGTTTAAAATGTTTAGTATTAGTATATGTGCACATTGTTTCTTATAAAAAAATATAGAAGATATACTAAACTTTGTGTTTTAAGAATATAATGATAAGAATTTTTTTAGAAAGTATTTTAAAAATTTGATGGAGGCCCTCTTATTACAGCCAACAAAGGGTAGTATATGAAAAATTTTTGTGGTGCCTTATCAAAATGAAGTCCCAACCCTTTAGAAAGGTCAGAACTCATTGAAAATGTCATAACTCTTCGTAAAAGTTCAATCCTTCGAAAAAGTCATAAATCCTTGGAGTCGCAACCCTTCGAAAAGTTCAAACTCTTCAGAAAAGTCATAACCCCATAGAAAAGTCACAACTCATCAGAAAAGTTATAACTCTTCGAAAATGTCACAATCCATCAATGAGAAAAGTTGTCTGCTTTTTAATATGATATAATAATACAGATAAAATAATACAGATAAAAAAATAAAATACCATATAAAATATAAATGATATACTTCATTTGGTTTTTTAAGTTTGGGATACTATAATAATTTAACGTTTAAGTTATTAATTATTTCTTCCAAGGTAGTATAGATAAAAAAAAAAGAGGGATAATGCACAAGTACCCCTCAATCTATGTCTGAAATCTCAAAGATACACTTATACTATACTAAGGTCCTATAACCCCCTTAAACTTATTTTATTAATAATTTTCTACCCCCTTTTTGGCTTACATGACACTATCTTGTGGGCACAAGACTGGTTGACTTTTTTAAAGATAGTGACACGTAGAACGAAAAGGGGTAGAAATTTACATAAAAATAAGCTATGGAGGTAATAGGACCTTAGTATAGTATAAGTGTGTCTCTGAGATTTCGGGCATAGGTTGAGGGGATACTTGTGCCTTTTCCCTAAATATATAGATATAAGTTGGTCTAATTTTAGTTTGATATGAAATTTTAAAATATAATGAATACCTTTAATATAAGGATCATATGTATAATATATAAAAAAAAAAACATGTCTTTTAACATTGGAGTCTTAAACATGAATCCTCAACCCCCCAAAAAAGAACATTCTATATAAATCTGAATAAATAAATAAATATATATATATATATATATATTCCTTTTAATTCAAGATTTATCTTAACCGTCTGATTAAACGATTAGACGACATAAAATAGCCAAGACTTTTCAACCTTCCCAAAATAGACTCTGCAGCCCCCTATGGTTCGTTTTTACCCAGAAATCACGCCGCTTACTCTTTCCTTAAATGATGCCCCAACCTACTCCCCACCTTCTTCCTCAGAACGTCTTCTCCATAGACCCATGTGCCGCCCAGCTTCTTCCTCGGGCTACATAGCTAGTTTTATCTATGGCCGCCTCAAGACATCCTTTCCCATAACCGCTCCACGTGATCCCCCACCCGTCATTCCTTTCCCATCAATTCCGACAGTTCCTTTCACCATCTAATAACTCACCTTTTTCAATCAATCCCAAAAAGTAAGATTTTTCAAGGTTTTTCTTCTCCTTCTTTGTTACTTTGATATTTGCTTTGAGATTGGCGTTTTCCAAGATTTAAACTTTTTAATTCTTGGAGACCAAATTGGCTATAAAAGGGAACCATTTGGTTCTCAAAGCGGGGGGGAAGGGGGGAGCGCAAAAAAATCGAGATATTTCCGTCAACATCCAAATATTAGTGAGAAAATTCAAAAAAGAAAAAAATAAATGAAAGACCCAACAACAATCCAACGAATATATTTTAGTTTTGGATTCGAGTACGAAGTTGAAATCTCTTGACGTCAAAATCTTAAGTTTGTTGCTCCAAAGAAGACATGTCAGCAGGTTCAAAATACATGGGTACATTCATATATATATGCATAAAGGTAGAAATTCTATATTTCTCAATTTTTTTCTATATTTAACTTATTATTTTTTTACACTTCATATTATTTTTCTTATATCTACTAGCATTTTTACAAAAGTTAATTATTTTTTTATAATATATAAATCCCTACACTTTAATATACACATTATTTTACTACATATTCGCACCCTTCTATTATCTCATTTTATTTTATTTTTCTTTCACTTCTTAATTCTATATATTAAACGATAAATTTTCGTATCCTTTAAACTCAACATTTATTTTGGGTACATTTATATAAGACACATCAATATTTTTAACATATAAAATTGTCATACTTTTTTAATACATTTATTTATTTTCAATATGATAAACATACTACTATAAATTTTATTTAATAGACATATATTTCATACCTTTTATTTTTACTTTTTTTCTTAAACTAATAAAATTTATTTATCATTTATTTTATAGTAAAGACATAAATTCGTCACTGAAGTTGTGCCGAATTTTTAAAAAGACACCTTACTTTGCAGTCGTCCTACTACCCCACTAAACAATTTTGAATAGACATAATTACATCATTTTTCGTCCATCTGACATAGAGAGTGGTGTGCACTCTCTCAAAGAGAGTGAGCAACCTAAAATAACTAATATAATTTTATTTTTACAAGTATTTTATTATAAAATATATTTACTTATTTTTCTTATTATTTTGACTTTTTTTCCTTTTATTTTTCTCTTTCTTTCTTCTTTCTTTTCAAAAATTCATTGTCATCTCCACTCATTGAAACTTCTTACTTTCGACGTCACCATTTTTACCACAACTTCACCTTCCTTTTTTTTTATTACTATTAGTTTACTCTCTTAAGTTTTATATTTTTATCTAAATATCTCCTAACATTTTGATAAACTCATTAGATTTCAAGATGATTATGAAGTATTATATAGTTCTTTTATTCGACTTCAATTAAGTTATTTCGATTTTTGAGAAATTAATTGATTCTTTTAAAATTATCATTTCTAATTTTGAATTTATATGAAAATGAGTAGTTGATGATACCTTCAAAATTTTAATTTTTTTTAAAATAATTAATTTTGATATAAATAATTTAATAAAGTCTAAATAATTGTATGAATTTTATAAAGAATTTGACCAGAAAAGAAGAAGAAAAAAAAAAGAAAGAAAAAAAGAAGTGAGTTTCAATTTTACATGGGGGTGGGAGATGAAGAAAAAAGAAAATAATGAAGGGATGGATTACTTGAAAATGGAATGTGGAAGATGAAATGAAATTTAAGATATATTAAAATTAAAATTCAAAAGTAAGAGAGAGAAATAAAGGGAAAAAAAACATAAAGAAAATTTTTTAAATGAAAAAATTATATTTTTAATTGAATAACACATGTCATGTAATGATTGGGTTGTAAATTCACTTGCTTCTTAAAATTTGGGGCTGATTGAAAAATGGTATAATATATATTCAAAATTGTTTAGTGAGGTAGTAGGACAGTTGCAAAGTTAAGGTGTCTTTATTAAAATTTGAGAACTTCAATGGTGACTTTATGTATTTTATCTTTATTTTAAATCAAATATGTAAAAAAGTTTTCTTAATTATATTTTTCCTAAATTGTGTTTAAGGAATATCTTTAGATAGGCTGTGAGAGATTCTTAATATCTTCCCTCTGAGTACACCAAACCGTTACTCAAAATTTCACTGGTTTTGCAAATCAAAACAGAGTTTACATTTACATATTAAAAATGGTTTTCATAATATTTTCCTTAAAATTTAGGTGGCAACTCTAAAACAAAAATTATTCTTCCAAAATTATAGTATTAGTCATATTATGTAGTGAACTCTTTATGCTAGTTCGAAATAGGGGTGCAACATGGATTTTAGATATAATTGAAGTGAGGGTCACATCATTTATGCAATCAAGGAAAAAATTTGGAAGATGAAAATTTGGAGGAGATCAGAAGAAGACTCTGATTGGTAGGCACAAGTGTAACACCTCTAAAATGACTTAGGTGAAGCAAGAGCCTCACACATGTGTTATAAGGTTTTAAAGTCTTAAAATTGTTTATAATGTTGTTTTGACGCAATTTATATAGTTTGATTATATTTGGAGGTCAAACATCCAAGAATGTCCATGACGCTCGAAAGATTGTCCTTGAGACCTGCTTGTATGTTTAGGTCTGCCTTTGCATGTTTTACTTGTTCGTTTTGCTTGAAATTTATGTGAGATGTTCCTAACATGTATACAAGTGTATTTAAGTTGAAAATTACAGGCGCCACTCCCCAAGGACAAACTTAAGGGTCCTTAAGGAGGACCCAACTTGTGAGCAAAAGCTGTCAAAACCAGCCCAACCAACGAGAGGCAATTGACACACTAAAGGTCATTCGACGCCCCATCTATGGAGGGAATAGTTTTACACTTAATATAATTGGTGAGTCTGACCCAAACCATGGACCATCAGGGACGGTTCATAGGTGGGTCTGCGAGGCGTAAATAGGGAACCGTCGATTGACACCTGCAGATTTTCTGCAGGTGTCTCAACCAAGCCTTGGGCAATTTGGGAATTTCACCTAACTTCCGAAGAATTATTTGATCGGTGTTTTAAGGTAATTATGGGTATTTTAAATATTTTTATAAGTCTAGAACCCCTAACTAAGTCATTATTCAAAATCAAAACCCCAAACCTAAAGAAGAACTCTCTAGAACACCATTGAAGCTTGAAGGGAGATTGGAGCATAAAGCTTGATTGTTCCATAAATTATCATTCAATTTCGTGGTTAGCATCGATTAAGGTATGGTTTCATCCTTGAATCCATTTTCTTCAAGGAGCCAATCTTTATAGTGATTTCTAAGATCTTTTCAAAAGATGAATTGTCATATTTTGTAATCTAGCCATGGGTTCTTGTATAAAACATTTTAAATCAATGAGTAATGATTGAATTGATGCTAAGTTTATTATTTTAGACTAATAACTCCATGAACCCATGCAAATCATGAATTCCTTATTTTGGTCATATTATGGGTGATTTGATCATGCCTCAATTGTATTGGTTTCTTCTGTAGTTTGATTAGGGCTACCAAATTATGTAAGAAACATGTTAGAATTATATGTAGGCTGTCCAAAATTGATGAATTCATATTGTATTATCTTGGATCATTGTATATTGTGATTATTGGATTGAATTGGTGATCATGGATATTGCTAAGAGCCTTTGTGTATTGGATCGGTTGATTTGGCTATGGATTGGAGTTGTTGTGAATGGAATGGTGGTATGTTGACCTAACCTTCTCTATATTGTGTAGTATAGGTGTTTCAATGATGATGTTTGGTATGTTCCACTTATGGTAATGGTGCTTATGTGTTATACTTGTGAAGAATGTGGCCTTGTCGCGTTACTTTATGAATTGTGAAAGAATGTTGCCTTGTCGACATTATTTTATGAACTATGATATTGTCGTGATATAAATTGGATATTTTATCGTTGTGAAGGTCTATATGACTTATGTGTATATGTGAAGTCAAAGTATGTGTTCTTCTAAGTGATTATATGTTATCATGAATGGTTATAGTGATGCCTTATGTGTGTATACTTGAAGTTAAAGTGTGAATCTTCCAAGTTGACTATATGAACCTTATGATGAGTTATGTAGATGATTCTATAGGAGTGTATAGGGCGACTTGTAGTATTCTTAGTTGACCCCAATATGTTACTTGAATGATATTGTACATGTTATAAGATGATAAAGAAGTCTTTCTTGTTTTGATAGATCCATGTCCCTTACTTGATACATGAAGAATGTGAATGTGAATTCTTGACTTAGTAGGATAAGACACCTTTTTCATGAATCTGTATGTGTGATTGGTATGTGACCTTGAACATAGTTAAGAGGGTCATTTATGTGAAACCTTCTAGAATGGAGGTTATGATATCCTTAAAGTTGAAAGTCGTAATGGTATCCTTCTTTTGTGAATGATGGACTTAGGGGTAGGTTGGTTTGAATGGTATGAAACTATCCTTAAGAAAGTTATTGAGCTATCCTATTTGCCATTGTGTTGCAGCCCTAGTGGACCACCTTCGGTGAGGTGTATTATGATTTGGTTGTGATTTCTATATGTACCTATTCATATGCCCTTAGATTGAATTACTCTATGAGAACAAAGGCTAGCATAGAGAGAATATGCTTGGGGAGTAACTCTCTTTAGATGAGACTAGAGTACAAAGAAACCCTTGATATTCTTTAACCATGTGCCTACATGGATTGTGTCCTAGTTCTATCCTTGCCAAGTGGAACACCCTCCATCGGAGTAGGGAAGACTCTGAATTCCATGCCTAGATAGTATGGTCTTTGTCGGTTATTCTCTAGTCTCATCATTTGGGATACATTCTAATATTTGATTGGTTCTATAAAGCTTATGTAGTGGAATGAGACGTTATTTAGACATTGCACGAGTAGGCTTTTCAGATACTAGTATGTAGATTCCCTAGGTATTCTCCAAGATCATTATGTGAAAGTCCTTAATTTTTTAATGTCTCCTAAATGACTTAATGAACATAGTGACTTAATTTAAATGCAAGTAAATTGAAAAGTACTTATCTAAAATAGCTTGCATATTGCATAGATAGGCTTGGAGAGGGTGTATGGGCGGTCTTTTAGTGTTTACTTAGGTGAGTCTTAGAGTAGCTTTAGGTAGGGAATTAATTGAATATAGTGAATAACTTTATCTTAGGAATACTTAAGGATCTCATAGGTGTGTGTGAAGACGTTATATGGGCGGTCGCTTCATGTCTCACTCAAGTGAGCATTAGGATGGCCTTTGGTAGGAGAGTCTTATGCTTGTATGGTTTGAGGTGATGATATGATATATTGTCTAAGGTGACTATATGTGCTTATGTTGACTTGTAAGTAACTCTTATACTTGTCTTAAAGGTTTTGTACAAAAAGAGCATGTTTTATACAAATGTCCTTTTAGCATGATTTTATTGCATGTCAACATACTTAGTGCACTCTAATGTACTAATTCCATATATTTTGTGTATCTATAAAGGTGTAGGTGGCATTTGAGAGGAGTCTTTGAAGTGGAAGCTTGGATTAGTATTAATTCAAGCAAAGTTGGGGTATGTCCTCAATCAATCCGAGGACATTACTATGTTTAGTTTCTTTGTTAAAATACATTGTATTAGACTTAGATATTTCTATATTGTTGATGTATGGGTCGAGTCCCAAGATATTCATGTGTCTAAGATGGAGACTTGAGACTTAGTCTTTCCTTATGATTTTCTATACAAAGATATATTCAAGTATTATTACTTCGTGTGAAAATTTTTAATCCCGCACTACTTTTCATGCATATATGCAATTAATATGTGAAAGGGCTTGTACAAGATCTCCGAGAGGTCAAGTACGATGTTCCACAATTTGAGAATACCATATATTATAAGGTATACTCTCGAGTCATGACAAGAGACCACTCTTGATGCGAATGGTGCACTCAATTTTAAAAGGAGAATATGTGTTCCTAGATTAGATGAATTGATTGAGAAGTTGTTGGCAGAGTCTCATGGTTCACTATATTCTATTCATCAAGGTGTGACCAATATATATAGAGACCTAAAATGAATTTTTTGGTGGTCGGACATGAAGAAGATATAGCAGACTTTGTATCAAAGTGTCCAAATTGTCAACAAGTGAAGTATGAACGTCAAAGGCATGCGTGCTTGCTTCAAAAAATGTCAATTCCATAATGGAAGTGGGAAAGGATATACACGGATTTAGTGGTAAGTCTTTCCAAGACATTTGGGAAGTTTAATTCTATTTGGGTAGTGGTTGATATATTAACTAATTCAACCCATTTTATCCAGGTACGAACAGATTATAATGCTGAACAATTGGCTAAGGTATAGTGAAAGAGATATAAAGGTTTCATGGGGTGCCCCTTTCTATCATCTCAGACCGTGGTACCCAATTCACTTCAATGTTTTGGAGGAAATTACGTGATAAATTAGGCACACAAACACTTTTAGTACAACCTTCCACCCGCAGACAGACAGGCAGTCAAAGAGGACTATTCAAGTGCTAGAAGACGTGTTGAGGGCATGTGAGATTAATTTTGGAGGACATTGGATAAATCTTTACCTTTGTGTGAATTCTTTTATAATAATAGTTATGACTCCAGCATAGATATGTCACCATTGGAGGCATTCTATGGGAAGGGATGTAGATCACCTATTGGATGGTTTGAGGATAGATATGAGAAACCTTTGGGGGTTGCTTTAGTGAAGGGTGCTCAAGATAAGGTGATGATTATTCAAGCTAAGATTCTAGCTGCTCGGAGTAGACAAAAGAAGTATGTAGATCATAATTTAGAAGACATGGTGTTTCAATCCGGTGAAAATGTTCTTCTTAAGGTATCGCCCATGAATGGGGTGATGAGATTCTGTTAAAAGGATAATTTATGTCCTAGATACATTGGTCCCTTCGGTATTCTTGAGTGTGTGGGGCCGACAGCATATATATTGAATTTACCTCCTAATCTATCTAGTGTTCATCTGATATTTCATGTATAAGTGTAAAAGAGGAATCATAGTGAAAATGATTATATCATTAAGTGCGACTCAATTATTTTCGACAAGGACCTCCAATATAAGAAGGAAACCGGTCGCAATTCTTGATCGTGATGTGCTCAAGTTAAGGACTAAAGATATTAAATCCATGAAAAGTTCATAGGAAGCATCGTTCAGTTGAAAAAGCTACTTGGGAGACCGAGAGGGACACAAGATACAAGTATCCCCAATTGTTGTCGATTCAAGTGCTACTCCATTCCTTCCTTGGGCTATTTTTCCTATGTTTGTCACTCAGAGATGAGTAATGGGTAAATTGGTATCTATTGTAATGATCGAATCTCATCGTTATAGAACATCCAACGAAAAAAAATTTGGGGTCAGAAAACTTTTTTACCATAACTTGAAATTTCCCAACCTAGTCCAGATTTAAACAAAATCAAAGTCTTTAAGGTGTAGGAATATCGGATAAATCGGGTGATTTTTTTATGATTATGATCTCATGAGTAGTTAGAAAACTCGCTAAGGAATTTGTATGAATTTACAGAATTGAATTTAGGCGAGTAGAACTTCTGAAATCAATCTTAGCGTAAAAATTATTTTATGAGCATCGTGGGTTGGAGGTGTGTTGTGAAATGGGGATTTAGGAATTCTTGAAATACCTCACTAGTTCGAGAGTGCCACCTTGGCAGGCATTTTTTCCACTTTGGCGAGGATGTTGTGGTGGGCCAAATGTGACTTAATGGCGTTAATGAATGATCTTATTTGACACTTTTTTAGAGCTAAGGAACTAGCCCAAGGCGAATCCTACTTGCTTTTCACCATTCTTGAGGCTAAGAGTAAGCTTTTCAATACCCAGATACATTTTTCTATTCGTAAAACATTATAGAATGGGTTAATATTGATGGGGAAGGGTTTTGTTATAGATTCTACGGTGGAAACAACCCCAAATTGGATAATTGTGTTCATGAGTTTGATCTAGGGTTTGTAGAATTGTTAGTAATCTAGATAATTAGTGATTGTTTATTGATTCCCATATTACATCGATTGTTTGTAGACCAAGAACAAGCAGAACGAATCTGGAAAGGGAATGATCAAGTTTGTTCAGGTTTCAAGGTTGTTTTGAGGTATGAGATGGTTGTGATTCTATGATTGCGTAATGTTTTCTTGTTATGGATTCATTATGATGCATGTATCTATGTGAATGTTGCATTGTTGATTCACACTTTTTGTAGATGAGACAAATGAATGAATATATGGCATGATTTACTTCTTGATTATATGACTTGAGAGTATACTTGTGTTTGTGATTGTCGTGTATTGATGAATTTGAATTGCACGTTCCGGCATAACTAACTTGGATAGGATTGCCACATTACAGCATAAAAATGGGATCACATTGCCAAGTTCCATTATAAATATGGGATAGGATGCCATGTCCGGTGCACTAATAGTTTTGGTTTGGGTTCCTTAAGAGGACCAACTACTTGTGATAAATATGTATTGTTCAAGCATGTGATATTCAATATTGTATATGTTCGATATATTTCATGGTTCAATTGTTGTATTAACTTGTTTATGTTGCACTTAGTGGATAGTCGTGGGATCCTACCAGTACATGATGGTTGTGTACTGATTCTGTACTTACTCTTTTTTTGTTGAGTGCATTGCATCTTCCTGTGGCTATTGACAGATCTCACTTAGAATATTTGTGATCGTCAACTTCGAATTCAAGGGTGAGCTAGCATTTTCTGAGCTGCCATGGAATTCTCTTTCGTCAATGTACACCAATTTCAGACTTAAGACATTTGCTTTAGTTAGTTAAATAGTTCATTAGTTGGGGTTGTGACCCTTCTTGTTTAGACTTGTTGAACTTTGGATGTTTTAGTACATTAACTTTCAGGTTCTAGAGGTTATTTTCTTGCGCATTGTTTAGTTTAGTTCTTTAGAACACTTTTTGAAGTTTATGGGAACTTCATTTTTTTTAAGTTGAATGTGTTAGTTCGGTTTAGTTGTTTGTTCGGATTGTAGTAGTGGCTTTCCCACTGGAAAGTTAGTGTGTTTTTGGATGTCTTTCAGATTTACTACAAATGAAAGTAAAACCTGAGATTATCAGAAGCTCGGTACATCATAAGTCGACTAATGATGGAAATGACAAAATCACTTTTAATTTAAATGGCAATGAACTTGAGTTTAGACCTAAGAAATTTAGTTTAGTGACTGAATGTAAATGTAGTTGGTCGATGATTTTTAATCATGATCCTAAGAATACATCAAACGTAATGAGTAGTTACTTTCCGAATGCTACTGACAAGGTGTTGAAAGCTTATTCTGAAGGAGTTCTAATGCAGACTGGTTAATTAGACTGGAAGACATGTTACTATGACGATGATTTTTTTCATGAGTTCATTTATTTTTTCATTAATACCAAACAATTTTCATGTTCTAAAAGATCACTTTTTTTGTGTCGATTCTGGACAATATAGTATATACCCTTGGGGTAATCTATCATTTTTTCAACTAAGGGATTTAATAACGAATCAAATGGCTAATGATACTAGTTATCTGAAGTTTTTTTGTTCCCTCTTGCATTGCAAATATGATTGTACGAATGTTAGCAACAGAGTTAATGAATCAATCGTCATTAGTACATGTCTTGTTACTCACCACATATCAATTGAGACATTTCGAAAAACAAGATTTATATTGAGCATATGAAGAAAGGCATGTTCAGAAATAAGGCTATCAGGTAATACAAATTTATCACTTAAAATTAGTTAAGTTATTATATTTATGTTTGTACTTGTACTTATAATTATTATCTATATATTTATATATCATATAATAGGAGAGGTAATAGGGTCTATGTATCAGTACCACAAAAATACAGATTTTTAAATAATAAAAAATTAATTACAGAAAACATAGAAGGAAAAAAAAATTGAAAACACGGTTTCAAATTTTTAATTTTTTTAAAAAATATAATCTCTCACATTTTCTAAAAAGATTTTAAAAAAATATGTATTACTTACAAAATTTCAACCTGTACCACTTGATTTTTCTAAAAATATTTAAAAATCAACATTTAATATATAATAATTATAGGAGAGGAAAAAAGGGCACGTGTAAACACTACAATTTTTTTTTGAATTTTGTTATCTTTAGTTAATTTAAATAACTTCATTATCTTTTCTTAATTTAAACGACATATTCAATTCTAAAAAGAAAATATAAATATAAAGCAATTTTTTTCTTACAAAAAGCAGTTATATAAAATAGCTTAAAGTTACCGTTTATTAACTTTAATGCAATGTACAGTATTATAAATAAATATATTATTGTATAAACATAAAGTTATAGGAATTTTCATGTTACCATTTCATTCCTGCAATAGTTTAAAACTTTATTTAATTTTTATTAAATAAACATCTCTTTAAAAAAGTGAAATTTTGATGTATTTTCTTATAAAATTATTTTTATTAATTAATATTTAAATAAATTTGCGATTTTAAACATGTTCATTAAACAGTTACACACCCACTTCTACAGTTCTACACAATCTCTAAATCTATTCTATTCATTTATTTAAAAAAATATTTTTATAATTAAAAAAATAAAATTTCAACTACAAATAACTGTCCCTAAAATTCCTCACCCACTTGCTTAACTTCCTATTCCCAAAAAATTTAACGTATCATACAGTTAGTCTTTTTTTTAGTTTTTCCGTTGAAAAAAAAAATGCATCTCAATAAAGGAGAGTCAAAGCAAAAACATATTATCATTCATTCATGGGAAGGTTAGTGTTTGCATAGTTCTACTTTTCTTTTGTTTTATATTGGTCATTATCATCTACTATAATTTATTTTAAAAGCTCTAGATCTTAAAGATAATCAGTTGGTTTAAAAAAAAATCAAAAAAAGAGGATTCTTTTATGAAGACGGGATCAAGCAATTTGATATTGGATATATGTCGTTGAAGAAGGAGAAATTAAAATTGAGATGAGTGATGATCGTATTATTAATATTTTTTTCTTATTCTATCCAAACATGAATTTATTTTCTTCATTCTAATTTTATTCATTTGACTTTTCATATGAAATGAAAATTTTAATTATAAATTGAAAGTTAATCTACATCGTCATGCATTTTATTTATTTATAGAAATTCTTACTAACATTTGTTAAAATATTATTCTTTTCAATTTAACAAATAAATAAAAAAAATTAAATAAAAAAAGAAAGAAAAGAAGATAACAGGATATAGGAGAGAAAAGAAATGCAGGTAACAAGTTTATGTAAGGAAGAATAACAAACTGATTCATATTTCATAACTTGAATTGGACTTTGTTTAAATTTAGAGAGTTTGATTTTAATTTATGTGTTGTTTTGATATTGTTTATAATTGATGAGTTGCAACAAAATTTAATAACACATAGTTCAACTTCTTAGAATCAAGAAATATCAATCATACTCAAAATACAATAATGAAAAAAATTATTGAGGAAGAAAATTTGAGGTTGGAGAAGCCAAATTTTATATAATTTTGACGAAGCTGAGATGAAAGTTATACACTTGAATATACTTCCGTACATGTCAATGTACTTATTTTCTGTCATCTTTCTAATATTTTACTAATATAGTCAAATTTTGTAAATGTATATATGTACTCATTTTCTTTGTTTCTCATTGTAATTAAAAAATTGTTTCATTTTCATTAATAATGCGTAAAAGTTTTTAGTTTTAAAATCATAATTAGTTATAATAAGCATACTTGTGGTTTTTTACATTAAAGAGTAAAATGGAAACGCATAATATTATTAATTCTTTCTTTTTTCTCTTATATTAGAAGTGTAAGCCTAAACTGGTGGTATCAACATCTTTGCTACATGTTAATAAAATTAAAGTTGAAGATAATTTTGTCATTGCACCTATAAAGTGAGGTATGAGCTCTACGTGGCTTAAACATCAAGAGTCACCGTCTTCTCAAATCTACCTGGCAAAATATCCAAGAGCCATCGACTTTTCTCTCAAATAAGTTTTTCCAGCTCTTAATAGTTTAAGGAGCAGTCATGGTAAGGAAAAAGTCGAAGACAAAATCAGAGGTGTTTTGGCACTTCAATCTTCTTCGAGGATTTCTGCAATTTAAAGGTACTTTTTTGTTATTTCTCTGTTTTCCTCTTTAATATTTTTAGATTTGATTCATAATGTATCAATTTTCATATGTAGTTTGACGATTTTGTTTTGATCTTCAATTTTTTTCCTTCGATATATAAATTTGGCTAAATACATTTATAAAATTTTGATTTTAGATTTAATTATATGAATCGACGAAGATTTGATTTTTGTGTTGTCCAAATTTGTGGAAAATCGAAATCATTGCCTAGATTATGATAAAGGCCTACCAGAAATCGCAAAACCAAGGTCATTAGTGTCAGCATGACATTTACAAAATCATTAAAAATCCAATCTCTTATATTAGAAGTGTGAGTCTAAATTGGTGGTATCAACGTATTTGCTACATGTCAATAAAATTAAAATTGAGGATAATTTTATCAATACACCTATAAAGTGAGGTATGAATTCTACGTGACTTAAATTTCTAGAGCCACCAGCTTCTCAAATTTACCTGGCGAAAAATCCAAGAGCCACCGACTTTTTGTCTCAAATAAATTTTTCCAGCTCTTAATAGTTTAAGGAGCAGTCATGGAAATGAACAAGTCAGAGACAAAATCAGAGGTGTTTTGACACTTCAATCTTCTTCGAGGATTACTGAAATTTAAAGGTACTTTTTTGTTATTTCTCTGTTTTCCTATTTAGTATTTTTAGATTTGATTCATAAAATATTAATTTTCGTATGTAGTGTGACGATTTTGTTTTGATCTTCAATTTTTTCCTTCGATATATAAATTTGTCTAAATAAATTTATAAAATTTTGATTTTAAATATATGGATTGACGAAGATTTAATTTTGGTATTGTCCAAATTTGTAGAAAATCGAAATTATGGCCAAAATTATGATAAAGGCCTACCAGAAATAACAAAACCAAGGTCATTAGTGTCAGCATGACAATTACAGAACCATTAAAAATCCAAAAAAATAATTATAGGCCATTTGTGCAGTGAGAAATATATGATATTCTCATAAACTTTTAGGAACAGTTGAAAATGCTTGGGAAGAATAGTTAAGGGAGGGAGTCGTCTGTGCAGTTAGAAAATCATTCATGATATTGTTGTATCAACAAGTTTACGACTAGCAATTACTTTGTATTTTTTCAGCTGAAGAACTCTCAATTTCAAAATTCAAAAATTATGCCAACACATTTTAGAAGTTTATATAAAGGGAAGGAAAAAATATAGTGAACACTACAACAATTTTCTAAACAAACCTATAAATAAAATGTGAAGTTGAAACAAATTTAGATTCATTTCTTAATTTTTCATATAATATGTTTTCTTCTGGATTTTCTTATGAGCTTAAGAAAAATGGATCGATGAAGTTTGAAGTTTGAAAGTTAAATTATTGTCCAACAACAACGTGATTTTTTTCTTTTCTAAAACTCTCCGATCACTGCTCATATATTCTCGCTATTTCAATCTTGTTCACTTTGTGTTCCCATGACCCATGCTATTACTCACCAAGTACAACTAATCTTTGGAAGTGTTACGAAATCCCTACACCTGTTTAGTAACCAATGGTATAACATACGACATTGTTCCTTCCAACGTTTTTCCTATTAGCTCAACCATGATCAAATTTCTTTGATGCAGTTTTAAACTTCAATAATGATACGTCAAAGAAGTTGTTATTAGTTTGTAAGATATGGAGCCTTTCAAAACGATCTACTAAATTCATCGAGTTGTTTCAAGGGATCAAAATGGTTAATTATTAATGGAATTCCTTATAGTTACCCTTTTCTTTTGTTTCTATTGTTCAAGAAGCCTCAAGTTTGTTGAACTAAATTTTTGTAGATTGACAGATCCTAGGCTATAATGTGTTCTTGACTTACAATTGATTATAAATTCTTTATAATTACCTCAAGGTCTTTGCTGATTGTTTGTACATAAAGAGTCCCTAAAGAGAGTCCTTCTGAATAGCCTCAAAGAAATTGTGTAAGTCCCTCAAATGATTCTGTTTTGATTCCTTAAACATATTTGAAAATATGTAACAATTGGTTAATTATCGTTAAAATGATGTTTCACCGGTAGTTTAAAAAAAATAGTCTAGATATTATTGAAATGATCGTTTATAAAATTCAACATCAAACGCCGCTGATGCACGTCGTGATCCAGCAACCCCTATTGTCTATATTGAGCCCTGGCCTTTAACACATACTTCCTATCAGAGTTTAAAGCACTTATGGTAGACTTTGATAGTCAAACAAACGAAGGTTCTTTTGGTGCATTTTGGTTCTTCATACAGAGACTATCCTCGGTATAAATTATCATTTGTCCTTCAATCAAAACTCGGGCGTCTTCGTTACAATTGTTAAGCAATTGTGTTAACACTTAGTATTATATGGTATTGAGGAATATGATAAAAGTATTGATAAGAGTTGAATTAGTTAGTTAGTTAAAGTTCAATTAGTTAGTTAACTAGTTAGTTGTTAGTTGTTAATTGTTAAGCTTAGTTTGTTAGCCAGCTGTCCTTTTATGATTGGTGCATTAACATTGTTAGTTAGCTAATTGATTGTATATATACATGAGTAGTTTGTACATTGTAGTGTAGAATATACATTGTAAAATACATGAAGATGAAATTCTCTCAATAACATTCTTCTTCTTCTTCTTCTTCTTCTTCTTCTTCTTCTTCAATCTTCCACTGTAATTGTCCTGCATCAACAAATTAATATGGTATCAGAGCAGGAGTACAATCTCTGAATAATTTGAGCTCATTTTGATCTCTGGATCTGTAGATCGGGAGAGGTAAAAATGGCAGGCAAAATTGATCACACACACCCTCTGTATTTGTCTTCTTCTGATGTCACAGGTGCAGTTCAAATTGGGATTCAACTTGCAGGGATGGAGAATTACACTTTGTGGAGCAGGGCAATGGAGTTAACATTGCTAACAAAGAATAAATTGGGATTTATTGATGGCAGCATCAAACGTGAAGATTACACAGTCGATTCTGAGAAGAAACAGTGGGATCGATGTAATGCAATGGTGCTTTCATGGCTTATGAACAATGTGAGCAAGGAATTGATGAGTGGAATACTATTTCGCTCTAATGCATCACTGGTTTGGAGTGATCTGAACGAGCGATTTGACAAAGTGAATATGTCTAGGATATTTCACTTACACAAGTCGATTGTTACACATACTCAAGGTACTTCTCCAGTCTCAGTATACTATTCCAAGTTGAAAGATCTGTGGGATGAATTTGATTCAATTGTTCCTCCTCCATCTTGTAATTGTGAAAGATCTAAAGAATATGTTGATAGCATGCTTAGACAGAAGCTTCTACAGTTTTTGATGGGCTTGAATGACAATTATAGTCATGCTCGAAGCCAAATTCTCATGATGAATACACCTCCTACTGTTAATCAATGTTATGCTATGATAATTCAAGATGAAAGTCAAAGAGAGTTAAGTGGAGATCACTATAATTTAGGAGGGCAAATGGATCCTACAGCTTTGTTCACTAGTAGATCTGGAGGGAACAATTTTAGTGGTCAGAGTAATCGAAGTAGTAATGTGAAGCTTAACAAACAGAGAAGTGGATATTTGTATTGTGACCATTGTGATATGAAAGGCCACAATAGAGCTGATTGTAACAAGCTGAAGTACTGTATTCACTGTCACAAACATGGACATCTAAAGGAATCTTGCTATCAGTTAATAGGCTATCCTACCAATTATAAGGGGAAGAGACAAGCAAATATTATGACAACAGACTACAATCCTCAATTTAACAATCCAGGTAGCTCAACTAATGGTAATGTTGTAGATCAGATGCAGCAGTTTAAGAGTGGTGGTTCACATCAGATGTCACAACAATATGAAAGTAATCCAAGTTCAAGTGGTTCAGGAGCTGTTTTATCTCAACATTTTACACCTGATCAATACCAACAAGTTTTGCAGATGCTGAACAAGTCATTGATTCATGAGGGAAATACAGTATCTACCAATAGTAGTGCAAATACAACAGGTATATTTGCAGGACATTCTCAGTTTACTCCTTCAACTTATAGTAGTCTTGATTGGATTGTTGATAGTGGGGCAACTGATCATATGGTGAGAACTAAAGACTTGCTAACTCATGGATCAACAGTAAAGAATTCAGGAAATGTTCAGCTTCCAAATGGTGATTCAACTAAAGTCACACATTCAGGCTGCTCTCAACTACAAGGAGGTGAAGTAGTTAAGAATGTTTTATATGTGCCAGAACTTACCTTCAATCTTCTTTCAGTGGCTAAACTTACTAGGCAATTGAATTGTTGTGCAATTTTCTATCCTGATTTCTTTCTCCTTCAGGATCTCTTCACTGGGAAAGTGAAGGAGATTGGTGAAGAAAAAGGTGGTCTGTACATCTTAAAGTCATCACAACTGAAAGACACTGGACAGCATAGAAGTTTTGTTGCAGTGAAGAATTCTGATGAAGGTGAAGTTTGGCATAAGAGGCTAGGTCACATTCCTATGAGTGTTCTCAGGAAGATAGACATATTTTCTCATAAAAGGGATTTTCAGTTGAAATGTTGCAATATTTGTCCATTAGCTAGACAAGTCAGACTACCATTTCCTAATAGCAGTACTAGAAGTACACAATGTTTTGATTTAGTTCACATGGATGTATGGGGACCTTACAAGATTACAACTCATAATAAAATGAAGTTCTTTCTTACTTTGGTTGATGATCACTCTAGATGGACATGGATATATCTCATGCATCTCAAGTCTGATGTCTCTACCATATTGAAACAGTTCCTTGCTATGGTTAAGACTCAATTCAATGTTCAAGTTAAAATTTAGATCAGATAATGGTGGAGAGTTTTTTAATGCTCAAGTGAGTGAACTGTTTGAATCTCAAGGAATTATACATCAGAGTTCTTGTCCATATACACCCCAACAAAATGGTGTAGTGGAAAGAAAACATAGACACATAATGGAGACAGCAAGAGCTATTAGATTTCAAGGCAATATTCCAATCAGGTTTTGGGGAGAATGTGTTTTAGCTGCTGTTCATATCATCAATAGAATTCCATCCACTGTGTTACTTAATAAGTCTCCTTTTGAAATGATGTTTGGTAAACCTCCAGAATTGTCTTACATGAAGATTATTGGATGTTTGTGTTATGCAACTACACTGTTGAGATCTGATAAATTTGGTCCTAGAGCCATCAAATCAGTACTTATGGGTTATGGTACCACACAGAAGGGATATAAACTCTATGATCTACAAAATAAAGTCTTCTTTATCAGTAGAGATGTGGTTTTTAATGAATCTATCTTTCCTTTTCAAACTCAGTGTTTTGATGACATACAAGACAGTGTATCATCCATTGAATCTTCAGATTTGCCAGTCAGATTTGATGATCTTGAGGATTATCATCAACAGGATCAACCAACCATAGCTGATCCCATTGATAATGTTGATAATGCATTTGAGGATCATCATCAGCAGGATCAATCAACTATGGATAATTCACTTTTGAGCTCCAACAGACGACAATCAACAAGAACTTCTAGGCCTCCTCTTTGGCAAAAGGATTTTGTTACCACATTCAAGTCTAGATCAAGGTCCAATTGTTTGTACTCTCTGAAAAATAATATTGATTACAAGAATTTGTCTTCCTCTTATCAATGTTGCATTGCTAATCTTTCAGTTGACACTGAGCCTAAGTTCTATCATCAAGCTGCCAAAGATAAGAGGTGGGTAGCAGCCATGAAAGAAAAGATACAAGAATTGGAAGAGAATAAGACCAGGGAGGTAGTAACTTTACCTATTGGCAAAAAGGCTATAGGTTGCAAATGGGTGTACAAGATTAAGTACAAGGCAAATGGTGAAGTTGAAAGATTCAAAGCCCGACTTGTAGCCAAAGGATACAGCCAGCAAGAAGGTTTAGATTACCAGGAGACTTTTTCTCCAGTTGTTAAAATGGTTACAGTTAGAACAGTGCTCACCTTAGCTGCATCTAAGGGATGGGATGTACAACAGATGGATGTTTATAATGCATTCTTGCAAGGTGACTTGGTAGAAGAAGTCTATATGCAGATACCTCAAGGATTCTCTCATTTGCATGCTGAGGATCAACCTGTGTGTAAGTTACTTAAGTCATTGTATGGACTTAAGCAAGCTTCACGACAGTGGAATGTGAAATTAACTCAGGCACTGTTAGTTGCTGGATTTCAGCAAAGCCATTTGGATTACTCTTTATTGATCAAGAAGTCTGATGAAGGCATTGTGATTGTTTGGGTTTATGTTGATGATTTGTTAGTCACTGGCAGTAACATCACACTAATCAATGACACCAAACAAGTCTTAAAGGATAACTTCAAAATCAAAGATCTAGGATCATTGAGGTATTTCCTAGGGATAGAGTTTGCCAGAAACAGGGAAGGAATTCTCATGCACCAAAGAAAGTATGCATTGGAGATTATTTCAGACTTGGGTTTAGGTGGATCTAAACCTATTGCCACACCTGTTGAGATGAATGGAAAGCTCACTACTGCAGTCTTTGACAAGCATGTAGGAGTTACATCTGATCCTGTATTATCAGATATTGGTGAGTATCAAAGATTGGTTGGGAGATTGATCTACTTAACCATTACTAGACCTGACTTGTCCTATGCTGTTCAAAACTTAAGCCAATTCATGAATGCTCCTAAGCAATCTCATATGAATGCTGCTATTAGAGTTGCCAGATACATTAAACAACAACCTGGCCTAGGTATTCTGTTATCTGCTCAGGATTCTGGTTCCTTACAGGCTTTTTGTGATGTTGATTGGGGATCATGCCCTGATACTAGGAGATCCATTACTGGATATATGGTTACATTTGGAGAATCCTTACTTTCTTGGAAGTCTAAGAAGCAATCTACAGTATCCAGGAGTTCTGCTGAAGCAGAATATAGAAGCATGGCTTCTACTGTTGCTGAAGTTACATGGTTAATTGGTCTCTTTCGTGAATTAGACATACCTATTGTCTTGCCTATTGTTGTACATAGTGACAACACTGCTGCTATTCAGATTGCTTCTAACCCTGTTTTCCATGAGAGGACCAAACATATTGACATTGATTGTCATTTTATTAGAGAAAAGGTTCAAAGAGGTTACATATCCATTCAACACCTGGCCACTACTGAACAACCTGCTGATGTATTCACTAAAGGACTTGGTCGATTGCAACATGAATATTTGGTTTCCAAGCTCGGAATGAAGGACATCTTCATATCTCCTAGCTTGAAGGGGGGGTATTGAGGATGATAAAAGTATTGATAAGAGTTGAATTAGTTAGTTAGTTAAAGTTCAATTAGTTAGTTAACTAGTTAGTTGTTAGTTGTTAATTGTTAAGCTTAGTTTGTTAGCCAGCTGTCCTTTTATGATTGGTGCATTAACATTGTTAGTTAGCTAATTGATTGTATATATACATGAGTAGTTTGTACATTGTAGTGTAGAATATACATTGTAAAATACATGAAGATGAAATTCTCTCAATAACATTCTTCTTCTTCTTCTTCTTCTTCTTCTTCTTCTTCTTCTTCTTCTTCTTCAATCTTCCACTGTAATTGTCCTGCATCAACAAATTAATATATGGTCATGAATTTATTTTCTATTTGAATCTTTCTTATATATTTTGTATTGCAGGGGAGGATTTAACATTTCATTTGTTAATAATTTTTTTCATATATGATGTGATAGTAGATGCAACAGAGAATTGTGTAAGCTGCTACATGATTAATGACTATTGTGTTATGCTTGGAAAAGTTAACTGTTTGTTTCTTTCATTCTTTCTTTCGTTGATACGTTATTTTTTATGATGTTCTCATTTTATACAAATTTTGTTGGTAACAAAATAACAATTATTCTATTGAAAGTTGAATTCGAAAGTACTATACACCGTACAACTGTATTTGAATCCAATAACTTTGGATTCTCTGTTGAAATATTTTTCACATTTTGTCTAATTATCAGCTTACTTATAAAATTACTTATTGGTATAATAATATAATTATGATATGAATGTTATTGCATTATCGTATAGACAATTCATATAGTACACATGTTATTTGTATTAATAACAACCTCTTGTGTCTAGAGCTGCTCTAGGAATAAAAGGTCAGGTGCCATTTCCTGACAACATTCATTATTTTGAGAGTTTTTGTGTTTCCATAAACTTTTAATTGATTTGTAACTTTAGGCTCCGAATCATTTGTACGGCTAAAACATGTTTTCTGGACGAGTTGTTCTGGTTGTGCGTATTTGCACATTATTAGGACATAAACCTAATGTAAATCTTTTGAATAAAGTGGCCTTTTGATAATGATTTGTTAGTGGATCAATATTTTCTTGCATTTGATGAGTTTATGAGGAAAAAAGATTGAGGTACGCTCTTGTCAATGCAGCATCTTCGATAGTTTGTACTCTTGGGAATTGAATTTCCAGGAATTGGTTATATGGTCTGCTGTAGAAAAGAGTCCGTTCAGGTATACAAGACGTGATTACTACATTGAAGAGAAGTGATGAGTGTTCTCCTGAGCTATTGATAGAGAATGATGAAGATGTGGATTAACTACTTTGATCAATCGATGGCAACATTGCCTGATGATGAGGAAGCCCTGATCTTGCTGAGAAATGTTTGGGACATGTTTCCATTCCCATTTCGGAGTTTACCTTTATGATGAAAGTAGTGTTTGTGTGTCATACAAAAAAAAACTTTAGTATATTGAAAGATAGATTGATCTTTTATGAGATTAACCTTTTTCGCTTAGGAATTGTTATATAAGGTGGTGTATGAATTGCCCTGCCAATGACATTATCCTATTTATGCACGGTAACTATTTATCAATAGAAAATTAATGGATGATATAACATACGGAGAATGTGAACGAGAAATTATAAACATCAACTCTAATTCACTTCATATGTTGGTCCGTTCCCTGCACGGCAGCCTCATCTAATTAATTATTAAAAGAGAGAACGGAAACGGTAAATAGTCGAAATATTTGCCATTCATCCAAATAGTAATACATAATTAGATTAATTAATAATTAATTATAATTTAATATTCACAATCTTTTATTTCATAAAAAAATCAATATTAATAATTTTTTATTGATTTCAAATGAAATTTAAGCTATACACATTTTTAATATGTACATACTCTATTTTGTGAGTAACATGCCCTTTTTTAATATAAAATATTTAAACTAACCTTTCACAGAAAATGTAATAGTGTCTGTGTCATCACCACAAAAATAAAAAATTAAATTTGGACGTCAACCAATTTTTATACTTATTTTTTACTATAGTTTATAATGCAACTATAAAAATATATCTAAAATGAAAGATAAAGTTAATTAAAATTAGTGTATAAAGATAAATTTTACTAAATACAACTAATTTTTAAAATTTTTAATTTTACTGAAAAGTTACCATTGATCTTTTAAAATTTGAATCAAAAACTAACTCTACACTAGAAATTTCAATCTATTCTTTTTCTATATAAACTAATTTTCCATCAAAATATTTATTTTACTCTCTACATATAAGTACATAGTAAATAAATTTGAAAGATGAAGTTTTTTATTATTAGTTTACAAATAAAGATAAATTTTACTATACATAATTATTTTTTAAATTTTTTTTAGTTTGAATGGGAAGTTACCATTGATTTTTTAAAATTTAAATCGAAAACTAACTCTATCCGAATTTCAAATTATTTTTCCTACATACACTAATTTTCCATCAAATATTTTTATTTTATTCTCTAAATATAAAAATATATTTAGAAAAATGAAAGATAAAGTTTATTAAAATTAACTTACCGATAAAGAAAAAATTTACTGAATATATTTAATATTTTGAATTTTGAACTTGAATGGGAATTTACCATTGATTTTTTAAAATTTGAATTGTAAACTAACTCTATACTAGATAAAGCTAAATTTCAATTTATATGTTCCTATATAAAGTAATTATCCCTCAAATTTTTCAAAAAGAAAAACTTAAAACCAATTTATAATAATTCAAATACCGTCAAACATGCACAATATAACTAAAATTTTAATAGAAATCAATTATTACTGTCAGACTGATCCCAAATATTTGCTCTATTTGACTCCTCCTTTGTAGCAAACATCTTCGTATATTATATTTAGAGAATAATTATAGGAAACTAAATCAATAGACTATTTGACTTTAAATTTGAAGTATTTCCTCATCCTACTAATAATTAATTATAATTAGTAGTCTAAACATAAATTTTAACACTATAATTTGACTATCACTTACTACAAAATTTTTTTATCATTGAATTAAAAAAAAATTAAAATATAAAATAAAAATAAAAGAGATAATGTTAGTTCAGTTGAGGATTTTGAGTAGTTCAGTGCCACCTTATTATTTCAAACTTTACTTTAAATTGCTACATCGATTGAGGGTATTTATTAGTTTTAATTTTGTGTAAAAAGAAGATGTATTACTAAGGTAATATAAGAAAATGATCAACCAATATTTTATTGTTATTTTCATAATATAAAATTTTTAATTTTATATTTTTAAAAATGCTATGCTTTTAATTAAATTCCAATCATGCTTAAATTTTTTTTATGTAATATTTTTTATAATATTAATTGTAGATTTTAAAGTTGATGTATGTTCTTTGCAACTTGAATTTTTTTTTTTATCAGTATGCATCATATTTGATTTTTTTTCCCCATAAATTAAAAATATTAAGTACTAGAAAAACTTACTTTGCAAATCATCTCAAACATATGCAATAATAACTCATTGATATACTAATTTACATTAAAAATTTTGAACACATGATGTATAACATAATTACTTAACGCGCGGGTACGTATGCTAATTGTCGTTATAGTATATGTTTCAAGATGTTGTGTTGGTGGATGATGAACGTGTTGTTATTGAGATAGAAAACCTTAATGATCTGAATGATTCATCATTCAACAAGTTTGAGAAAAACAGGAAAGAAAACGCAGTCACACAAAGGACAATGAAAAGGAGTTGCCTCACAATTCTTCACATTATGTTGGTGTTGATTCGAATTTAACAAGTAATGAAGATTTTCAGAAGCTGGCCCAAGAAGAAGGTTCATCAAAGCATGAATGATTTATGATCATTTACCATTTATACTTTTTTATTTATATTATAATAATATTATTTATTTTTTAATAAAATCATGATGACTTGAATAAATTTGAGAAAAGCTAGGATGCTCAGTTAATTAAAATGAATACTTTTTTGGGTGCATCATTCAAGAGTATCAATGAAGAGATCTCTTTAAATTGTGTTTGTGTCCAGTCAGAATCCAGCAGAATATTATTTTTCATTTCTTTTATAAGATTATTAATTTTACTGGTTTAGTCTATTTCAGTTGTTATGTTAGTATACAATATGATTCTTTCAACATCAAATGAAATAGTTTCAAGAGAGTGTTGATGGTAATCTAAGCATTCTTGTATTTTGTTTTAGATCAATTCAGGTTTCAGTTGTATTGTTTGTTTGTTTATAGCTTTGTGTTTAATACTTTGTTGGTGTCGAGTCAAATTAAAGTAGAATACCACTTCGTTGTTGGTTCAGTTGTTCTTATGTTATATATATGTATATAGTTTTTTACTGTGTTTTATTAGACAAAGTGTTGATGGTATCAAAATTTCTTATGTAATTTGTTGGTCATCTAGTAAGATTTCTTGTACTTAATGTGTTGGTATAAAGATTCGTTTTTTAAATTTTTGTGGGTATCTGATTATTGTCCCTTTACAATTCTGATTATTTATTGTTCATTGTCTTTTGAGAATATTAGGATTGTATTTTTCACGCATCGAGCTTACACCCTGGACGTGGTCGGCACTCGGAGACCATTACTGACCCCAAGCGAACCCTTAGTCTATCTTAGTTACTCAGTGGAAGACATAAAGTGTTAATACAAGGATTAAGGTGCTACCTAACTCAATTGTCAGGAACTAAAATCAAAATGTTTTAAAAATAACCATTTACCCTAGTCAAAATGGCAACTCAAATTTGAAAATAAGTTGCTAACAAAATTATGACAAAAGAACTAACATTGACTGGCTATCTGTGAAGCCTCTAATAACTGAGATGGATGTTGGGATAGACCCCACAACATCCTTAACCAGAAAGGAATGAAAATGGATCCTCCGGAAAGCAAGGAGGCTCACCAACTGACTTTGAACTGCTCACTGGATCAACAGTGCGCTAGAATATCGATTCTAGTTACCTGCGTCTGAAAGCAATAAAATAGTTCTCCGAATGCAAGGAGGCTCACTACTGAATATGGATGCCCAAACTGGATCAACGAGGTGTTGGATGCTGATCCTGATTACTTGCGTCTGTATCATAAGAAGATGCAGGCCAACTGACATTAGTACATTGAATGTACTAATATGCGAGTTGGAGTGCTAAACAACAACTTTAAGCTTGAAAGGAATAAGAAGAAACTTACCTTGGATCTGCTCAACTGATGGATTACTGAACTTAACATAAGGCAGTAAAACACATGCAATGTATAAAGCTTTGTAAAATAGTATAACAACTTAGTTGATTAAAGAAAATGCAATAACAAACTCAACTATACTTATTTATAAAAGTAATACAGTTTCTGTGCGAGATTCTCTAACCAACAACAATCACTATGAGCATAAACGATGGTACAACCTCTTACCTCACATTGCAAGATGACCATCCTATACTTTGACGATCCACTAGTCTATGATAAAAAAAACACTAAGGAGTCATCTAAAAACTATGAACTTTCTTCTGTCTATGTTGGCTACATTGTTTATGGGGGCTTGAGTTAATATGAACTCATGTCCCATTTCGGTGCTCAATACTACTCCCAAAATACTTAGCTCATATGTTTTTTTAAGAACCACTTCTTCTCTGGTTTGAGGTAATTTCTCAAACTTAGTTTTAAAATCTCTCTTGTAACTCATAGTTTCCATTTAGTAAAACTAGCCAAAGACTCTGTTGGAAGTCTAGCTTCCTTTTTCTTGTTCTAAATGTGAAAACATTTATAACTCTTGAAAATACTTAGTTCACTTATAAATTTTAAAAAAGGAACTCGACTCTTTACTCTTTGCTCAACTTCAAACTCTTGACTTTAACTCGACTTTTAGGGAATACTTAGTTCCCTTATATTTCTTGAAGGAAAGACTTCAACTTTCACTCTTTACTCTGACTTGAAACATGAGACTTAAACAGAGTTAAAACGTTTAATAAAGACTCTTGAAAACTATATGAAACTTTACTTTGACTTGCTTCTTAGCTTCTAGACTTAACTCTTAACTCCTTTGACTTTAATCTTAACTTTCCTTGAACTGCATTATTGATTCAAGGTTATGATTTTCATTCTTTAGTGAGTTCTAGGTGTTTAGAAATCATTTGAAGTAATTAGAATCATCAGAAGGTGTTAATGTACCTTAGAAGGATTTAAAAGGATTAAACTACGAAAACTAGGCAAAAAATGTCAATTTGGACGCACTAGTGGCGCGCCGCGCCAACCTTAGTTTACTGAGGCTCGGTTTTGGCGCACAGGTGGTGCATCGCGCCAGGACCTAGCTGACTAAAGCCGTTTTCTTGCGCACTGCAGGCACGACGCGCTTGACGTGGCCTAGGTGCGTCTGACGAATTTTTCAACTCTTTCTCTGGCCCTAAATTGCCAAAGCCTTCATGGTTTCATCCGCAAACTCTGATCACCAATACCTTCAATACTTATATGATTTAACTCAAAAATAGTATTGGAAATTAGTAATCAACATCAATGGGCATGCAATCAACTCAACCAAAAGGGATTCGACAAGATTATTAAGAATTCATTTCTAGTCATGTAATTAATTCTAAAACATCTAAATTGAAACAAGATTGGTGTGTGGATGAATTAATCCAACATGAAATATCTCACACACCTTGATAGGGATCACCCCTGATGAATTTCACGAAATCCAATGGTGTTCTTGGTGAAACTTTGATCTTTTTTGTCTTCTCCTTCTTCTCTTCTCTTTTATCCCAAGCCCTAAGCGTAAAAGAACTTTTTTAATATGAACCAAGACTTACTTTTACCCCAATTAAAACCTTAAAAAGAATTAGGAAATAAATGGATAAAAAGACTAGTTTGCCTTTCCTTAAATCCGGATTTGACTTTCCTTGCTTCAACAACCCAACTTCCTAAAGGAGTATCTCCCTCATACGATCTCAAAATTGCACAAACTCGGCGCCATTAGAAATTCCACATCCTGGTTTACCCCCTAGACGTAAGCGTCGTCGTTGTCCTCTTTGAGGACTAAGACTAGCCTCTTAGTTTACATTATTACATGTATAGGCCAAATTTAGCGGAATATTTAAAACTATTCATTACTTCTACTTGGAGGTTTACGTAGACCTCTACACACACATAATATATATCCGTATCGAGTATAGATAGACCCTTCGTATAGGAAGGTTACATAGACTTATACTTTTATTGTATATATATATATATATATATATATATATATAAAGATAGAACATAGTCTCCAAAGTTTGTCTCATCTCATAACCATCTAACAAGATTAGCAATTTGGACATAACCCATACATCAATGTTAAGAGAGCCACATGTAGGCTTCATACAATCCATACTCAAATGAAAGGAGATAGAATATAAGAGTCTTAGAACTAAGACAACAACATAAGCTCTATATTGGCATAGCCCTCGGAAAATGAGGACCTACCCTACTTGGATGATGATCAAAGGATCCAAGTCTTCTTCAAGTAGCCTTCCAAAACACTTCAACGACCGAAACCTAAAATGTTGGGGAAAAGGAAGAAATAGGGTTAGTACGCCACTTGTACCAAGTATGACACCATATGCACACATACATGAAAAACATGCTAAGAAAATGGACATCTCATAAAGTATGCATTTTTCATTTTAAAACCCTTATGCACATTCAATAAGACCATACCAACCAATATTGCATATACATTAAGTCATAGGCATGTTCATCACAATACTACAATATCAAGCCTAGTCAAGTCAACCATCCCTACCACATAAATAGATACATGCTCAAGTAAACTCTATCATCAAGTCATATTAACAATAAGCATGAATAAGAGTACATTTCATTATAAACAAATCAAGACAATTACCCATGAACCCCTATCATGCAACAAGTGCAATGACCAAGCAAATCCCCATAACCTTACTCAATCAAGTAACCCAATAAGAATCATGACTATCATCCTACTTCATGAGTGAACTAATAAACATATAATATCAACAATGTGTAAATGCATCATATACATATCATATACCATTATAATCATAATCATACATAAGAACATCCTCCTAAGACTCCCCTCAAGGCTAACTAGTGCAATGATTAGGTAGAGTCCCATACCCCTACGTATACTAAGTTAGACCCCTTAAATTATTTTACTTAGAGTTCAATCCTTTGGTTCATTTTACCTTTTGGGAACATAATGCTCTAGTCGACATTGACCACATGAGCTAGTGTGGAATCCAGTTTCATAAAACCCTACACCTAAGGAAGGTGAACTACTTGCCAAGATAGTACCAAAACATAAAATATAGCAACTACATGGATCCACTAGTTAGTAATCCTATGGGGGTAACATAGTTCAAGTACTAGGAGATATAGTGTGGACCTTCTTTATGCTACATGAATTGTAGTCTCCAATCTCAAGAGTACTTTAGTGCTCCTACCTTCCCTATGTGGGAAGGGACACTCCTCACTCTAGTTCACTCGGTACTAAGCTAGAGTTCCTTTTTAAAATGTCTTTAAGCCTTTAGTTATCAATCATAGCTTAGTTTAGGTAATATGGTATAACCCTTGTATAACATCGTCATCATCATAGATAAAAAAGAATTACATGAGTACAAGTCCTCTCATTACAATTCATATAGGTGATGTTAGCACATTAGCATTTCATATCATAATAAGGCACATTGGTAAATCATTCATCCTCCTTATAACATTTACATCTTAAGCCAACACATCACAATCAACATCACGAAATTTCAATTCAACATCATACCACCCTATCAATCCTAATACAAGGCATACTCCAATATAACATCATGACTTAACCATAATTAACCACAATTTGAAGTAAAGAATAGAGACCATAAGACTTACCAAATCTTCTTCGTATTTCATCATCAAGGTCTTACCATAAACCCTCAATTAAAACCAATTTGGGTATACATCATCATAAGTCAATAATCAACATGATTACAAGCTAGAAGAATCACTACATCACAATTCAATACTAGATCATAGCTTAAGAAAAGATACTTAGGTCAATTCACTTCCTAACCTAGATAATATTCTCAAGAACTAGTATGAGAGACTACAATTTACTCTAATTTGTTAATGATTAATGTAACAACATAATTTAATAGCAATTCAACCAATAACCAAGTTAATTGAACCAATTACAACCTAATTCATATCAAGATCAAACCTAGGGTTAAGGGTTAAGGGTCATTATCTACAAACTAGACCAAACCATCAAGATATATCATAATCAAGTTAGAATGCATGTTAATCAATTCATATTATCCATATAAAACATAAACATACCAATTCATAACATGATTTTCGAGATTGAGAAGAACCCATATGAAAACTTAACTTTTTGAAAATACTTTGAAGGAACCCTTTGTGGAAAGGGGTCTCAAAGGTGAATAAGATCTCATACATCAACGTTTAATGAATATTTGATGGAAAAATTCGTCCCTTTACAGCCCCCAAATCCCTCCCCTAGCTAGTCTTCAATGGTGTCTTCCAATAGAGAGTGAATGAATAGAGTTTGTTTTGAGAGTTGTAATTAGACTAATGGAGTTGGGGTCTTTATGTGGGAGGTTAATTAAGTTAATTAGTCTTCCATTAATCCCTAACTAACCACCAAACAACTTAATTAATTAACTAGGACTTAACTTAAAACATGTAGGAAATGGACCCTCACAAATGAGACCCCGATCTATGGTCCGTCTGTGAGTCAATGGTCATTGTGCCTTTCCGTGCTGCACATCCGTCGTTCTTGTCAGAGACTGTGCAGCTGAGTGCCTTCAACAAATAGGCTAAGTTTTGGTCGACGGTAGGCATCGGCGTCCCGTCAATCAGAACACGCCCCGTCAATTGCCCTTTCGTAGGTGCACACTGCCCAGGCAGTGTTGACACCAACATGCAAGGGTCCTCCTCAAGGGACGTTGGTTGGTCCTTGGGGAGTCGTACCAAGAAATTTCGACCATGAATTAACTTAAATGCCTATTATCTAACCTTCCATTAAATTTTGTGGATTTCTGACTCCTAAAAGCTAGTCAAATAAGCTTAGGCACGCTAGAACCTCCTAGAACTAGTTTCTGGACGTCATGGACGTTCTTGGACGTTTTGGTTTCTAGACTTCCTAAATGACTTATTAAATTTAAAATAGGCCTTAAAACAGTGTTTATACCTTATGACACTTATGTTAGGCTTTAAGACATGTCTTGAATTTTTGAAGTGTTACAAGAAAGATCTTTCCGAGGGATTTCCAACCATATAAAGAACTTACTCTAACTCATCTTGATATAGAAGTTATGGCCATTTGAAAATTATCAAAAACTCACTTTCTTAGCTTTAGGAAATTTTCCAGATTTTCCCTTTTCTTTCCACAAGTGAAAGTTTTAGTTTCTTAGCTTATTCTAGGCTACTACGAGTTACGAGATGTTTTAATATCTCCACCTTGAAAACATTTGTCTTCCAATGAGATTTCTTTCACTACGCTAAGAATAGAAACGTCAAGTTCAACACTCAAAATAAAAAGCACGTACAACATGCTTACTCATAGTTTATAAAGTACTTAAGAAGAGAATTAGTACCCCTTGGTCTGCATACTCTTTGGATTAAAAGATATGTGAGTATCTCTTTTTCATATCCTCTTCAGCTTCCCAAGTTTCTACTTCAACAAATTGATTCCTCCAAAGGACCTTGATTGACGAAACTTTCTTTCTTGTTAATTTGTGAACTTGCAATCTAAAATCTGAACTAAAATCTCCTCATATGATAAACTATCGTTAATCTTATCATTTTCAGTTGGTATAATCAATGAGGGATCACCCATGCACTTATTCAACACGGAGATATGAAATACAGATGAACCACTACTAACTCTTGAGGCACTCCAACTCATAAGCTACGTTGCCAATTATCTTCGATATTCTATAAGGTCCAATATACCGGGAATTAAGTTTTCCCTTTTTACCAAACCTCATGACACCTTGATGGGTGAAACCTTCAGATATACATAATCATCCACTCCAACCTCCAATGGCCTTCTCCGAATATCTGTGTAGGACTTTTGACGGCTCAGTGGCATTGTCATTCTCTCTTGAATCACCTTCACCTTCTCCATGGATTAGTTAATTAGATTTAGTCCTATCAACCCTGTTTCACTAGCTTCGAACCACCCAATAGGAGATCTGCATCTTCTCACATAAAGAGCTTCATATGGAGCAATCTGGCTGCTCGAATGGTAATTGTTATTGTAATATAACTCAATAAGAGGTAGGTAATGTTTACATTCCTACTCTATTTAAATAGGACGAAACATCATGGTAACTTGAAAAACAATCATTTAACTCAATTTTAAAGAATTTAAGAAATAAATAAATTTTAAAAGGAGTCGCCACCTCATTTTAGGGAAAACTAGGAAACCATTAAGTAATCTACGAAACTATTAGATTTTATGTAAGAGTTCAAATTATTTGAAGGGAAGGTGTTAAACATCCTTCGAAATCAACAAATGTGGGTCCTAAATGAATTTATTTTTTCATCTTGAGGAGGAGACGAAAATAATATACAAGTAAAAAAACCCTATAATATAGATAAATAATTAAATAAACAATAATATAAGAAACGACCTAAATTTTTCTATCGTCAATAATATACAATAATGAGTCAAAAATATTATTTGAACTTTGTAAAATAGCTTCAGCGGGAAGCAACTTTGTGTATATGTAAAGACACTTAGTAAAATTGTTAGTACTAAATAAATATGAGTAAAATTTAATAACTCAAATAATAACTTTGAAAATAAAAATTCATCTTATTAACATGGAAGGCCTTGGAAATCGACAATAATTCTTCATCGGTCAATTTTAATGTAAAAAAATATAAATTTAAACTAAATTTCCTTCGTTCAAAATGGGAAGGCCTCCAAAACCGACGGAGAGATTTTCTCATTGGCCAATTTTAACAAGTAAAAAATATAAACATAATTAAACTTCCGTCTTAAAAAATGAATAGGCCTCCTAAATCGATGGAGAGATTTTCTTATTGGCCAACTTGATATATAAAAAACATAAACTTATACTAAATCAACAAAGGATAATGCATAATAATAGTAAAGACAATAACTTGCAATCAACAACTAGATAACAAAAAAAAGAAGAAGAAGACATATTTGCTCGAAACATATTAGAAAAATGCATGAAATTTGTTCGATATGAACAGAAACTTAGCAACATTAATGACTAAATCCACTGATGAATCAAAAAAATATAAATTTAAATCTACATTCAAATCAACTCATATTTAAAATCATGAATAGATCAACGAAATAAATAAATTGTATTTATATATTTAAGGTTACCGGAGTTTGTGGTGATGTCATTTTGGTTGTTGTTAGCTCGACTTGTGGGTGCTGTAGTTTTCTCTTGAGTTGTTCATCGCAGATTGAGGTTCGAGGTACGTGCTTTGCTGGTTGTTTTAGGTTGAGGTGGGTTGCTACTTCGATCTCTTTTATTCACCGATTTGGATCGGAGGTTGCAAGCTGGTAGTTTTGGGTTGCTGGCAGCAGGTTCGCTAGTGAGTTTTGAACACGAGTGGTGGTTGGGTGGTTGCAATTGACGGAGTTAATGGTGGGATTTTTGGGTTGGATTTGGTCGAAAAGTGCGAAAAGAAGAGGGTCGTTTGGGTGGCGTTTTGGAGGTGGCTTTGGTTGGAGAAGAAGGCAAAATGGGTTATGTTTAGGAGGTAGAGCAATGGTGGTTTGTGGTGGGGGTTTCAGGTGGTTTCTCGTTTGTTTTGGACTAGATGAGTTGTGAGTTCGAAGGTGGGGTTCTGAGGTTTGGACGAAGCACTGGTGGTGGAGGCAACGAGTTGTGGGCTCCTGTTTGGTGGTTTTGAGCTTGTTTGGTGCTGGAGATCTTATTGGCTACTGGCCAGTGATGAAATGGAGGTTTTTTCTGGTGGTTGCTTGCTGAAGAAATAATGGAATTTTTTTAGTGTTGCCGGAAAATTCTCCGGCAAGAGTGGTGGTCGGAAAATGTGAGCACTAAAGAATATCTTTACGACTTGTAAATTATGAAAAATTAACCCTAAAATTTATCCACCACCTCCTATTTTTTGAAGGGCAACTTTCACTTATAGCAAATAAAAAATTAATATTTGTATGCTATAGAAGTGTTTGCATAATTGCGCTCCATAGCAAACATAGAAACTGTATAATTCGCTATACATATACAGTTGAAGCAAATTGTATAAAACGAAGTGTATAAAACAAGAAAGAGAAACACTCTTGGGCAGAACACTATATAAAAACGAAGTTTATAAAATGAATTGTATTATTACAAGTGTATCTAACGATTATATACAATTTGAATTTGTGTAAAACGAGAAAGAGAGAAAGAAAAAAGATACTTGACAAGGAAAATACAATTGAATCGAATAGTATAAAACGAGAAAGAGAGAAATTTGATACAATTTGAAAATTGAATAAAACGAGAAAGAGAAAAAGACAAAAGAAACTGGGTAGGGGAGTATTTTTATTGTATATTATAAGTGTATAGGACAAAAATATATGTATTTGCATGTGTATATACAATTTTCTCATGCTTTATACAAAAAAAACCACAATTTATACATTTCGCTTCTGTTTGTATAAGTGAGAAAGGCGAGGGTGGCGAGCGAGATCTGGGAGAGTGGCGAGCGAGATCTGAAAGAGGGGAGAGAGGAGAATAAAAATATATGTATGTATACAATTTTCTCTGCTTTATACAATTAGAAATAATTTTTGTACAGTTGTGTATGTATAAAAAGTGATAAAGTGAGCGAGAGATTGGAGAAGAGTGGCGAGCGAGATATTTGAGAGAGAGGCGCCTGTCAATTCTTGGCAAACGTTTTCTATGGAGCAAAATTAAATCAAACTCTAACTACTCCATTTATTTTAGGTTATTAGTTTGCTATTATATACAACTTTCCCTTTTTTGAATTAATAAAGCCTTAAATAATTTTTTTATTAGAATGGGCCTAAGTCATGGTCTCAAATTTGAGGCCCTAAAATTGTTGGTTTATCAAATATTTGTGCATAAAAATTTATGCATATTTGAACAAATAGTTATACTTTACAAAATATCAAAATATATATTAGCAAATGTAACAAATAAATTGAGTATTAAAAAAACGTAATAAAAATAACTAATGTCATATAAAAATTTAATATGTAATTTACTAATAAAAAATTCTAAATTTTGAAAAATAAAGATAATTATAGATAAGCTTAATTTAAAGTTATAAATTTTTTTTTGAACTATTAAATAAATAAAACTTAAAAGTTACATATTTTGTAGATGTTAAATCAAAATTGAGTGTCAACAGTTGTTCCTTTCGTTGGATATGATTGATGAAAGAAATCGTGGACAATAAAATTGACAAACCCGATTATGGCCGAACATATGTTTATATAAAAGTGTGGTTGAAGTATTGTGGAAGTTGATTCCGGACTTGCTTCCAAAAGGTTCAATATTGTATTGCGTTCTTGTTTAAATAGTCCGTACCTGTGGCTTAACAAAGAATGCATCCTCTTGGATGTTCTCGAAAAAACAGAGATGAAACTCATTAATAGGGACAAAATTACACGGAAAAGGGAGCGTCTCTTATGATACGACAAATGAAAATGATCTATTGGTAGGACAGGAATGCATGTTCATTGGTAGGACAAAGGAAAAAAAAATGGTGCCTCGATAGAATTTGAATGTATGCCCATCGGTAGGACTAATAAAAAAAATGACCTATTGATAGGATTTGAATGTATTTCCATCGGGTAGAACGAATAAAATGATCCATTGGAATGAAACAAATGCATGTCCATTGGTAGGACAAATGAAAATGATCCATTGGTAGGGTATGAATGTATATCCATCGATTGGACGAATAAAGATAATCCAATTGTAGGATTCATCGGTAGGACGAATGAAAAAATATGATCCACCAGTAGGATTTTTAATGTATGTCCATCAATAGGACAAATTAAAAAAAGATAATCAAATCGGTAGGATTTTGAATGTATGTCCATCGGTAGGAAATTGAAAAAAGATGATCCGTCGGTAGGACGAATGAGAAAATATGATCCATCGGTAGGATCTTGAATGTATGTCTATCGGTCTGACAAAAGAAAAGAGATGATCCATCGGTTGGATTTTGTATTTATGTCCATAGATATAATGAATGAAAAAAATGATTTATTAGTAGGATTTTGAATGTATGTCTATCAATAGGAAGAACGAAAAAAGATGATCCATCGATATGATTTTAAATGTATGTCCATCGTTAGGACGAATTAAGAAAGATGATGATCCATCGGTAGGATTTTGTATGTATGTTCATCGATAGGATAAATGAATAAAATTATCCATCGGTAGAATTTTGAATTTATGTCCATCAATAGGACTAACGAAGAAAGATAATCCATCGATAGGATTTTAAATGTGTGTCCATTGGTAGGACAAATGAAGAAAGATGATTATCCATCAGTAGGAGTTTGTATGTATGTTAATCGATAGGATGAATGAAAAAAGATGATCCATCAGTGGGATTTTCAACATACGTCGATTGGTAGGACGAACAAAATTTTTTACAATGCAAGTGTCCTCTGACTTGAACATGGAATAGATAGGGTTCAGATCTTTCACCTCCAAAGAGATGCGACTTAAATGCAATGACTTTCTTGGCTAATGGAAAATACAAGGACCCTCTTGGTAAATTAAAAATGCATGACCTTTTTGGTGAATAAAAAAATGCAATCGCCCTCTTTGGAAAACTAAATGCAATGACCTTCCCAGTAAATAAAAAATTGCAATGGCCCACTCGACAAATAAAAAAATATAATAGAAATGCAAATGATGGATGACTCAATGATTTTCCACTGTTACGAGGTGGATCACTCAATTATTGTCCAACTATAACGAGGTGGATGACTCAATGATTGTCTTGATTCATCGCCCCAATGTTTTCAACTATTCCTGTACTTGAAAAAGAAACAGTTAGTAGACACAATGTCTCCTTAGCTAGTGACTTTGTCAAGAAACCTTGATAAAAAAATTCTTTAAAAGAGAATGTGAACAAAAGCATGAACACTTACCGAACGTGAGCAATCAACATTTTGCTCTTGACCCTTTTATATTTATTGTGACTAAAGTTTTTTTGTGATTTACCTTGGTCACGAACTTACCAATGTTGTAGTTTTAAAATTATTTAGATTTTAGAATACAGTAAGTTCAAGTTTCATTCGAATTAAGTGGGTACAAGTTGGTAATGCATATTTGGACATAATGATGAGTAGTGGTCAAGTAATCATTGGAAAATAATGTTTTAAAGGAATTAGTTTGTGCTCTGCATATTTCTTGGGATATTTTAACAATACTAGTTCTTTGTTATTATTTGGAAAGTAATCATTTGCTGTTAATGGTCATTGATTATGTATAAAACTTCCATTTTGGATATTTCTCATATTTATCACATTATATTTCAAGTTTAATATATTGAGATGTGAAATCAATTATTAGATGTATCTTACGAAAATTATTAGAGTTGATTTTGGAAAAATTAGACTTAACCCTAGGGTTGAAACATTTGTACTTGATTATAGATTTGGGTGAGTTTTTGGGTCTAGGCTAAATCTATAGTAATATGAGTGTCAATAAGTTTTGAAATATTATTGTGTTTATGTACTTTAATAGATTTCATTAATTTGGCAGATCAATGAAAAGGGAAGGCTCAAGTCCCAAAGTGAATTGTTGATTATGTAATGCAAGTGGATTTCTAACCCCTTGTTAAGTGTATGAAATTATTGTATTTCCTTGTAATATGTGTTTTTAAGTAATGGAAATTGGTGATGGATTGACATTTCCATGTTGAATAATATAATGACGGAAAAGAGTAATAAAAGAAGGTGATGTTATTAATTATTGGTGTGTGATGTTTGAGAATGATTTGAAGGCTTATTGCTTAATTGTTGATGATGTTTAACAGTTGCATTATTGTGAATTGTGCATTATTATGAAAATAGTCATATAATAATTATATCTAATAATTATTTATGTGAAATATGTCATTGTCATTGGATGTGAAATATGCTTATGATAAGTGTTATATGATAAGAGGATATACCATTTTGAGGGACGTATCGTATGCTGCAACGAATACTATATATCGAGCAGCCTATCATGCGTCATGATGGATACTATTATCGAGGAATGTGTCATGGCCATGATGGATGCATTTACATATATGACCCCCATGGGTCTAAGACTAAGAGACAGTTAGACATGCAACACGATACTTGACATTGCATATTTTTTTATCATTGATGATCTTGATATTGTGTTTTGCTGATCTTGTTAGTGGTTTTCTGTGAAAATTCTAATTGATGAATATTGAGTTGTTATCAAGAATATGTAATAACTAGTGTGTTGTTGTTGGGTTGTGTGCTTCGTAAACTGTGGACTATTAGGTTGGTCTAGTTTTATGTATGTTGTAGTTGTGGAGGTTTGGATGGGGTGTAAGTGCAACACCCTAGAAATCCTATTACTTAATTAGAAACTCATGAAGTGGTTAATTTTAATTATAGACCTAAACTAATGCATTCAACTTTATGAGGAGGTATTAAGACATAAACGTTAATAGACAACCACGATGTTTGGATATTTGGGAAGATGACCTAGTGTTCCATAAGGTGTTTCAAGGGGTTTAAAGAGTCGGATAAAAGTCAAACTTTGTGAAAGGTCTTAGGATTTACATTAGAGTGTTCTTAGGGTGAAAAAATCAGAGTACGACTTCCCAAGGATTACCTTAAGGGATCTCGAGGAGGATCATAATATTTGACCCTAAAAGCTATGAAAAGACATTGTGCAATCCATGAGAGGAATGACGGACCGTAGACTGGATGACACCACGTCAATGGTTCTCATTGATCCACACTAGGCCATTTCACCAAAATATTCCTAAAACCAATCTATCTCACAAACCACGCTTACCAGTACAGTCTGTGGTTTGGTTGATGGGCTACCGATGATTAGACCCTCACTTCACTGTCTCAAGTTGGTTAAGTTAGGTGAGTTCAGGAAATTAGTTAGTTAACTAATTAACTGTGAGGGACGATTTTAATTATTTAGTTTAGGACTATCAAAGGTTCCTAAGTTATTAACCTAACCTAACACTTCATAAATCCCAAAACCAAATAACTAACACTTCTCTCTACTTTCTCTCACTACTCCAAACCCCATTAAAGAACAAGTTGAATCCTCACTAGGGATTCAAGATCAAGGCTTTATTATACAATTCTCTATGAATTAATAAGGTATGGAAGATATTCACTCATGGGACTCCTTTCCACAAGAGGTTCTTTAAAGTTTGGTTTTCAATGTTCCTTAAAACTATGGTTTTTATCCAATTCCATGGGTTATCTTTCAAATTGGTTTAATGTGGTATTGTCTTGACTAAAATTGATGTATTATGATTATTTATCGGTGTATTTATTTATTACTTTGGACTTTGACCCGATTTCCCTAAAATATCCATGAATGTCCCTTTTCTCCTATCCATAACTTGCAAACTAGGTTGATAGATGATTAGGGATGAAGTAATTGATTGTCTTCCTGCATACTTTACTATTATATGATGATGATGATTGGATTGTTGGATAAATAATGTGGGATCGGGGGTGAAATCTTGAATGTTCTTTAATTATATTGGTAAGACTTTCTTGGTCATGAACACTTTATTACTTCAATTACGTTGGTCTATTTTTGATAATGTTGTTCAATTGAAGTATGATGGATGATGTTACGCACATATGATTACTCTATGAATATGATGGATGTGACATAATTATAGGTGTGTTGTATGAAAAATTTAAGGTGATTTGTCAGGTGCATTCTATTTCTATGATTATGATATGATGTTTCTAAAATGATGATGGTTTAGTGATGAAAGGTTGTTCTTATCCTAGACCTTATGAGCTATTGACATTATTATGAAAGGGGTTAGTATTTTATGAACTATATTAAGAAATGATTTCCCTTCCCAAGTGGGAAGGTAGTTTCACCATTGTTCTCATGAGATGGAGACTATAATGAGAGTTAGCATAAAGAAGGTTTCTAATACACATCTCCTAGTTCCATAACTAAGTGCCTCCATCGGAAGACTAGATAGTGGATCCACCTAGATGCTACGATTATGAATGGTTCCACCTTGGAAAGTAAATCACCTTCTTTGTTTTGGGTTTTATGACACTGGATTCCATGTTTATCTCACATGTTCAATTTTTGGTTATGAAAAATGTTCCAAAAAGTAAAATGAATAAATGAAAGTAATAAAATGGACACTTACTAGGCTGACTTAAGGGGTACTACTTAGTGTATGTAAGGGTATGAGACTTTACCTATGAACTGAACAAGTTGTCGTTGAGGGGAGTCCTAGGAGGAGTTTTTATGTTATGAATGAAATCCAAAATGTTGATATGATATGATATTGGTTTAATTTGATGAACATGATATTGGTCAAAATTGCTATGCATAATGATGAATACGCATGATGTGATGTTATATGAGGTAAAGACATTACTTATGGTCTATGTATTAGTTTACTTGGTTTATGTGTGGTTATGGGGCTTCACATGTGTATTGCACTACTATGATTGGGTTGGGATTGTGATTAAGGGTCTTGTAATGCTTTGATGTTATGAACTCTAAACATATAATGTTGATATGGATTGATGATGATGTTATTCTTTTATATGGAAATGAATATTTCTTCATGTTGTTGTTATTATTGACTTGTATATGCTCTTGCAAATGTGCATAAAGGATTTCAAATTTAAACAAAATGTCCCTTTGTGAATGTTTTCAAAGGTTTTACTTTGTATGTTGCCTTACTTAGTACATATGGTTTTTACTAACCCATATTCTCTTCTATTTCTAGAATAACGTAAGTTTGCTCCATTGAAGAGATTTAAGGCCATTTTCACGGAAGACTTGGATAGTTCCCAAGTTGTTGGTAAGTCTTCCAGACCGAGGATGAAGCCTACTATTCTAGCTATCCTATTGATTAGTCTTAAGACATTGTTCACTTCGTAAATTGTAAAGACTATGTTTTATTCTCGTATGAGGCTTATTATAGTGATGTAGTGGCTATGTCGCAAATCTTATACTCTTATGTTAGATGGTTTTGTGTGAGACAACTATGTAGACTATTTTTATAAATGAGAAGTCTATGTAATCTTCATATGTAAAGTTTTAAATTTTTCCGCATTTTCTCTACCTATGATATGCAATGATGTATTCTAAGGGATAGTCTAAGACCTTTTCAAGGACGAAGATGTCGGTTACATCTAAGGGTTGCTCCCCGATCGTGACAAACTTGGTATCAGAGCGTGAGGTTAAAAAATGATAGAAATGATATCTCACAGGACCACGTCTACATAGAGTCTTTTTAATGATTATGAAGTGCACCATACTTATGAATGAGAGGATATGTGATGCTTACGAAACTCTCACTTCTTTGGTATTCTCAACTCGTGCATTAAGAATATTTAATTGTACATATATTTTTCTTCTAATTTTTTTCTTGTGGTTATAATCTATGACTACTAGAAGTGCAACCACACGAAGAGTGGAAAAGGAGATTGCTAATGCGGGAGTTCCTCCCCAAGACAATCAAGCTTCTCCTCAAGGTAACCAAGCTTCTCCTCAAGGTAACCAAGCTCCTTCTCAATAACAAGATCCACAAGGTCACCAAGCTCCAGTCAATCCCCCGTACATGCTGGATTGTGAGATAAGGGCAGCTTTTTTAAGTTTAGATAAGGCAATGACTAGTCAAGAACAAGCTGTAACTACTCAAGCTCAAGTTATGACGACTCAAGAAAATCGGGAATTTGGACCTCATGACAACCAAAATATTAGTACCATGGCTTATCGCTTGAGGGATTTCACTAGGATTAGTTATTTGGATCTAAGGTGAATGAAGACCCCCAAGACTTTTTTGATGAGGTTTACAAGATCTTGTATGCTAATGAGAAGGCTGAGCTAGCCTCTTATCAACTCAAAGATCTGGCTCAAGCTTGATATACTCAATGGAAAGACAATAGGGCTCTGAGATAGGGCTCCATAGGTTAAGAAGTCTTTAGGAGGGCATTTTATTGTAGGTTCTTCCAAAGAGAGAAAAGAGAGGCAAAAGTGGAAGAGTTCATCAATTTTCTATAACATTCCAAAATTCCATGACCTAGTCTAGAGCCTGACATGATGAAATAAGCTCTAAAATAGTGTTTATAAGTATAAACTAATGTAATGAAACTAAGGAAGTGTTAGATTCAAAATGTCAAGAAATGACCATGACGTCTGGAGATTTGTAAAAGATAAACAAGTGTGCCTTGGTATGTTTCAAGGGGTTTTAAGAGTGAAAATTTAGTTAAGTTTGGTAAAACGGTTTTAAACATGTCTTGGAGTGTGTTTGGAGTTAAAACGTATGGTTACAATTTCCGTAAGAGGACCCTTGCATATGACCAAAAAGCTGTCAAGTTGACAGTGGCTAACAACGGGCCAAAGGATGAGCCATCGATCGGTCAAAAGACCGTCGATTGTCGTCGTAGGTCCATGATTAGACATTTTGGAAAATGACTCGCAAAACCCACTCTCTAACAAGAACCACGGACTGCTAGTATGGAGCCATTGTTTTGGTCTACAAACCTTAGTTGGGGTTCCGTCGTTTGGAACTCCACTTCACTGCCAAGTTTCAGTCAAGTGAAGTCAAATTAGTTAATTATTTAATAAAGTAATTAGGGTTTAAGGGGTGGTTAAGTAATTTTTTTGGGTACTATAATAGAGTTAACCCTAATTAAACTAACTCACCACTCCATAATTTCCCAAACTCAATTCTCTCCAACTTCTCTCTAATTTCTCTATTCCAAAGACCCTATTGAACATCAAGCTTCAAGGTTTACTAAGGATCCAATATTCATGTTTTTATCCGTAATTCTTCAATGAATCCTAAGGTATGGAAGGTATTCACTCTTGGAATCTCTTTCCCCAAGAGGCTCTTCAAAATTGTTTTCAAAGATGTCTAAAACATGGGTTTTCTTCCAATTTCTTGAATTGTCTTTCAAATTGATTTGATTTTCAATTAGTTTGGTTTATATTTTTATATTATGATTGTTTATGGGTTTAAATTTTGTATTTCGTAGTCTTTGATCAAGTTCTATAGAAGAATTCATGAATGAACCCTTTTCCCTAACCCTAGTTACGAATTGGACTTGTAGATTATTAGAGATGTTAGAAATGATTATATTATTGTATATATTACTATTATATGGTTATAATAAGTGAATTTATGTATGAATATAGTTATATTCGTGGTAAGATCATGAAGGAGCTGTTGGAGGATATTTTGTAAGACCTTTATGATTATGAGTTCTTTACTTCGATCATGATGGTTATAATTGATGATGATGTTTCAATTGAAGTATAATATGTGAATAGAATATTAGTATGATTATAATGTCATGTTATGAATATTTTGGATTGTGAGATCTTGGTAAGGGTATGATGATGCAAGGTGAAGGTTATTCTCTTGTGTGCCTATTTCTATGACTATGATGTGTTGATCTCACTAATGATGGTTTGTAATGAAAGGAAATTCTCATCCTATACCTAATGAGAGAATGAAATGATTATAAAAGTGGTTAGTATCTTGTGGCCTATATTAAGATATGCTTATTAAGAAAGGCTTAAAGACATTTCAAAAAAGGAATTTAGCTTAGCACCGAGCGAACTAGATATTAGAGGTGTCCCTTCCCAATGTGGGAAGGTAGGTTCACAATGATTTTCATGATATGATGAATTTAATGCTAATGGGCATGAATAGGGTTCAATACATATCTCCTAGTGCCTTAAGTATGTTGCCCTCATAGGAAAACTAGCTAGTGGATCCTCCAAGAATAATGTGTTCATGTTTTGGTTCTACCTTGGCAAGTAGACCAGCTTTTTTCTGTATAGGGTTTCATGAAACCAGATTCCATGTATAGCTCACATGTATAGCTCACATGGTCTATTGTCGGTTAAGGCGATTGTTTTGAAAAGTAAAACGAATGAAAGTAATGAAGTGAACACTAACTAGGGTGAATTAAGGGTATCTACAATGTGTAGGTAAGGGTATGGGATTTTACCTATGTATTACACAAGTTGACCTTGAGGGAAGTCCTAGAAGGTTGTTCTTATGCACTTATGATATGAATGAAATGAATGTATTGAGTTTACATTGATGATCCTATATGATGTTGGTTTCATTAATGAACATGATATTTGTCTAAATTGCTATGTATGATGATGACTATCACTACTAGAAATTTGATCTAATGTCATGGTTCCCTTACCATTGCAATAGACATTACTACCGTAGCCATAGGTCTAAGGCTACGAATATGTCAACCGCTACAAAAGATCGCATACCAATAGATCTGTTGCTACGGTTTGGTGCGACGGTTCGTATAACCGTAGCCATAGATTGACCTACTGCCACAGTTTTCACCTGAATTAATTGCCAATGGTTATGGTCGTACTGGTACGATTTTGAACCGCTGGAATAAGGGTTTATGCATTAGTGCTGTTGAGGCTATGGCTAAAGTTTTTCTTTCGATTCAACACACTGTTTCATTCTATTGCGAAAGTTGTTATACGGTAATTTAACACTTTAAATAATTATAGAACTGTTGCTTAATGGCTATTGCAATAGTTATTACATGGTATTGCAACAATTCTTATGCAATAGTTATTACGAAGCTATATTGATACGTATATATACTATTGGTCCACTTGCACAAATATTATATTATTAAGCTATTGCAGTAATTTTATAACATAAAAATACACAAATTGTTCACGAGAATAAATGTTCATAACCAAAATTAAAATTCAAGATCCGTGATTCTAATATCAATAAAAGCAAAATATAAAAATCTTTTTATAGCATTCAAAAAAGGTAAAACACATGCACCACACAATTTTCAATCTTCAAAAATATAAGATTTCTAGAACATCAATACAGTTAACTTCAATACTTCAACTCCTATGTCAAGTCTTCACTATTACTGTCATCGCCTTCTTCGATTTCATCACCGACATACAATTTGAAAAAGTATAAATAATTTAGCAATTTTTTCGCAAAATCTTATTGGATCCACAATAGTGATATAGTACAAAGTTATTACTCTATATCTAATGCATACAAAATAAACTCAATAAACTAAAATATATACTATTTTGAGTATGGAATAATCTAATCATGAATATTTCATGTTTCATTGTGATGAGTGTGAGATGTGAGGCTTTGAGAATTAAGTACAGTAATAACCAATAAGGCAGCCTAATTGGTTAGAAGGTTGCACATTCAAACTTGTTTTATATAATGAATTTAAGCTACATATATTGAATTATCTAGAAGTGATTAAGCCTAGAGACTGTGATTTCTTCCTTATCTCTTCTTTAGTATATGACTAGAGATAATGTTTCTTTTTCCTATGAAACCTAGCCTGTTACATTTGTAGTTTTTATTGTTCATTGTAATTTATTGCATAATGGCTCTATTAACAGAGTTCTAGGGAAGTTATCTAAGACTAAGATGCAGAAATCGGTAAACTTCTGACTTAATATAGAAGATGATAACCTTGGAGTAAGGACAAATTAGTTGGTTATTGTATGTAACTCATGCAAAACCTGCTATTTTAGAACAAATTGGCTGGTTTTAAATGTTCTGCTTTACAAAGTTTCTAGAAAATAATACATTGTGACGATAATCTCATGCTCTCTAGATCTGTTTACTAAGTTGGTCTCTAGATTTGTTTTTCTGCCTAATATATTCTTATGGTCTAGCTAGATCTATTTACTAAGTTGTCTTAGCCAACTACAACCATTAGGCTATGGTTCGACCCAACACCTTAAATCCTCCGGACACAACCAAGATCCCCTTTATTTGGGACACTTTTATACTTCTTTCAAAGGTATGAATTTGCTCTTATCATATTATTCATATGCAGAGATGAGGAACAAGATGAAGTAGCTATAGTTGTGGTTCCATTTGTAGATCAAGGACATCTTAACAACCTTAGTAAACATACATGTTTAATCTACTCCTATAGTCTTCCTGTCTACTATGGAATTCCTTCCTAAGATATACAGGTTCTTATATATATGAAGTTGTCCTATAACTTCTGTCGCTGATTAGGCCGATAATCTAAAACCCAAACAAAAAGGAGGAACATTTAGATAAGAAGGAAAAATATAAAAAGGGAGAAGAAGAGATGTTTAATCAGCAGAAACAAGAAACCAGACTACAAGCATCAAGTACCAGAAAACTCATTAAATCTAACAACTGGTCCTCTACCAGAATACAAGCAGCAAGTACAAGAAAACTCATGAACCAGACAACAAGCAGCAACTCAAACATTAAACTATCAGAGAACAAGCAGGCATTAATTGAACACCATCTTAAGAACCCAACCTTAATTTCCCATATTTACTAATCCTCTCCATAACTTTTCCCCGACTTCCTTGGATCAATAGCATAGTTACAATCATAGTTGTTGTTTATAACTCCAAAAACTTTTCCATTCTAATCGTAGAACAAGTAACAATCAAAAAATAGATTTACCAACACCAACCTTGTTTAGCCCCTTGAACAGAAGTAGGTTCTCTCGGTGAAGGAGTGGACAATGCTGCCATGATGTTAGGATCAATTAATCCCTCATGATTAAGTTGGGAAAGTACATTGGCAATAACTTCTTGTCGCACAATTTTCTTTTTTTTCCTCCATTTGTTTCTCTATTTTTTGCATCCTTTCTTGCATTTGCTGCATTCCATCAGTTATTGCATTTAAAGTTGATTCCGAATTGCCAACTTGTTTTTTCAAAGTAGTCTTTGTAACTACTGCTCCATATAATCTTAGACGTCCTGGATGTTCAGGACCCATGAGGCTTGAAAATACATCAACATACTCACTATTTATGCTAATTTGTTTTTCAATTTCCTCCATTTTAGCCTACCAAAGCATATCCAACAAACACAATCTTATGAAATAAATAATTGATCTCAATAAAAAAAATGAAAATAGATAGTACACATACAATTTTACTAGTAGTATTTTCATTTGAAGCCTTGAACAACGCTCGGGTTTTCTTGTTCTTATAACCACAAAGAGATCCTTAGATGTTACTGTCTCCTTTTCTTTGTCCTAGTCACATTCAAATGTATATTAAATTTTTTTAAATGTCATGTTAACAATATTTAATATATAAGAGAACACACCAGCTTATTACAAACTAGAGCTGAACTCTTTTTGCCAGTAATGTGTGGATTCATCAGCTTTTTTCAATTCCTTGCATTTGTTTCAGACTTTTCTGTAAAGAAATGAATCAATAATGTTAACCGAAGGCATATTACTTCTACAGTGTACTAGATGAGGTAAATATCAGTCTGTCAACCCTTGATAACAGTCATATGTCTTGTAAATAAGTTGTTTTAATGCATGTGACCATTACAACAAATGAAGAAACAAGCTGCAACATGTTACAACAGAGTGGAGAGTAAAGTAAGAAATAAAGTTGCAGCAACACTAATATCACAAAGGATATCACGAAATTAACCAAATCACCTTTGAACTACATTTTTACCTAGAATTTTTCAGAATTCCAATATTTGAGGAGCTCTCTAAATTGACATTCTGGAATATGACCAGGCTTTTTTGTCATTTGAACTGCATCATTGTCATATGGATCATAATAATTAATCTTCAAATCACTTCTATGTCTTCTCCAAGCATCTCAAATCGTTACTATAGTTCAATTTTATGCAGCTTCATGAATAATGTATTTTTCCTATAATTTTGTGTCATTCACTTAGCCAATAGAATTAAAATAGTTTAACAAATAATTAAATATTATAAACTACAAACCTTGGTATAATTCTATAAATCCTGTTTAGTGTCCATGCTCCTCCAATCCAATATATCAAATGGTCAAAGAGTCACATTTCTAGGCAATGTTCCTAGAAGCTACTTTACTAAATGACAACATCATCAATGGGATCAAAAAGTTTATTTTGCCTATTAAGTAGGATGAACTTATGCTCTTTTCGGGCATGAACATCATGCATTTGCGTTCTACCTCTATTATTTGGACTGGGAACAACTTCAGCTCTAAGAAAATACAAGAAATATAATTTAAAATCACAAATACATTTAATAGGTTTCTAAGCTTATAGTTACCTTGTTCTTCAGGTTGATCAACTGTTTGAGAAGTGACAAAATTCATTTGCACTTGATCCTCTATAGGAAACTCCACGACATGCTCCTCAAGAGGCAACTCCTCGACAAGCTTGTCAAGAGGTTGCTTTTCAAAAAGGCAACTTCCCAATAGGTTGCTCCTCGGCAGATTGTTCTTTTGCTTCAAATTAGGGTGCTACTAGTTGTTGTACTCTAATTAATTTAAGCAGATGTCCTTTGTCGCATTCTATAGCTTGAACAATTTCATTTGTTTTCAATAACCGTCATTTCTTTTTTGCCTAGAATGATAACGAACCCGGTTTAGAAAATGTCTTATTGTTTTGATTTTTTTTGTTCTTTTGAAGATTCTTTTTGACTCATGATTGTGACTACTCAAAGCTGTGTGAAAGTAGGAAAAAATTAGTTAAAAAGTATGGGACAGTACGCCTGCAGTACTTAAACATTACCTAAACAGATAAATCACCAAGGTCTTACAATGAGTTGAAAATAAATTGTACCCTTAAGAGACATTTTGATAATATTTTTACATTCAGTAGGTCTTTTATATTTATCCACAATCACAGACAAGATCAAAAGAGATGGTAGACTACATTGGAACTCATCACCACGAGTTTCACTTTACAATGAAGGTAGCTTTCCCTAATGACATACCAAAGTTGATTTCCTTTTCATGAATATAACCACTTAAGTCAAATTAACTATAAGTATAAGAAAGAATATTAAAAGAATCATAAAAAAGAGATAAGAATATGGGGTTTTGGACCTTAATAAAGAGATAAGCCTCTGGTGATTTGCTGCTTCACTGTTATGTTGAAAATTGCTTAGACACTGCAAAAAAAAGAATAATGAAAATGAATAAGAGAGAAAAAAGACTTAACAAAAGTAATAATCCCAAAACAAGAAATGAAGGACCAAAAAAAAATTTTCATAACCTATCCAACATTTTTTAGCACATATGTATCATTAAAGTTGCAGTAATTTTTAGATAACATGAAAAAAAAACACATAGAAATAAAAAGAAGATATAAGAAATATTGTCCACTAAACATTCATAATTTATATGATGAAACTCAAAAGAATATTCATTATTTACTACAAAAAAGTCAAAAATATAATGTATTTGAACAATTTCACAAGATCCTTAGTTAATCTTCAACTTCCATCCAATCCTAATAAGTATCATCAAAGACATCCTCCTCTTCCGATGTTTCCATAGCTTCATCTTGTGAATATTGTGCAGCGGAAGGAGCATCAATAATATCAGTAGGAGGATCTTCTCTCGACCATCTAACATCTACATCAAATAATCTTTCTCATGAACCAATATCATCATTAGGCTCCCTCCAAAATGTTTCTTCAATATTAGGACAATTCTCTTCCTCCAAATCATACAAATCTATTGGGATTTTGTTTCTTGGATAGTAAACATTTTTCACAATTGGGTTTTCCACATAAAAAAACTTGATGCATTTGAGATGCTAGTACAAAATGATCATTTGTACTACATTTTTGTTGTTGAAATATACCCAAGTCAATCCAAATTCATCAACTTCATTATGAACCAATAACATTTAAAAAGTTTAACACTAAAGTAACCCCAATAATCAATCTCAATTATATCCTGAATAATTCGATAATAGAGAACCACTCCATCAACATGATTTTGGTCCCTAGCACTAGCAAAGCTATCTGTTGTTGCTGACAAAGTCATTCCACTATTCTGAGTTTTGCAAGGAGCATCTCGTGTCTTTGTATGAAATCGATATCCATTAATAAAATATCCAGTACATCTTTTTGCCACAAAGTTAGGCCCTTTAGATATCCATTTTAAATGATTGGACACTTCAATATTTTTAACTTTTTCCCTAAACCAATCACCAAATTCTCTACTATGGACCTGTGCTTTTACCCATGCATTGCCTCTAGCACGATTATCAATTAAACTCTTATGTTCCCTATAAGCATGTAATGTAATGTAATTAATGTGTATTTATAAATTAAATGAAATTTGAAATACATTATCATAAAATATAAATAAAGTTTAAAAACAAATGACTATTTTATCTTACTTGTTAAATGCCTCTACTTGTTCATCTCCGGTATTGAACAAGGTATATCGATGTGATTCAAACAACTCATGTTGCTTCATGTTAATAATCTTGCCTTTCCTTGTATTCTCACTTCCTATTGGATGACCTGTCTTAGGAAATAAAAGTGAAACACCACCTTCCGATGTATGAATGTCCTCATCATCATTTGTTCGATACCTACTTAATATAGTTTTAACTGTATTAGGTATGTATTATCTAAATGAAGTTCACACAATCTACAGCCGAAAAACTATCTACAATTGATCCTTCTGGATTTTTTCGATTACGAACGAGCCCCTTGAAGTCACACATAGTTCTCTTAGTAGAATACATCCAATGAAAATGAGTCGTGCCTCCAACTTAATTCATCTACTAGATGGATAGGCAAATGTGTCATTATATCAAAAAAAGATGGAGGAAAAATCTCTTCAAGCTCGCATTCAATATCTATGATTTCTTCTTTCATCTTATCATGATTTCTTCTTCTAATAACCTTGATACATATGGCTCTAAAAAAATTCTCCAATCTAATAAAGATCATGGATACATTCTTGGGTAACACTTTTCTTAATGCAACCTAGAGCAAGTAATGCATTATGAAATGAGCATCATGACTTTTGTATCCTGAGAGTTTTATCTCTTCAATTTTCACGTGACTTGATATATTAGAAGCACACCCATTTGGTAATTTGGCCTATTTTACAACAGTGCAAAATAACTTTTTCTCATCTGGTGTTATAGAGAATCAAGCTTTAGCTAGATGGATATTTCCTATATCACAATCTTTTAGAGTTTGAAGATCTTTACGTATCCCCATTTCATACAATTCATAGCGAGAATTTATATGATCTTTTGAATTTCCAAGTATATCCAATAAAGTCCCAAGCAAATTGTCACAAATATTCTTCTCTATGTGCATTACATCAAGATTGTGCCTCAATTTCTTTGTTGCCCAATACGGCAACTCAAAAATATGGATTTTTTTTCCATAGACCATCATTCTTTTGTTTTCATTTCTTTTTGTTCTTTCTAAAACAATTATTGAATTCACCAAGATCTTCAAGAACTTGTTCCCCTGACAATGAAGCAGGTGCAACTTTATGCTCCTCTTTACCATTGAATGATTCTTTTATCTCTTCTGAATGGATGATCAGGAGGTAAAAATGTCTGATGACCTAAGTAACACATCTTACGACTATGTTTGAGATATTGGGAACAAGTATTATGATTACATGTGGGGCATGCCAATCTCCCCTTGGTGCTCCATCCAGAAAGCATTGCTAGAGCTGGAAAATCACTAATTGTCCACAATAAAGCTGCACAAGTATGAAATGTTTGATTATTTACAACATCATATGTTTCAACTCCCATTTTCGATAGTTCCTTCAACTCTGCAATTAGTGGTTGCAAGTATACATCTATATCATTTCCCGGAGATGATGGACCTAGAATAATCATTGACAACATAATATTCTCTGAGTTCATGCAAGACCATGGTGATAAATTATAGTTCATCAACATAACTGGCCATGTGCTATGGGAAATGTTCATAGTTCAGAACAGATTGAAACCATCACTTGAAAGACCCAATCTAACATTACAAGCATCATTAGCAAAGTCCAGATGCAAGGAATCAAAATCCTTTCAAGCTTCACCATCTTCAAGATGTCTTAAATTCCATCTTTAAGTTGTTCAGGATCATGCCATCTCATAGCTACAGATGTTTCAGAACACATGAATATCCTCTGAAGTCTAGGCTTTCAAGGAAAGTACCTTAAAACCTTCACTGGGATTTTAGTAACCTTATTAGTTAAGTCATTATGAAAAATCTTCCATCTTGAAGCTCCACACACAGAGCAATTATCTGACGTTGCATTTTCGTTCCAAAATAACATGCAATCATTAGTGCAAGCATGCATTTTATCATAATGAAGACCCAAATCTTTTATGACCTTTTTTGCCTTGTAAAAAGACTTGTGTATCTGAGCAAATGGAATCGCCTCTCTTATCAAGTCCAGCAAATCTAAAAATGCCACATCAGTCAACTTGTAAATGCATTTAAACAAGTATAACAAGATGGTAAAACTCAACTTAGAAAAATTCTTACACCCTGGATACAACTCTTCTTTCCCTTCCTCCACTAATTTAAAAAATTTCTTTGCATCTGCAGGTGGCCCCTCGTTAACTCCTTCATGTCTCTGGTCATCTACTACATCTCTAAAAGTATCATGAAGTATTATATCAATGTCGTCATGCATGTTAGAAGTCTTTTCATCATTGGCTGTATATGGTGTATTTCTTGAGGAAAATCCTTCTCCATGAAAAAACCCATTTGGTGTATTCACAGATAAATACATGAAAAATCAAGTGATCCTCTACCATATCTCAACAATGCCAATTACGATTAAAACACTTTTGACAAGGACACAATATTTCATTTCCTTGGGAAGCCTTTTCAAATGATTTATCAAGAAAATCACTAACTCCATTAATATATTAGTTGGTGGATCTTCAGAGATTCATCCAACTTTTATCTCCCAAATCCATTGAATATATATCCTACATGCATGACATGAGCAAAACATTAAATGCAATAAATTCATGAGTACAAGCAATATCTACAGTACTTAACCTTTTGAACTTTTAGATTCATCGAATCTCAAACCTTCATATCAATTGAACACCGAAAATTGACAGCATTAATACTAGATCCCAATTGACAAGTTAAACTTATTAGAAGATTCAACCATTTAAGAAACTTAATTCAAATGAATGAAAAATAGGCTTGCTAAAACAAATTTCAAAGAAAAAAGGACATACTAGATTAGAGAAAATAACATAGATTATATGGCAGACCTATATTAGAAAAAAGAATATAAATTATATGGCAGACCTATATTAGAAAAAATAACATAGATTATACCTTGAAATAAGGGCAAGATCAAACAGACTGAATAAAGTGTACAATCTTATTGGAAATTTCAGTTGCAGAAAGAATTTGGCATATACAAATTAAAGAAGAATTTAAGGATGGTTTTGTGGTAGCACTGAAGAGAATAAACAAGGTTTGTTTGCATCCCGAGGATGAGTTTTGCAGAGAAATAAAATTGCTTGCTCGACTGCATCATCGTCATCTTGTTTCTCTAAGGGGATTTTGCATTGAAAGGCTTGAGAGGTTTGGGAATCATGCTTGCAAGTATGGAAAAAGGAGCAATATTTGATGACTAGACTACATTGTCAGAATCAAGCAGGCAGAAGCTAAAATGTTCCAAGCACGAGCGGACGAATCTAGGAGAGAGGCTGAGGCTATGAAACGGATTGGTGGAACTAAGAGTGAGAGAATTGAATAAGAATATGTAACTTGAATCACAAAGTTGCGATTGTCTGAAGAAGAGAATATGCAGAAACAGAAGTTACAAGAGCTGCAGTCTTTAGAAAGAATTTATTAGGAGTACTTCAATATGAAAACGAGAATGGTAAATAACATCAAAGATCTCTTGTTGAAGATGGAAGCTACTAGAAAGAATCTCAGTTTGTGATTAACTAGTAGCACCTTGTTTAGGAAAACACCATGCTTTTTTTTTCTTATGCAACATTTTCTAGGTCTGAAACACCTTAAGAAATTCAATACTTGATCATCCCCATGAGTTATTTTCCTACATCAGCAATGTGCCTTTTTTTGTTGGTACTGTTGTGTCATACACTATGGTGGTACTGATTTCTAGGGGAGTTAGCTTGTGAACCTCAGTAGCCAATGTGCAATGTGCCTCTGTTGCAACACATTCCTGGGTTGTTTATATTTTGGGGATTTCTACGCACCAGCCATGACTTGCTATCGGATGATTCTAACAATCAAAGTTAAGTAGATGAGGAGAAAGAAGTTACTATTACTAAATATCATTCAAAAATAACAAAAGTGCCTAGCAATATAAGATACAATAATGAAAAGAAACAATAAAACATAGAAAATTATTTAGTTAGTGCATAAAAGGCAGTTTTTATTTGTTAGCAGCAGCCAAGTTTACAAGAAACCAACCACTTCATTGGTTTTAAAAGGCCTAGAAATCAACACATTAGTAACTAAATGAAGATTTTACGGGAACACTTCAAATTTTTGAAATGAGCTACAACAGCTAACATCCTCCCTACTCAAAATCAGAATCAGTATCATCAGAAAGTTAAATAAAATCGATAGATAACTACTAAAATATAAATGACTAAACAATTTGACTGAACTAGTGATTAAAGCCATATCTTTCACGAACAAAACAACAATAAACACAAGACAATAGATTATACCTTCAGCAACTCAGACGAACTCAATTTTAAATTAGACAGTCCACCACTAGGCATCAACAATAATCAAAGAATAAAAGAAGCATTGGATCGAAAGAGAATAAGCTTCATATTATCAAACAAAATGTCGTATAAAACAAGTAGAGGTGAAAAGTAATTACCTTTTTGGGGCAGCGACACTGAGACGAGAACACAGAAAGGTTTCTAACCGATTCTTCTACAGTTCTACTTTACCAAGAGTTAACTTCTTGTATCTTTTGTGACTTCTGCAATATAAATAAATAATTTACAACCATACCCTCAAAGATTTTCCATCAAATTCATTTCAATAAAGACAAGACAACTCTTAAACAATAAAGAGGGCATATTCAATAGCAATCTAGTTTATCTTAAAGTAAGTAGGCATAGTGAGTCAGCTGGCATATAACATAGACAACCACAACGCATCAAAGTTTTGAATCTAGAACATTACTCAATACCAAATCCTCTTAATGTTTAATCCAAAATACACTTCATGTGTAACCCTAAATACTAAACTATAACTTCAAATTTGGAGTGTATTCTTTTTCTGTTTCACTATATATCAAAGAATCAAACAGGGGAAGTCTATACACTACCTATATTACAGCAAATAACAAATATTTAAGACTAACCCATAAATTATTCTTTAAGATTTTATAAAAATAATCCAATGGGGACTTAGAAATCATGAACTATCATAGAAAACTTAAACATTGTTCACCTTTACGATGAATTCTTAGGCGAACATAAAAAACTACACCAAAAAAATGAGCTGGTTGTTCCTTATTATTTTTCTCAACGAGCTTCACCAACTACTTCACTCACCAACGAGCTTCACCAACACCTTCACCAACGACCTTCACCAACAGCTTCACCTGGAGATTTCATTTTTTTTCAAGAGAAGCTTCAGAAATGTTGTCTCACATCACTCTAGGATAAAAGGTTATGAAAATAAGAGTTTTTTTTTCTTTTACTAGAAATTTAATAAGAGAATAATATACCTTGCTAAATTATATTGGAGGGAAATATATTTTTTAGGAGGGAAATATATTTAGGGCTAAAAAATCAGAATTATTTTTCTAAAAATAACTGTTGCCATAGGGTTATGTATCGCAACAGTTCTAAGAGTTGTTGCTATAGATTCTCTATAGGGACGGTTATAGGGATGATGCAATAGTTCATTTTAAGAATTGTTCTATTAGATTCAAGGATATTTGGTGACGGTTATAATCATTGTAATAAGTGAGATGTTGCTACGATAGTATAACTGTTGCTACATAAGGGATTAGTCTTCTATGAACTATATTAAATATTGATGTTAAGATAGACTTAAAGATACTACAAAAAGAAAATTTATCTTATCACCGAGTGAACTTTATAATGAGAGGTGTCCCTCCCCAAGAGGGAAGGTAGGTTCACCGTTGTTCTCATGAGATAGAGACTATATTGTGAGTTGGCTTAAAGAAGGCTTCCAATACTCATCTCCTAGTTCCTTAACTATGTGCCGCCATAGGAAGACTAGCTAGTGGATCCACCTAGATGTGACAATTATGTATGGTTCTACCTTGCAAAGTAAAGAACCTTCTTTGTGTTGGGTTTTATGACACCGGATTCCATGTTTATATCACATGTTCAATTGTCGGTTATGAAAAATGTTCCTAAAAGTAAAATGAATAAATGAAAGTAATAAAATGGACACTAACTAGGCTGACTTAAAGGGGTACTACTCAGTGTATGTAAGGGTATGAGACTGTACCTATTAATTGCACACGTTTTCCTTGAGGGGAGTTCTAGGAGGAGTTCTTATGTGCTTATGTTATGAATGAAATGCAAAATATTGATCTCATATGATATTGGTTTCATTTGATGAATATGATATTGGTTTAAATTGTTATGTATAATGATGAATACACATGATGTGATTTTATATGAGGTAAAGACATTACTTATGTTCTCTTTATTAGTTTACTTGGTTTATGTGTGGTTATGGGGATTCACGTGTGTATTACACTTCTAGGACATGGTTGGGATTGTGAGTAAGGGTCTTTTAATGTTTTGATGATATGAACTCTAAACACGAAATATTGATATGGCTTTATGATGATGTTATTCTTGTATATGGATATGAATATGTCTTAATGTTGTTGTTATTATTGACTTGTATATGATTTTGTGAATGTGCATAAAGGCTTTCAAAGTAACTTATCATGCTTTGAAAAAAAATGTCCCTTTGTGCATGTTTTCAAAGGTTTTATTTTGTATGTTTCCATACTTGGTACATTTTGCTTGTACTAACCCAAATTATCTTGTATATCTAGAATAACGTAGGTTTGCTCCATTGAAGAGATTTCAGGCCATTTTCACAGAAGACTTGGATAGTTCCCAAGTTGTTGGTGAGTCCTCCAATTCGAGGATGAAGCCTACTATTGTAGCTATCCTATTGATTATTCTTAAGACATTGTTCACTTTTTATATTGTAAAGACAATGTTTTATTCTTGTATGAGGCTTATCGTAGTAATGTAATTGATATGTTCCAAATATTATACTCCTATGTTAGTGGTTTTGTGTGAGACAACTATGTAGACTATTTTGATAAATGAGAAGTCTATGCAATCTTCATATGTAAAATATTAATTTTTTCTTCATTTTCTCTACCTATGATATGCAATGATGTATTCTAAGGGCTAGTCTAAGACCTTTTCAAGGACGAAGATGTCGGTTACATCTACGGGGTGCTCCCGATCATGACAAACTTGGAATCAGAGCGTGAGGTTGAAAAATCATTGAAATGATATCTCACAAGACCATGTCTACATAGAGTCTTGTTAATGATTGTGAAACGCACCACACTTATGAATGAGAGGCTATGTGATGCTTATGAATATCTCACTTCTTTGGTATTCTCATGTCGTGCATTAAGAATCTTTAACTGTATATGTCCTTTTCTTCTAAACCTTTTCTTGTGGTTATAATTTATGACTACTAGAAGTGCAACCAAAAGAAGAGTGGAAGAAGAGATTGCTAATGTGGGAGTTCCTCCACAAGACAATCAAGCTCCTTTTCAAGGTAACCAAGCTCCTTCTGAATGACAAGCTACACAAGGTGATTAAGCTCTGGTCAATCCCCCGTACATGACGTATTGTGAGATAAGGGCGACTTTCCTAAGTTTAGATTAAGCCACGACTACTCAAGAACCAGTTGTAACTACTCAAGGTCATGTTATAATAACTCAAGAAAACCGAGAATTTGGACCCCGTGACAACTAAAATGTTAGTACCATGGATTCTCGCTTGAGGGACTTCATATTATGATGAGTTCTTTGGATCTAAGGTTAATGAATACCCCCAAGACTTTTTTGATGAGGTTTACAAGATCTTGTATGCTAATGAGAATGCCTAGCTAGCCGCTTATCAACTCAAGGATGTGTCTCAAACTTGATATACTCAAACGAAGGACAATAGGGCTCTAAGAGAGGGTTCCATAGGTTAAGAAGTCTTTAGGAGGGCATTTCATTGTAGGTTTTTCCAAAGGGAGAAAACAGAGGCAAAAGTGGAAGAGTTGATTAATTTTCTATAACATTTCGAAAGTCCATGACCTAGTCAAGAGCCTGACATGATGAATTAAGCTCTAAAATAGTGTTTCTAATTATAAAATAATGTATTGAAATTAAGTAAGTGTTAGAGTCAAAATGTCAATAAACGACCATGACTTCCGGAGATTTGTAAAAGATAAACAAGTGTCGCTTGGTATGTTTCAAGGGGTTTTAAGAGTCAAAATTTAGTTAAATTTGATAAAACCGTGTTAAACAGTTATTGGAGTGTGTTTGGGGTTGAAAGTTACGGTTACGACTCCCCAAAGATCACTTTAAGGGTCCTTTAGGAGGAACCTTGTATTTTACCAAAAAGCTATCAAATTGATAGTGGTTAACAATGGACCAAAGGACGAGCCATCAATGGGTCAACGGCCCGTCGATGGTGGTCGTAGGCCCATAATTACCCATTTTGGAAAATGGATCCCAAAATCCACTCTCTAACCAGAACCTCAAACTGCTAGTATGGAGCCATTGTTTGGTCTACGAACCGTAGATGGGGTTCCGTCATTTTGAACCCCACTTCACTGCCAAGTTTTGGTCAAGTGAATTCAAATTATCTAATTAGTTAATAAAGTAATTAGGGTTTAAGGGGTGGTTAGATAAGTTTTTTGGGTACTATAAAAGAGTTAACCCTCATTAAACTAACTCACTACTCCATAATTTCCCAAACTCAATTCTCTCCAACTTTTCTCTAATTTCTCTATTCCAAAGACCCTATTGAACATCAAGCTTCAAGGTTCACTAAGGATCCAATATTCATGTTTTTATCCGTAATTCTTCAAGGAATCCTAAGTTATGGAAGGTATTCACTCTTGGAATCTCTTTCCCCAAGAGGCTCTTCAAAATTGTTTTCAAAGATGTCTAAAACATGGGTTTTCTTCCAATTTCTTGAATTGTCTTTCAAATTGATTTGATTTTCAATTAATTTGCTTTATATTTTTATATTATGATTGTTTATGGGTTTAATGTTTGTATTTCTTAGTCAATGATCTAGTTCTACGGAAGTATTCATGAATGAACCATTTTCCCTAACCCTAGTTATGAATTGGACTTGTAGATGATTAGAGATGTTGGAATTGATTATATTATTGTATAAATTACTATGATATGGTGATAATAAGTTAATTTATTCATGATTATAGCTATATTTGTTGTAAGATCGTGAAGGAGCTCTTGGAGGCTATGTTGTAAGATTTTTATAATTATGAGTTCTTTACTTCGATAATGATGGTTATTCTTGATGATGATGTTTAAATTGAAGTATAATATGTGAATAGAATAGGAATATGATTATAGTGATATGTTATAAATATGTTGAATTGTGAGATCTTGGTATGGGTATGATGATGCAAGGTGAAGGTTATTCTCTTGTGTGCCTATTTTTATGACTATGATGTGTTGATCTCACTAATGATGATTTGTGATGAAAGGAAATTCTCATCCTATACCTAATTATCTAGTGACATGATTATACAAGGGGTTAGTATTATGTGGCCTATATTAAGATATGATGATTAAGAAAGGCTTAAACACATTTCAAAAAGGGAATTTAGCTTAGCACCGAGCGAACTAGATATGAGAGGTGTCCCTTCCCAATGTGGGAAGGTAGGTTCACAATGATTTTCATGATATGAGGACTCCAATGCTAATGGGCATGAAGAGGGTTCAATACATATCTCCTAGTTCTTTAACTATGTTGCCCCCATAGGAAAACTAGCTAGTGGATCCTCCTGGAATACTGTGTTTATTTTGGTTCTACCTTAGCAAGTAGACCAGCTTCTTTATGTGCAGGGTTTCATTACACAGGATTCCATGTCTAGCTCACATGTTCTATTGTTGGTTAAAGATATTGTTTTGGAAAGTAAAATGAATGAATGAAAGTAATGAAGTGAACACTAACTAGGGTGACTTAAGGGGTTCTACTATGTGTAGGTAAGGGTATGGTATTTTACCTATGCATTGCACAAGTTGATATTGAGGGAAAACCTAGGAGGTTTTTCTTATGCACTTATGATATGAATGAAATTAATGTGTTGACTTTACATGTTGATGATCCTATATGATGTTGGTTTCATCGATGAACATGATATTGGTCTAAATTGTTATGTATGATGATGACTATACATGATATGATTTTATATGGATTATAGACATTGCTTATGATATATTTTATAGTTTACTTGATTATGTGGGGTTATGGGGCTTCACATGATTGTTGCACTTTTAAGCTTGGGATGGGATTGTGAGTAAGGATCTTGTTTGCTTTGATGCTATGAACTCTTGTATAGTAGTTGTTGTTATGAGTTTATATTGAAGTTATTCCTTTTGTTATAACTCTATGATGATGCTATTAATGGTTATACAACTTTATGATAATATTGGTCTTATGTTGTATATGCACATGTCTGAATGATGTTATGTCTATCAACTTGTATATGCTCTTGTATGTGCATAAAAGGTTTTCAGAATGACTTAGTATGGTTTAAAAAAATGTCCCTTTGAGCATGATTTCAATGATTTTACTTGCACATGTTCCCATACTTAGTATTTGTTATTTGTACTAAACCATATTCATTCCATTTCCCCCTAACAATGTAGGCTTAGGGTATTGAGTGTAGGAAACCACTATGAAGGAAGACTTGGAAATTTCCCAAGTTATTGTTAGGTCCACAAGTCCGAGGATGTTGTCAGTATCCTATTCTAGATATGATCTTATTTATGTCTAAATACAATTGTTATTTCCTTTATCATTTGAGACTACTGTTGTAAGCCTACAAGTGACATATTGTATTGAAGTAAGGGCTATGCCCAAAATTGTAAATCTCTATTAAATGGTTTGTATGTGAGATAATATTATTAGATTATTTCATATTATTTGGTTATATTGCCTAAACGAGAAGTCTTTGTGAACTTCATAAGTTAGGAGTCTATGTAAACTCCATGTATGATGATTGAGAAGTCTAAGTATACTTCACTATGAAAATGTTCTAAATTTTTCGCATTTCGACCTATGATATGTTATGATGAATTCTAAGTCTAGTCCAAGTTCTCTTTGAGGATGAAGATACCAGTTACATCTAAGGGGGTGCTCCCCGACTATGACATGTTCTTCAAGGAGATATAAGTGTGCTTGAATACTCTTTTAAATTCACTAAGTTGTGTAAATATGCCTCTTTTTTGGTATGAAATCGTAGATGTAAAATGAACCATTTTGTGACAGATGTACTTGATGATCTTATGGAAAAGTGTCATTCGGTGATGCTTCATGAAAACATGGACATTTATTGTTTGATGGTACATGTTCAACAAGTTGGGGAGATTAGGGTTAAGAGAAAGAATAGGGATGCGAAAAGGTCAATGTGCTATGAAGGAGCTACTTCTAAGGGTAAGTTGGATATTCAAGACAAACAAAAATTTAAGAAGATATTTTCTAACCATGTTCCTTAAAATTTACCCAAGGCTAGTAAGTATAGGGTGTCTAACCCTATATCCCAAGGGGGAAGAGGTGGTGTTTCCCAAAGTGAGAAAGCTAGTTTTTCAAATGGTAAGAAATATATGAGTGAATGTCTAGTTTGAACAGATAATTGATTTGGTTGTTCAAAGAGTTGGAATAAAGTGAGAGATTGTCCTATGGTAACCAAGCACACACAAGCGGTCCTACTCCCGATTCTCCTAAGAAGAACCGCTTCTTTGATCTACGGTCTAGGGGTGATCAAAAGAATTCTCCCAATGTTGTGACCAGTATGGTACACGTATTTTCCATTAAGCTCTATGTGTTAATAGATCCTAGAGCCACTTTATCTTTTGTAAATCCTTTAGTTACCATGAAGTTTGATGTTCTACCTGATGTCTTAATTGAACATTTTTCGATGACCACCCCGGTGGGTGATTTCGTTGTTTCTAAAAAAGTCTATAGGAGTTGGATCATATCATTGTCCAATAGAGTTACTTTGGTCGATGTGGTAGAACTTGATATGTTATACTTTGATGTCATATTGGGGATGAATGGGTCACATTCTTGTTTTGCTTCTATTGATTGTAGAACAAGGGTAGTTAAGTTCCAATTCCTATTGCACCCGTCTTAGAATGGAAAGGGGGAAACTCAATCCCTAGAGGTCAAATCATTTCGTGTCTAAAATCTTGTAAGATGATTTATAAGGGATATCTCTAACATACTGTGAGGGCCATGGACCTTGGGTCCGAATATCTTCCTTTAGAGTAAATACCCGTAGTGAAAGAGTTTCTGGAAGTCTTACCTGATGATTTACCTGGAGTTCCTCCCGAACGGGAAACAAATTTCGGAATTGATATATTGACGGATACAAAACACATATCAATTCTTCCTTACCGGATGGATCGACCTAGTTGAAATAACTAAGGATAACCTCAAGGAAATAATATACAAGGGTTTTATACAACTAACCATTTCTCCATGGTGCACTCTGGTATTATTGGTGAAAAAGAAAGATGGGTCTCTTATAATGTGTGTTGAGTATTGACATTTTGAAAAAATCACCATAAAGAATAAGTATCCTCTTACTAGGATTGATGATTTGTTTGATACCTCTAAGGGGCAATATACTTTTTCAAAGATTAATTTAAGGTCAGGGTATCACTTGTAAGGACCCTTAAAATGAATTAAGGTGTCTATAACCTCACATGTGCCTAAAAAGGTTAATAACTTTTTAAGGTGTTTTAGAGTATGTATAAGTCATTTGAAGTGGTTTGGAGGTCAAATTCTTTAGATCGTCCAAGACATTCGAAATTTAGTTTGTAGATGTTCTAGTATGTTCTAGTGTGTTTTTGCATGTTTTACGTGTTGTTTGGTGTTCAAATTGATAGGTAAGGACCTTAAAATGTTTATGTTTGTAATTAGGTTCAAACAATCTAGACACAACTCCCCAAGGACCACCCAAAGGGTCCTTGAGGAGGATTCAAACTCTGCCTCGACACTACCTTGGCTGTGTCATTTGATGAAGGCAATCAACTCTTCTTATACTTGTCTACGCCAGTCGACGAAGGATGTTGATCCACACTTATTTGTGGAAGATTAATCCCCCAAATGGTCCTCTCGGACAGAAATCATATAGGTGAAGGATGGGACATCGTTCTACGAATTATCCGTCGACTTCCCTTCGTCTATGAAGACCTGCAATGATGTCTTAAACAGTGCCATGCAAGGGGTGAATTGGAAAATTTAACCCATTTTCCAAAAAGAGTATGGACAGTTATTATGGGTTATTATAGGTATATTAAATTGGTTAATAACAGAAAAATCCCATTCCCAATTCATTCTTGAAAATCAGACTTTCCCTTACAAAACAAATCCTTATTAGAAACCTCCATTGGAGATGAAGCTAAAGAACAACTTGAAGAATGTATTTCCATGGGTTCTTCTTCAAGTTTTCGTGGATTTTTTCATGTTATGAGGATCCTTAGTTATCCTCTCATCTAAGGAGTTCCTTCAATGGTTTTCAAATATGATTTCATGATTTAAATTCCTAACTTTAAATCTAGCCATGAGTTGATTGTCAAATTGATTTCAAAATAGTTCTCATGATGAATTTATGATAAGCTACTTTTTTTAAGATGTATTTCTATCCAATTTCATGAAGGACCCATGATTCTCCCAATATCTCAATTTAGCCTATAATGTGGGTATTGTGATCTTGACTAGATGATGATTGATTTATGATTTGATTATGTTAATATGCTTATATCTACTATTTTCTATATGAATTGATGATGAATTATTGGTATTTGATCAATGATGATCAAGGATTGGAGAATTGTTAAGATTGACCTATATTCCTCTACTTTTGATAGAATTGGTAATGTAGTGTATATTGTGTGGTATGGTCCACTTTTGGTGGCAGTGTTTAGTTCATTATTCTATATATGTAATAATTCATTATTATTATGTATATGTTATTATTACGACCATAAAGGAAAATAATTTATTGTGAATGTGTGGTTATGGTGATCACACAATGTGGAGTTGTATACCTAGTCTCCAATTCTAGGATCATATTCTAGGTATACTGATGATGCTTCCTATTTCTGTGAATATTATGTTAGGACTAGGTATGGTATACATTTTGATGATTGAATACTCTTTTATAGAATTATCCTACCTATGGGCCCCTATATGAATATGTATTCTTAAGCATGATTAGGAGTCCAATATGTAAATGATAAATATGTCTTGTCTCCTATGAAATAATATGGTGTGTGGTTTATAAATGAATGTGATTATGATCTTGGTAGGGTGGATGCATCATTACTATGTTGACCAATGTATACACACTCACACCTCATGCATATCTATGACTATGGTAGATTCATGGTGCCTAATGAAAGGAGGGTTCTCATATGCACTATTTTCTACTACAATGCATGTAAAGTCTATGTTCATGAAAATATGAAAAGGTATCTTAACTAGGATGACTTGATATGTGTACTAGTATAAGTAAGGGTATGGTACTTTACCTATACATTGCATATGTGTACCTTTATAGGATAGTTCCAAGGTTATTACTTTATGTACATTAATATGAATGCATGATTAAAATATGAACATGAAAGTATTTCTATGCATGTAAAGTATATGATTAATGAAGTTATAAGCATGTGCCTTTAGAGGTGTATATGTGAAGGTATATCTCACATATGTATGCACACACACGTGATTGTATGAATAGTAGAACTATGTGAAAGGACATTGTCACATACTATAGGTTCTATGATGAAACAACATTATTATATTAGAAGCCTTTGAGCTATATGATGTATGAAGGAGAAAGCTCCTAAAGCCTTCTTTATGAATTAATGTATTAAAGGCTTAAATATGTTTAAAAAGGGAGTTCAAGCCTAGCACCGAGTGAACATGACAAATGAGAGTGGGGCTTCACGTTTAATAGGTCCAGCTTCCCGAAAGAGAACCTTCATGTTTAGCAAGTTCGGGTTCCCAAAATAGATGTGGTATCATGAGATAGAAACCTCCACATCTAGCAAGCTAAGGTTTCTAGTAGCAATATCCATGTTCCATAAATACATGTCCCCTTAGGTTATATCTAGTGGATTCCACCTATATAGTTATGTACGAATGATTGCACCTTAGGCAAGTGTTAACCCTCTCTTTTCGGTGTGGGAGTAGAACACCGAAATCTATGTAGCTTAAATGGTCTATGTCGGTTATGTCAAAGTATTCAAAAGTTAAGAAATGAACTAAGATAAGATTATGGACTCTAACCACAACTTCTTGAGAGGATACTTAGTATAGGTAGGACTATGGATCCTACCCATACATTGCACAAGTGAACTTCAAGAAAGGATAAGATTGGGGGTATGGGACTCGATGTGTACATTGCACATGTAAGCTTGTGAAGGGGTTATGAGGGTGGTTTACCTATGTTATGAACTAAATGAGTTATGACTAAGGTTGTAGTAAAGGAATAATTCTTTATATGATGCTATGAAGTATGTGCCTTATGTTTAATCATAATTAAAGGTGTTATGACTTGTTGAATATGTTATGCCTAGTTTAGGGTGACTTCTTTGGAGCACTTGGTGTTAGTAGTATTGTAGAATACCAGTATTTTCACGACCTGCAATTACACTCTCGAAGTTAGAGCATCCTTGTGTCACCACATAGAAAATGAGACTTCAAGAAGTCTCATCTAAGCCACCCGTATCATTCATTGCATAAAAAACACACTTAAATGAGTAAGAATTTAAAATTTTCTTCACGCACTAAGAACTCTTTCCATAATCATTACACAAGAGAAATACATTCATTTAAAACATTAATCCCTTACAACATCTCCCTGAACCATCTAAAATAAAATATTTGGGACTAATCCCATACAAGACATAAAATAAAGACTAATGACATAAGGGAACATGTGTGGATATTGTCCTCGAATCGTTGAGGACTCACCAATACTTCATCTTAAACCCTTTGAAAACTATCCATCTCTATGGAACATCAATAATTCCAATTACCTACACTCTAGTCAAAAAGGGAAAAGAAAGGCTTAGCACATTAGATACATTAAGTATGGAAGCCATGCAAAAACCATGAGAACATGATATTTAGTAAATAACATATATTTCATGATTTTTGGTTGAAACATAATACTATAAGCATAAGAACAACGTTTAGCAACTTATAAACACACAAGGAATCATTTAAGCAAATAGTCACATTCTTAGGAAATGTTATAGTGAACTTACTTCACTGTTGCAGTGAAGTTCCTTAGCTTCACTTTACCCACCTTTTAGCATATAATTTCTTCACTAAAAGCTATTCTAAGACTCACTTAAGTAATACAAATGGAGACCGACCATACACCCTCTGTAGGCACACCTAAATGATTTTTAAGACCACCCATAATGAGATCAACATACATTTACAAGATATCAAACATATGAACATGATATCGTCCTACAAAAGGTAATTCTAAGGTTCACTTGAGTGAATTGTGAAGCGACCTCCCATACAATCCCTTACACACACACTTAAGATATCCTATATACTACCTAAGATAGAACAATTCTCACTTAATACATTAGCATACATATAACATGGCATTCTCCCCTACAAAGGTTATCAAAAGAATTTCTTAAGTAAATTAAGAATATAATGTCCATGATTGATAACTTCAGGATTACCTAAGTAATTATTAAGAATATTTAAGTCTGGATCATGACTACATAGTCAACCATCTTCCGTAAGGAGAGTCATTCTTAAATCTTATCTAGGCAAAATAAGAAGTGACCATTCTTATGCCCCCTTCACACCTTAACTAGACAACCATTAACTACTCTAGATAAGTAAGTATTCTGTTAACATACTTTATTAACTTAATTCATGACATTCATTAGTTCATTTAAGACTCATTCATCAGATAAAGACATTCAAGTAATGGTCTTGGACAAGACCTAGGGACTCTCACTAACACCTTCAAAGCCTATTGTGCAATGCTAGATAGCGTCTCATATCATCACCTGAACTTCATAAGAATATCCAATAACAGCTATAGACCATGGTAGAAAAGCATGGAATCCGTAGGTCTAACCAACTCCGATGAGGGTGTTCTACTTTCCAATGGAAGAACTTGTACACATCCCATGTAGGCATATGATCAAAGAATATGAAGGGCGTGCTTTGTTTTCTAGTCTCATCCTTTAACTAGAACTACTTCCCTTACCATACTCACTCAGTGATAGCCTTTGTTATCATAGTCTAACTTTCATTAAAGGTTCATATAAAGGGGATCCATATCAAGTTCATAACCCAATCACATCTATCCTACCAAAAAGGTCCTCTTAGGGCTACCTTCCAATGGCGAGAAGATGCTCATCATGAAATTCCTAAGGTTTGATATGATGCCATTCCAGCCAATCAACCTTAAGTCTATCATTACTTTACTTTAAGGATGCCATTACGACTTTTTACTTCAACATTCATAACCTTACCACTAGGTTCAAGGTTTCACATGAAAGACCCTGTTAACATCATTCAAGGTCACATTTCATTCATACATTCAATACTAAGAGGCTTTAGCATCCTAATTCAATACATCTCATATTCATATTCATACATGCATTAAGTCAGGGACACAAATCAACCAAGACAAGAAACAACATACTTCACTTTAACATATATTACATGTCATTCTTAAGTCACATGGGAATAACCATTATCATATTTAAGTAATCATATAAACTACCATAGCATCATCAATATAACCATTATAGACTCATATAGTCAAGTAGGAACAACAATGCATCAACCCTAAGACCACTCATAGAAGCACATAGTCCTATTCTACATGATTTCCTATCAAATATAAAAAGAACATATGCTTTAACATTACTTCACATATAGATATATATACTCATACTTCACATAAAACAACTACACAAACCATCAAAATACTTCAAGTAATACCAACAAGGCCATTATCATCATATTACATAAAGTAACACTGACAAGGGCACATCAATTCACATAGCACCGCTACCATAAGTGGACATACCAATCACAACATAATTAAGGTCTAATTAACATAAAATAAAGAGTATTAGGGCAGCATACCCCAACTCAATCTTCCAACTTCAATTTCAAATTTAAATCATCCAATTCGATATCATAAGGCCCTTATCCATAGCCATAACCAATAATTCAATGTGATCATAACAATACTCAATTGAACAAGATCAATTAATTACATATTAATCAATCTAATAAATTATTGCAACAAGTAATAGACCATAGAAAACTATACTAAAATTCATAAGCCTCAAGTCAATATCAATTCAAGAAGCTTAATATTCAATGAATATACGAATAAAAAATACTCAATTGATATAATTGAAAGAGCTTATAAACCAATTAATCATAATCTATATATGAATCAAAAGACCATTACAATCTACACTTTAATTCGTTAATATCAAAGCATAATCAAATAACCCATAATTTATTCAATTGAGAGATCTGTGAAGGTCAAGGGTTCATGGAGAATTTCATTGGAAAATATCAATTATAAATTACTAATATCATATATTAATGTTTGAAAACCTTTCATGCGAGAACCCAAGACTTAGAGTAGAAATTGGACTTTTCATCTTTTTGAAATCTTGGATAATCATCTTTGAAATTGACTCTAAGGTTATAGTAAGCCTTAGATGAAGAAATCCCATACCATATTAGAAGAACCCAATGATTATTGAAGAATAAACTCCATTGAAGAACCATCTTCAAGCTCCATGTTCACCTTGAATTCTCATGGAAGTTTTTGAAGAAACTTTGGGATGGAATGTGTTTCGATTTAGGTGTTAGGGATTAAATGAGAGTTTAATGACTTAAATACCCTTAAAATACCCATAAACACTCAAAACACAGTCCTCCTATTTTATTAGACTTGGGTTGAATTTTCCAAAACCCCCAAGCCTTAACATAAAACTGGCAGGGAAGTCACAGCACCATCAACGCCCATCATCGACGGTCTGTGGTCTCACCATGCCTCGTCGATGGGGTATCGTTAATTGCTAATGATACTCCTCAACCAGCAGGAAAATTGTCTCCATTGACATCACCCATAGACGGGCCGTGTCCAGGTCGACTAGCCGTCGTTTGGGTCAGTCAATTGCCACTACCTGGAAGTGTTGAGCTACAAGTTGAGGTCCTCCTTTAGAGCATCTTGTGGGTCCTATGTGGAGTCGTACCCGAATGTTTCTAACCCAAATATGTTTTTACAAAATTTTAGGACCTTAAATATCAATTTCATCCAAAACAACACGTAAAAATCGATGAAACATACATAGACATGCAAGGTCATTACAAGGCAAATCTTTCGAATGTCATGGACGTTCTTGGATGTTTGACCTTCAAACTTCACGAAACTTGAAACACCGCCTATATACACTATATTAACTCATTTAAGGAACTTATAACCTCATTAATTACACATAGACACATAAGAGGTACTTCAGTGACATAGTCATCAAACGTCTTGGTCGTCCCTTGATGTTTAACTTCCAATGCACCTAAACTCTTAGACACTACTCAAAACCACATTATAAACCATTTAGGACCTTATACCATCATGAAAAACTTGTTAGGATCTCGATTCACCTAAGTCATTTTCGGCATTTTACATTCTCCCCTACTTAGACAACATTCGTCCTCGAATGCCACTTGCCACTCTCTAGACACTTCCAAGTGCAAAGACTCAAATAGTAACTCATAACCATACCATATAACATCGCATACAATAAAAAAATCTAGGAGAAAATAAATTTCAGATAACCTAGAGAATTACAACACAACAAGAAACTAGAAAATATTCTATAACTTATTATGCTACAAAACTCATATGTTTCATTCCAAATAGCAAAAACTCATTTTATATTCAATATCATGGTTATATACACAATTCTAACCACATTACAAAAATTTTCAACCAAAGAATGAATTTTGTTAATCTTTGCAAAATATTACAGTGAATAGAAATCCCTTGCAACCTTACCGTGAAAATGCTTCACATACAAGAAATGCAACACTTAGGAAATTCCTATAAATGCTCAACAAATTAATCCCATATAACCATTAATATATGATCACTATTAAACTATGTAAAATAATTAGCAACCTACACTAGATGCGCATGAATCATAAGGAAAATACCATGCATGCAAACTCATTTTCTCATTCAACAAAACATCAATCAAAACATGCATATCATAAGGAGAATTTTTGGAACTCATTTGTCATAAAAGACTCCTGCAAAATCAAGTTACTAAGAACTCTTTGTTTTAGGCTTCAGTAAACATATAAAGAAAAGTTAAGTACCTCACTCCCAAAAACCATACTCACCCACTTAGTAGAAACCCATTCTAAGGTCAACATAACATTTACTACAAGGAACTCCCTCAAGTAACCTTAAACTTTACTAACACTTTCTTACCAAGGTCTACCTCATTAAGACTAAAGACTCTTAAAGTCCTCATCATCTAATCACTACATCCCCCTTACTGGGAGAACTCACCTTTACTCTTTCAAATCTCACCACCTCCCTTCCTATGGTTGGGGTCTTAAACAAATTTAAACAATCTTCAAAAACCAATCCTTCACATTTTCACGCTATACCTTACCGTTCTTTCCCAACTTATCTACCCTTAAAAAGGAAAAACTAAACTAGTCTAAGGTCAAAACACCATTTATCACACCTCATCTAACAAGTCACATCTCATCTTTTCTTTCCCTCAACCAAAACTTCATAAATTTACCCTCAAGGGACTAATACATAAGGGAAACAAGCGTAAGAAACCATACATAAATCTCTTAGGCACGATTAGATGAATAAAGAAGTGAAACGTGTCCTAGCATTCAATAGCCTCCTATTTATAATGTGGTGCGCTTCACATTATAAACAAGACTCTACTAGATGTGTTTCATGAGACAACTAAGACACTCCCTAAACATTATGCTCTGATACCAAGCTTGTCATGACCCGCAAGTAAACCGTAGAAGTTATAGTGTGCTTCTGTCACCGCATGGCAAATGAGACTTCAAGAACTCTCATCTAAGCCACTCTTATTATTCATTGCATAATAAACATACTAAAATGAATAAGAATTTAAAACATTCTTCACACATGAAAAACTCTTTCCGTAATCATTACACAAGAGGAAGACTTCCATTTAAAACATTAAGACTTTACAACATCTCCTTAAATTATCTAAATTTTAGAGTATACAATACTTGGGACTAGTACCATACAAGACATAAAATAACAACTAATGATATCAGGGAACACATGTGGATATTGTCCTTGAATCGATGAGTAATCACATGTTTCATATTCAACCCTTAGAAACCTATCCCTTCTGCATAGACATCAAAACTTCCAATTCCCTATACTTTAGTCAAAAAGGGAAAGAAAGGATTAGCACATTTTATGTACTAAGTACAAAAGACATGGAAAAACATGAAAAAGGGACCTTTAGTAAATAACATGCTTTTCGTGAATTTTTATTGAAACATCACACTATAAGCATAACAACAACATTTAACAACTTAGAAACACATAAAGAATCATTTAAGCAAATAGTCACAGTTTTAGGAAATGTTAAAGTGAACTCATTTCACTTTTACAGAGAAGTTCCTTAGATTTAGTTTTCACACCTTTTATCATATAATTTCCTCACTAAAAGCTATTATAAGACTCACTTAAGTAAGTCAGAGAGACGGCCCATACACCCTCTCTAGGAACACCAAAATGATCCTTTAGACTACCCATAATGAGATCAACATACATTTAAAAGACATCAACCATACGAACATGATATCCTCCTACCAAAGGTGATTCTAAGGTTCACTTCAGTGAGTTGTGAAGCCACTGCCCATACAACCCCTAACACACACACTTAAGAGATCTTATAAACTACCTAAGATAGAATCATTCTGACTTAATACATTAGCATACATATAACATGGCATTCTGCCCCACAAAGGTTATAAAAAGACTTACCCAAGTAAATCCAGAAGATAACATCCATGATTGACCACTTCAAGATTACCTATGTAATCCTTAAGAATACCTAAGTTTAGATCATATCTATACAATCAACCATCATCCCTAACTAGAGTCATTCTTAAGACTTATATTGATAAGATAAGAAGTGACCATTGTTATTCCCCCTTGAGACCTTAACTAGACAACCCTTAACTACTCTAGATAAGTACTTATTCCTTTAACATACTTTTTTAACTTAAGTCATTACAATTTTTAGTTCATTTAAGACTCATTCATCACATAAAGAAATTCAAGTAATGGACTTGTACAAGACCTATAGACTCTCACTAATACCTTCAAAACTTATTGTGCAATTTCTAGGTAGAGTCTAATACCACCACCTGAACTTCATAGAATATCTCTAATGCTAGTAGGTATCCCATATGATGAGAACAGTCAATAATCGACATAGACCATGGTGGAAAATCATGGAATCCAGAGTTCCAACCTTCTCCTATGAGGGTGTTCTACTTGACAATGGTAGAAATTTTACACATCCCATGTAGGCATATGGTTAAGGAATATGAAGGACTTGCTTTGTATTCTAGTCTCATCCTTTAACTAGAACTACTTCCCTAACATACTCAGTAGGTGCTATCCTTTGTTCTCATAGAGTAATTTTCTTTATAGGTTCAGATAAAGGGGTTCCATATCAAGTTCATAATCTAATCACATTTACCCTACCAAAGAGGTCCTCTAAGGGCTACCTTCCAATGTAGACAAGAAGCTCATCATGACATTCCTAAGGTTTGATATGATGTCGTTCAAGCCAATCAACCTCAAGACTACCATTCCTTTACTTGAAGGATGCCATTATGTCTTTCTACTTCAACATTCACAACCTTACCACTAGGTTCAAGATTTCACATAAAAGACCCTTTAACATCATTCAATGTCACATCTAATTAATATAAGAGGATTTACCATACTAAGTCAAGACATCTCATATTAATATTCATGCATGCATCAAGTATGGGACAAAAGTCAACCAAGACAAGACCCAACATACTTCACTTTAATACATAACATGTCATTCTTAAGTAACATAAGAATAACCATTATCATCCTTAATTCATCCTATACACTACCATATCATTATCAATATAAACATTACAGACTCATACAGTCAAGTAGTAACAACCATGCATCAACCCTAAGACTAGAAGCACATAGTCATAGTCTACATGATTTCCTAACATACATAGAAAAAACAAATACTTTCACATTATTTCACAAATATATATATACACTCATACTCCACATAAAACAACTACAAAAATCATCATAATACTACAAGTAGTGCCGATAAGGCCATGATCATCATATTGCATAAAGTAACCCGACAAGGCTACATCAATTTACATAGCACCGCCACCATAATTGGACCATACGAATAACAACACAATTGATGTCTAATTAACATAAAATAAAGAGAATTAGGTAATTATAACCCCACTCTACCTTAGAACTTCTATTGCAGAGCTAAACCATCCAATTCGATACCATAAGGCCCTTACCCATGGCCATAACGAACAATTCAATGCAATCATAAGAATATACAATGAAACAAGGTCAATATACTACATATTCATAAATCTAATACAACCTAGATATCAATTTACCTTAATTATCGCATCAACTAATAGCCCATAAACAACTACACTAGAATTCATAAGCCTCAAGTCAATATCAATTCAATAAGCTTAGTATTCAATAGATATAAGAATATACAATACTCAATTTATCTAATTGAAACAGCCTATAAGACAATTATTCATAATCTACACATGAATTAAAAGTCCATAACAATATATACTTGAATTCGTTAATATCAAAGCATGATCATATAACCCATATTTTATTCAATTGAGAGATTTGTGAAGGTCAAGGGTTCATGGAGAATTTCATTGGAAAAAATCAATTATACATCACCAATATCATATCTTAATGTTTGAAAACCTTTCATGCAAGAATCCAAGACTTAGAGTAGAAATTGAACTTTTCATCTTTTTGAAATCTTTGAAAATCATCTTTGAAATTGTCTCTAAGGTGATAGAAAGCCTTAGATGAACAACTCACATACCTTATTAGAAGAAAACAATTATAATTGAAGAAGAAACTCTATTGAAGAACCATCTTCAAGCTCCATCTTCACCTTGAATTCTCATGGAGGTTTTTGAAGAAACTTTGGGAGAGAATGTGTTTTGATTTGAGTGTTAGGGTTTAAAAGAGAGCTTAATGAATTTTATACTCTTAAATTACCCATAAATAGTCAAAACAACGGTTCCCTATTTTATAAGAGTTGGGGTAAATTTCCCCAAAACCTTAAGCCTTAACAGAAAACTAGAAGGAAAGTCACAGCGCTATCAAGGCCCAGCATCAACGGTTCGTGGTCTCACCCACACCCCGTCGGTGGAGTCTCGTTGGTTACTCCTGCAACTACTCAACCTGCATTAAAATTGTATCCATCGACACCAACCATCGATGGGACGTCGCCTGGTCGAATGTCCATCGTTTGGGTCAGTCGATTTCCACTGCCTGGCAGTGTTGAGCTCCAAGTTGGGGTCCTCCTTTGGGTTCCTTGTGGGTTCTATGTGGAGTCATAACTTGAGGTTTACAACCCAAATATGTTTGTATACGATTTCTGTACCTACCACACGAATTTCTTCCAGAACAAACACGTAAAACTCGACGAAACATACATAGACATGCAAGGTCGTTTCAAGGCAAAAACCTTTTGAACGTCATGGATGTTCATGGACGTTTGACCTCCAAACTTCACACAACTTGACACACTGCCTATATACACTATTATAAATCATTTAAGTACCTTATAAACTCATTAATTACACAGACACATAAAACCACATATGAGGCACCTAGTGACTTAGTTGTCGAACGTCTTGGTCGGCCCTTTACGTTTGACTTCCAATGCACCTAAACTCTTAGACACTTCCTCAAACCCACATTATAAAACATTTTAGGACATTATACCATAATTACAACCATGTCATGATCTATATTCACCTAAGTCATTTTCAGGGTCTTACATTCTCCCCCACTTGGACAACATTCTTCCTCAAATGACACTTGCCACAATCCGAACACTTACAAGTGTAGAGACTCAATTAGAAACTAATAAAAATACCATATAACATATCATACTATAAAAACATCTAGGATAACATCAATTTCAAATAACCTAGCGAATCAGAACACAACAAGAAACTAGAAAATATACCTAACTCATCATGCAACAAAACTCACATGCTTCATTCCAAATAGCAAAAACTCAATTTATATTCAATATCATGCTAATATACATCAATTTTAACAACATTATAATAATTTTCAACCAAACAATGAATATTTTAATTTTTACAAAATGTTATAGTGAACAAAAATCCCTGACAACTTTAAAGTAAAAATGCTTCAAAATCTAACAATGCAACACTTAAGAAATTCCTTTAAATGCTCAACAAAATAATCTCATATAACTATTTAGAAATGCTCACTTCTCAACTATGTGAAACAATTAGTAACATACACTAGATGCACATGAATTATAAGGAAAATACCATACATGAAAACTCGTCTTCTCATTCAATAAAACTTCAATCAAAACATGCATATCTTAAGGAAAATGTTTGGAACTCATTTGTCACAAAAGACTCCAACAAAATAAAGTTACAAAGAACTCTCTGTTTTTGGATTGAGTGATGACATAATGAAAAATTAAAGGTACCTCACTCCAAAAAAACATAATCCCCCACTTAGGAGAAACCCATTCTAAGGTCAACATAACATTTACTACAAGGAACTCACTCAAGGCACCTGAAACCTTACTAACACTTTTTTACCAAGGTCTACCTCATGAAGACTAAAGACTCTCAAAGGACTCATCATCTGATAACCACATCTCCCTTACTAGGAAAACTCACCTTTACTCTTTCAAATCTCATCACCTCCCTTCCTATGGTTGGGGTCTTAAAAAACTTCAAACTGTCTTCAAAAACCACTCCTTCACATTTTAAAACTTGCATTACCATTCTTTCCCAACTTAGCTACCCTTCAAAAAGGAAATTAAACAAACCTAAGGTCAAAAACACCTCTATAAAATCTCATCTAACAAGTCACATCTCATCCTTTTTCTCCCTCAACCAAAACTTAATAAAGTCACCCTAAGGGACCAACACATAAGGGAAACAAGGGAAAGAAAACATATACAAAGATCTTAGACACGATTAGATGAATGAAGAAGTGAAAGTTTTCCTAGAACCCAGTAGCCTCCTTTTCATAATGTGTCGCACTTCACATTATAAACAAGACTATACTAGATGTGGTTCATGAGACTATTAAGACACTCCCTAAACCTTATGCTATGATACCAAGCTTGTCACGACTCGCCAATGCACCCTAGAAATTATTTTGTCCTTGTTTCACTACATGGCAAATGAGACTTTAAGAAGTCTCATCTAAGCCACTCATATCATTCATTTCATAATAAACAGAATATAATGAGTAAGAATTTAAAAATTTCGTCACACACGTAGAACCTTTTCCATAATCATTACACAAGAGAAAGACTTTAATTTAAGACATTAAGCCTTTAAAACATCTCCTTGAACCATCTAAACTTTAGAGTATACAATACTTGAGACTAATCCCATACAAGACAACAAATAAAGACTAATGACATAAGGGAACACATGTGGATATTGTCCTCGGATCGATGAGGTCTCACCACTACTTAATCTTTTACCCATAGAAACCTATCCATCATCCATGTCACATCAAGACTTCCAATTCCCTACACTAGTCAAAAAGACAAAAGAAGGGGTTAGTCAAAAAGACTTCCAATTCCCTAAAACGTTTAAAAACGTAGAAACACATAAGGAATCATTTAAGCATATAGTCACATTTTTAGGAAATGTTAAAGTGAACTCACTTCACTGTACACAGAACTCAGTTCTTAGATTCATTTTGCACACCTTTTAGGATATAATTTCCTCACTAAAAGCTATTCTAAGACTCACTTAAGTAAGACAAAAAGAGAATGCCTATACACCCTCTCTAGCCACACCTAAATGATCCTTAAGACCACCCATAATGAGATCAACATACAATTACATGACTTCAAACATAAGAACATGATATTCTCCTACCAAAGGTGATTCTAAGGTTCACTTAAGTGAGTTGTAAAGAAACCGCCCATACAATCCCTTACACACACACTTAAGAGATTCAATAGACTACCTAAGATAGAATAATTCTCACTTAATACATTAGCATACATATAACATGATATTCTCCCCTAAAAAGCTTATCAAAAGACTTACTTAAGTAATACAACATGATAAAGACCATGATTGACCTCTTCAAGATTACCTAAGTAAGTCAAGATTATCTAAGTGTGGATCATGTCTACATAATCAACAACCTTACCTAAATAGAGTCGTTCTTAAGACTTATCTAGGTAAGATAAGAAGTAACCATTCATATGCCCCCTTCACACCTTAACTAGAAAATCCTTAACTACTGTAGGTAAATACTTATTCCTTTAACATACTTTCTTAAGTCATTACATTTATTAGTTCATTTAAGACTCATTCATCACATAAAGACATTTAAGTGATGGTCTTGGACAAGACCTATGGACTCTCACTAACACCTTCAAAGCCTATTGTACAATGTCTAGATAGTGTCCCATACGATAACCTAAATTTCATAGAACTTATCTAATGCTAGTAGGTATCCCATATGATTGCAATAGGAAATACATACATAGACCATAGTAGCAAAGCGTGGAATTCAGAGTTCTAAATTACTCCGATCAGCGTGTTCTAATTTCCAATGGTAGAACTTGGACACATACCATGTAGACACATGATTAAGGAATATGAAGGGCGTGCTTTGTATTCTAGTCTCATCCTTTAACTAGAACTTCTTCCCTTACCATACTCACTCGGTGCTAGCCTTTGTTCTCATAGAGTAATTTTTATTAAATGTTCATAGAGAGGGGTTCATATGAAGTTCATAACCCAATCACATTTACCATACAAAAGAGGTCCTCTTAGGTCTATTTTCCAATGGAGACAACAAGATAATCATGACTTTCCTAAGGTTTGGTATGATTCCATTCCAGCCAATCAACATTAAGTCTATCATTCCTTTACTTGAAGGATTCCATTACGACTTTCTACTTCAACATTCACAACCTTACCACTAGGTTAAAGGTTTCACATGAAAGACCCTCTTAACATCATTCAAGGTCACATGTCATTCTTAGATTCAAGACTAAGAGGCTTTAGCATCCTAAGACAATACATTTCATATTCATATTCATACATGCATTAAGTCAAGGACACAAGTCAACGAAGACAAGACACAACATACTTCACTTTAACATATATTAAATTTCATTCTTAAGTCACATGGGAATAACCATTATCATCTTTAAGTAATCATATAAACTACCATATCATCATCAATATAACCATTATAGACTCATATAGTCAAGTAGGAACAACAACGCATCAACCCTAAGACTACTCATAGAAGCACATAGTCATAGTCTACATGATTTCCTATCATATATAGAAAGAACATATGCTTTCACATTACTTCACATATAGATATATACTCATACTTCACATAAAACAACTACAAAAATAATCATAATACTTCAAGTAATGCTGACAAGGACATGATCATCAGATTTCATAAAGTAACACCGATAAGGGCACATCAATTCACATAGCACCGCCACCATAAGTGGACGATACCAATAAAAACATAATTGAAGTCCAATTAACTTAAAATAAAGGGGATATACGGAAGCATACCCCCTTTCCACCTTACCACTTCGATTCCTATGCTAAATCATCCAATTCGATACCATAAGGGCCTTACCCATGGCCATAACCAATAATTAAATGCAATCATAACAATACTCATTGAATCTAGTTCAATTCATTACATATTCACCAATCTAATACAATCTAGATATCAATTTACCACAATTATCACATCATTCAATACCCTATAGAAAAGTACACTAGAATTATAAGTATCATGTCAATATCAATTCAAGAAGCTTAATATTCAATAGATCTATGAATATAAAATACTCAATTGATCAAATTGAAAGAGCATATAAACCAATTAATTATAATCTATATATGAATTAAAATCCCATTACAATCTACACTTTAATTCATTAATATCAAAACATGATCATATAACCCATATTTTAGTAAAATTGAGAGATTTGTGAAGGTCAGGGGTTCATGGAAAATTTCAATGGAAAATATCACTAATATCATATCTTAGTGTTTGAAGACATTTCATGTAAGAAACCAAGACATAAAGTAGAAATGAACTTTTCATATTTTTAAAATCTTTGAAAATCATCTTTGATGTTGGCTCTAAGGTAAAAGCAAGCCTTCTATGAAGAACTCCCATACCTTATTAGAAGAACCCAATGGTAACTGAAGAAGAAACTCCATTTAAGAACCATCTTCATGCTCCATCTTCAACTTGAACTCTCATGAAGGTTTTTGAAGAAACTTTGGGAGGGAATATGTTTTGATTTAGGTGTTTGGGTTTAAATGAGAGTTTAATGACTTATGTACTCTTAAAATACCCAGAAAAACTCAAAACAACCATCCTCATATTTTATAAGACTTGGGGTGAATTTCCCCTAAACCCCAAGCCTTAACAGATTACTGGAAGGAAAGTCACAGCACCATCAATGCCTAGCATCGACGGTCTGTAGTCTCACCCATGCCCCGTCGAGGGGGTCTCATTGGTTGCGGCTGAAACTCCTCAACCTGCAGACAAACTGGATCCATCAACGCCACCCATCGATGGGCTGTCGCGTGATCGACTGGCCGTCGTTTGAGTCAGTTGATTGCCACTGCATGGCAGTGTTGAGCTCTAAGTTGGGGTCCACCTTTAGTGCCCCTCGTGGTTCCTATGTGGTGTCGTACCCGGAAATTTTAAACCCCAATATGTTTGTGTATGATTTTGGGACCTACCACATCAATTTCATCCAAAAACGAAAACATACAACTCGACGAAACATACATAGATACGCAAGATTGTTTTAAAACAAACCTTTCAAACATCATGGATGTTCTTGGATGTTTGACCTCAAAACTTCACGAAACTTGACAAACTTCCTATATACACTATAATCTCATTTAAGGACCTTATAACCTCACAAATCACATATACAAACATAAAAACCACATATTAGTCACATAGGTGACGTAGTCGTTGAACGTCTTAGTTGTCTCTTGACATTTGACTTCCAATGCAGTTGAACTCCTAGACACTGCCTGAATACCATATATTAGACCTATTTATGACCTTATACCATATGACAACCATGTTAGGATCTACTTCACCTAAGTCATTCTCAAGGTCTTATAGTCTCCCCCACTTGGACAACATTCGTCCTCAAATGAAACTTGCCACTCTCCGCATAGTTCAAAGAATAAAGATTCAGCTAGAAGATAATAATACCATACAACACATAACCAAGAAGAAAACATAATTTTCACATAGTCAAGAGATTCACATCACAACAAGAAACTAGAAGACAATTATATAACTCATTATGCTACAAACTCACATGCTTCATTTTAAATAGTAAAAACTCATTTTATACTCAATATTATACTCATATAAATCCTTTTTAACCACATAAAAACAATTTTAGACCAAAGTATAAATTAGTTAATATCTCAAAAATTTAACAATGAGAAGTTTTCCAAACTACAGTGATTTTGAGGAAATTTTTCAAAAATGCAACTTTTATGCAACTCATGATATGAAAAATGCTAGTATGAAAGGTAACATCATATAAACACATCTTACAACATGATCTTAACTTCATAAAACACACAATGCAAGAAGTTAATGAAATTCAATTTCAAAAAAACTCCCAAACATCATGCACATGCAACATACTTCTCGAAATTTCTATCCCATCTTTTAACCATACTCCCCCACTTTGAAGGAACTCATATGACTAAAACAAAATGCAAGAACTTACCCTCATCATTCTCATCTGGCTTTGATCCTCTAGTACGGAGTGCATAGAAATGCGTCTTTGTTGGAGCATCATCCTTTGGAACACTAGGAGTAACTTGCTTACCCTTTTTTCCTCTAGAAGCAATCATAGGACAATCTCTCACCTTGTGTCCTTACTTACCACAACAATAGCAACTCCAAATACCCAATAGACACTCACCATAATATTTCTTGCCACAAGTGACACATGTAGCCTTCACATTTTGAGAACCACCTCATTTCTCCACTTTCACCTTAACCCTCTTAGGTTTTTTCATTAGTTTGAACCCTCTTCTTCAACCTAGTTTTCTCTTGGTTACTAGAACCACCCCTTTTCAAGTTTCTAGATATCCTCCTAAGTTTACACTCTTCAATTGATTGTGCATACACCATGAGTCTATCTAGGGTCATATCATCATGTAGTATAGCGGTACGGTATTCCTCCCTCATTTAGTCGGCCACACCCGTCACAAAATGACTCATTTCATCCCTTAGATTAGACACAAGAGAAGGGATACATCTAGATAAATTGATAACTTCAAAGAGTATTCCTCAACACTCATATTGCCTTTCTTGAGATTGATAAAATCCTCAACCTTAAAATTCCCTCTTCTCACGGGGAAACTACTTACCAAGAAAAGTTTTTTTAAATTCCTCCCACTCAATAAGACCCGATTCCTCCGGCCTATTATCCTTCCATTGAGTGTACCATATTTGAGAAACATCCCTCAATTGGTACAATGCCAACACGACCTTATCACTAGATGTAACTCTCATAGCACTCAACACCTTGTACACTCCATCTAGGAACTCTTGGGGATCCTCTGCCACATTAGAGCCAAGAAAAATAGCAGGATTCATCCTCACAAAATCCCTCAATATAGATGTCATAGTGCTCTCCACAACCTTCACACTAGGCACCATACTCAAATTCACTTGAGTAGTCACAGCTCGAGCTAAAGAAGGCAAAGCCTTTCTAATATCCCTATTACTCAACTTCGGGGGATCATTACCTTCACCCATAATAGGGACTTGATCACCTTGAGCACCTTGAGGAACTTGTTCAACATCCTCAACTTGAGGAGCAATCTCCTTTTGCACCTCATTATCCTCAACTCTCCTAGCCGGTATTTTCCTTGTATTCATCTTCTAGAAACACAAGGAAAACTATAAGAAAAGAGTACTTATAACTTTTACTCTGCGTCATGACATAGGAGTAGAAAAGAAGTGAAACTCTATCGTCCTATAGCCTCTTGCCCATAGATACGTCGCGACTCACACCGATGGTCAATACTCTACTAGACGTGATTTGATGAGACATCGTAATTTCTAATACTACTTTCATAACCTGTGCTCTGATACCAAGTTTGTCACATTCCTAAACCACACAATAGAAGTTAGGGGAAAATCTCGAATTTGCAATCAGCGTACTTTACCTCTTGGAGGTCTTGAACAATCCCTTACATATCATTCATTGCATAAACATAGTGAAAAATAGTGTAGAATTAAAAAATTTCACAAAACATATCATAGTCTTTGAGAATCTCTTTCATATAAAGTCATAGGAAATACTAAGTTTCAATCTCATCAAACTTAAGACACGAGAATACTTGGGACACGGCCCATACTTTAAAATATACAAATACTTATTTTATTACAATATTTAATAAGAAACATAAAAGACATATACGCCCTCGAGTCAAATGAGGACATACTTTGACTTCTCTTAAACGATGCTACGATCCAAGTCGTCACTTCCCAAAAGCTCCTCACCTACCAACAACTATATAAATAGATAAAAACATGGATTAGTACAACCACATGTACTAAGTATGACATAATACAAAAAAATCATGAAAATGGACATTTATTAGAAATATGCATCTTTCATTTAAAAATCATATCATAATCATAAGAACAACATTTAACAACTTAGAAACACATAAGATAATATTTAGACAATTATTCAGATTTTCGAGCTCACATTACAATAACCTACTTTCACTGTACAAGTAACTCACTGTTACAGTGAAGTGTTTCTCCTTCTTTCTTAACACTTCTTAACGTGTAGTCTTCTCACTAAAATCTATCCTAAGACCCACTTAAGCAACAGAAAGAAAGACCGGCCATACAACCTCCCTAAGCACACCAAAATGACCCTTAAGAACACTTATAATAAGTCACATATATTTTACAAGACATACGAGTACCAACACATAGATAACATGACATTTCCTCATGAAAGGCTATCAAAAGACTTACATAAGTAGATCAAGTAGATAGCGTCCATGATTGACCTCTTCAAGACTACCTAAATAATCCTTAAGATTTCCTAAATTTTGATCATGTCCACATAATCAACATCTTCCTTAACTAGAGTTATTCTTAAGACTCATCTAGGTGAGATACTAAGTGACCATTCTTATGCCCCCTTCACACCTTAACTAGACAACCCTTACCTACTCTAGATAAGTACTTATTCAATTAACATACTTTCTTACTTAACTTAAGTCATTACATTCATTAGTTCATTTAATAGACATTTAACACAGAAAGGACATTTAAGTAATGGTCTTGGAAAGACCTAGGAACTCCCACTAACACCTTCAAATCCTATTGTGAAATGACTAGATGGCGTCCTATACACCCACCTAAACTTTATAGAACTTCTCAAATGCTAATAGGTATTCCATATGATAATAATGGGCAATAACCGACATAGACCATGATGGCAAGACATGGAATCCGTAGTTTATCCTTCTCCGATGAGGTTGTTCTACTTTCCAATGGTACAACTTCTCAAATGCTAATAGGTATTCCATATGTAGGCACATGGTTAAGGAATATGAAGGGCATTCTTTGTATTCTCTTTAACTAAAACTACTTCCTTTACAATACTCACTCGGTGCTATTGTTCTTTCTCATAGAGTAATTCACACTAAGGTTCGTTTGAAAAGGTTCCATATCTAGTTCATAACCCTATTACATTTACCCTACAAAAGATGTCCTCTAGGGTTACCTTACAATGGTTACAAGAAGCTCATGATGACTTTCCTAAGGATTAATATGATGCCGTTACAGCCAATTAACCTTAATTCCATCATTCCTTTACTTTGAAGGACACCATTATGGCTTATGACTTCAACATTCATAACCTTACCACTACGTTCAAGGTTTCACATAAAAGACTCTCTTAACATCATGTAAGGTCTAATGTCATTCATACATACAAGACTAAGAACTTTAGCATCCTAAGTCAAGACATCACCTATTAACATTCATATATACATCAATCAAGGAACATAAGTCAACCAAGACAAGACACCACATACTTCTTGAACTTACAATACATGTCATTCTAGAAACAGATAGAAGTAACCATCATCATATACTCATATACATATGTCATAATTTTAACCATCATATACTCATATAGTCAATTAGGAATAACCAAGACTCAACCCTATGACTATACACACAAGGTCAAAGTCAAAGTCTAACATGATCACCTAAGATGACATGAATAGAAATACACATATATGACTTCATATGTAGATAGATATTGTCATACGTAACAATATAAACTATAAAAATAGCCACATTACTTCAAATAGATTGCCGACAAGGCCACGATCATTACATTACTTAAAATAATGCCGACAAGGACACATCAATTGCAAGTAATTCACATAACACCGCCACCATAAGTGGACCATACCAATCACAATAGAATTGAAGTCTAATTAATTATAAATCAAACAAAATAGGTCTTACCAAGACCTCATCCTCAACACATCAATTTGGTGCTAAATAATCCATTTCAATACCATAAGACCCTTACCAATGACCATGAATAATAATCCAACGCAATTACAACAATTAGTAATGAAACTAGGTCAATTCTCTACATATTCATCAATATAATACAACCAATATATCAACATAACACAATTCTTACATCATTAGATAACCCATAGGAATCTGCACTACAATTCATAAACATTAAGTCATTATCAAGTAATCCATAACATAGTACAAATCTAGAGTTCATCCCATTCATGGGTTCATAGGTAATGTAGGTTAAAGTAATCAATACAATATCAATTAAATCATTATTCAATGTTAAGGAATTATTAATGCAAGAAGCCATGGTGATATCATGACATTGGACAATTCAACTTTGAAAACTTTAGAAAACATCTTGAGAATGAGGCTCCTTGATGAAGAGAGTTTTAAGGATCAAAATTCATACCTTGCTGAAGCTAATTATTATCTTTGATGAATAATCTCCACTCAATTCGTCACACCAAGCTCTTATTTGACTTTGGACTTTAATGGAATCTTAGAGAGAATTCTAAGGGATTTGGGGTTTTGATTTTGAAGAATGAAATCTTCTAAGTGTTAAAATCTTATATACATGTTTAAAATACCCAAAATACCCCTTAAGAACCACAAAATCTTCTATTTGGAAGTGGGGTGATATTACAATTTCACTACTCAACTTACACTGAATTGCACGCAGGGAGGCAATCCACCAATGGTTGGCAGTCGATGGATCATTTGTCCACAAACGGACCGTATGGTCCTTCCGTTGGTTGGTTCTGAGACTAAAAATAGGTATACTCCATCCCAATACAAAGTTACAATCAACGATACCCTACCAATGGGGCGTCGATTGACCCACTGGGCGTCGACTGCCTCCGTGGTTTGGGCTATCTTGGGCAGCCTTGGCACCTATTTTTGGGTCCTTCATCAAGGACCCTTGGTTGATCCTTGGGGTTCTTTCCTAGATGTTTAAAACCCAAACATGATCGTATATGATTTTATCACCTCTCACATGAATTTCACCCAAAAAAACGTATAAAACTTGACGAAACATGCTTAGACATACAAGGTCATTTCAAGGCACATCTTTCAAACATCATGGACATTCTTGGATGTTTGACCTCCAAACTCCTCAAAACTTGACACACTGCCTAGATAAGATATAATAATCATTTAAGGACGCTATAACCTCACGAATCATAAATAAATACATAAAACCACATATGAGGAACATAGGTGACTTAGTCGTCGAACGTCTTAGTCGTCCCTTGACGTTTGACTTCCAATGCACCTGAACTCCTAGAAACTGCCTCAATATCATATATTATACCTATTTATGTCCTCATACCATCATGAAAACCATGTTATTCTCTATTTCATCTAAGTCATATTCAAGGTATTACATTAAAGATAGAAAGGAAGGTCATTATGTGGAACATTGTAAGAAGGAAGGTTAAGATATCCATGAAGTTGGAATTCGTAATGGTATACTTCTTGTGTGAATGGTCGAATAAAGGGTTGTTGTCTGGAACAACATGAAATCATACTTATTAAAGACACTGAGCTATCATCTTTTCCATTGTAGGCAGCCCTAGGGACCCTTGTTTGTAGGGTGTGTTATGATTTGGTTATGAATGATATATGGAACCTCTTCATACACACCTCTGTTTATTGAAATACTCTATGAGTAAAAAGTATAGCTCAAAGTGAGTATTCTTGGGTAGTAGATCTAGATATGAAGGAGGCTAGAGTACAAAGAAACCCTTGATATTCCTTTACCATGTGCCTACATTGGATGTGTCCTAGTTTTACCATTGGCGAGTAGAACAACCTTCATCGGAGTAGGTTGTGACTCCGAATTTACTAGATAGTATGGTCTATGTCGATTATTGACTATTCTCATCATATGGGACACCTATTAGTGTTCGAGAAGTTCTCTGAAGTTTAGGTAGTGGTATGGGACTATCTAGACATTACATGATTAGGCTTTGAAGATGTTAGTGTGTGAGTTCCCTAGGTCTTTTCCAAGACAATTATAACAAGTCCTCTAAATACTTAAATGAACTATAGTTGAATTAATGAGATTACGACTTAAGTTAATAAAGGTTGAATTAAAGTATACCTACCTAGGGAAGCTTTGAGGGTTGCTTAGGTAGACTTGAAGAGGGTGTATGGGCGGTCTCTTCATGTTCCACTCAAGTGAATCTTAGAAAAACCTTACGTAGGTATTTGAATGTTTGGAAGGTTATAATCTTGTCTAAGGTAGTCTTAAGGATCATTTAGGTGTGCTTGAAGAGGGTATATGGGCGGTCTCTTCTTGTCCTACTTATTGCGTTTTAGGATAACCTTGGATAGGAGGCTTGTGTGTTACATAGTTTACTGCGAAGTCACTGTAATGTAACTGTAATTTGATATTAATTGGATATGACTTGGAATGTGTTTTAATTGTAATGTTTGGTGTTTAAATGTGATTCTTATAATTTTAATATGAAGTTTTAATCAAAAGGAGCATATTTCTTATAAATGACTATTTGTCATGATTGATGCATTATGCCATTCTTAAGACATGCATTGTACTGATTCCACACATTTTATCTATATCTTAAGGTGTAGGTGGAAGTGAGCGGCATCTTGAATAAAATCTTGGAAACTAGGACTCTTTAAAGAAAAGTTGGGGTATGTCCTCACTTGGTTCGAGTTCATTACTATCTTTAGACTTCTTTTATTCAAACAATTATAATAGACTAAGTATTTATACATTTCGATTGTATGGGCCGTGCCCCAAGTATTCTTGAGTCTAAGGATGGCGTATGTTGAGATTTATTGTTTTCTATCATTTTATATGAAAGACGTTTTGAGATATTATTCCTATGAAATGTTTCAATTCCGCACTAATAATCATACGTATGAAATCAATGATGTCTAAGGGCTTGTAAAGACTTCCGAGAGGTCAAGTACGCCGTGTTGCGATCCGAGAATACCATATGTTCTAGGGTATACTCTCAGGGTGTGACATATGGTGTGTGTGTTCCCCACAAGTTTATAACGCGATATTCCTAGTAATAGCAATCATTTCCTAGTGCATTACATTTTATGTGATAAGTTAAGTATCTCTAGATCATTGGTTCAACATCTAGAGAATTTCACCCTGCACCTTAGTCTGGATTCATGTGTATAATTTAATAACCCTTACCATTGCCTCATATTAGACATCATAAGTAATGTACCTCTTGGTTACTACTTCACACCAATAGACACTAGTGTATTAGATAGTATCACACTAAATTTATGTTAATAATTATTTTCTTATTAACTACCTCCTTTGTCCGTCAAGTAGCTATAAGTCAAAATCTAACACATGCACCTATTTAAAAGACTTATAAATGAAAGAATTACAATGCATGCAAAAACACTATCCAAGAATTGCTTAATTACTAGTTATACGTTGACAATACCTCATGGTTCTCACAACCCTAGTTATGGATTTACTTACCTATATTAGCAATATCACAATTCATGCTTTTAGATGAAGAAATCATGAACTTATTTAACAAGAAGAATAAACCTAGAAAGTGCAGCAAGAATTTCAAACGAAAAATCTTCAAAATTGAATCCAAAATTTGATAATATTCGAAAATTTTAGAGAACAATTCTCAAAAGCAAGAACTACAACAAAAATAATAAATGCCAACCCCAAAATATTAGGTTTCTATCCCCTATTTATAGAAAACAAAGTCTTAACGATATAGGAATTCAAATAAGTAAAGTTTTGTCAACCACACGGCTTCAAACAACAAGATAATTGACGGGTCTTCGATCAATCAACAATCCGTGGTTTGCATCAGTTAGTCAGGACTTAGAAAATATTTTAGCATTTAAATTTTCACCTTCTCTGAATCAAAAGACGGACCTACAATATGGTCTATTGATCCATTTATGGTCCGTCGATGCTCATCCGCAACTCCATACTTAGAATCTTAAATATCACCAACTGGAACCCTTGCAGTCATAAACAACGATTCATTAGTACGGTCGGTCGATTGACGGACAGTTGATGCCAATTTTTGTCCCACACTTGTTCTAACTTCCCTAACATTCCTCCATTGCCTGAGTTGCTCATCTACTATCACAACCTATGGAGCATCGATTGAATGAATGTCCGTCAATTGCCTCTGTAGGTCTGTTTTTGCACTTTTTTTGGTTGTCTTATCCGTTTTCTTCATGAACATCATTCCATCAAAACAAGACACAAATATTGTCAAAACCCATACAAGAAGGATCTAGACACACACAACTCTTATGTGAAATGCATCAGAAATACCATAAAATCATGGTACATAAGGATAAGCAACAGTTGAGGCTCAAGTTGCACAATTGGTTATTCTGACAAAGGATAAGAAGCGTAGGTATAAGAGATTTCAAAAGATTGACCTACCTTAGTTTAAGGGTGGGAAGAGTGAGGACGATCATGAGTTTCTGACTACATGCCGAGGGTTTCTAAGGGTAGTTGGGTTATCTGATTCACATGGTGGTTTGGTATGTTAAACTCCAACTTCATGGGCCAGCAAGAGAGTGGTGGAGAACTTATTCAGTGTCCTTGCTAATTGGATCTCCTTCAGTGAATTGGGAGATATTTTCTAGTTCCTTTCATGATTGCTTTATTCCTTGGAGTGTGATAGAGACCAGTCATTTGAGATTTAAGCATCTGAGACATGACAACTTATCTGTTACATGGTATAAGGCCATTTTTGCTAGTTTCCTAGGCATGCTTTGGCTATTATTGTTGATGAGACTGAGGAAATCCGTAGATTCCTAAGGGGCTAACTTTATCTATTAGATCTATTGTGTTTATAGTATCTCGAGAGGGAGCTTTCTTTTGGTCCATTGTGAGAACTGCTGAAGAGGAAATATTGATGAAGACAGGAGTTTGAGATCCTAAAAGGGTTTGTACATCAGGTCAGTTTCACGGTGCTTTATCTAGAGGCAGGGGTTCACACAAAGAGATTGTTTCCTTCTAGCATCGAGCACCATCCATGCTTCTATGCTGACATGTGAGGCTGGTTATAAACATACGGGTTCCTATAGAATGTGTCATGATTCACAATAATGATCTATGGGGTGAGGCAGTTATAGTGGGTTTTTAAGGTCTGCAAAACAGTTCACGGGTAAGAGATCTTGCTTTACTTGTGTAGATCCTGATCACCTGATGTGACAATGTACTTCCCAGAGGGGTCTTGAAGGCCCCAACCTAATTCTTCATTCAAGTCTAGACCACCAGTACCACAGGGTAGAGACTAAGCAAGAGACCCTCCTAGTAGAGGTTGCACAACTTGTAGTAGTGGTATTGTATCTTAGAAGAGTAGGGGTAGAGGTACAACCTAGGTAGGAGGTAGAAAAGGGGCCTACTATTATGATTACTCGTGGAGACCCAAGGTAAGGACCTCTGATGCTTCTATATACGTATCATCCTCGTATGTCATCGATGTGCGTTTGTATTGTTTGATCCAGGCTCTACATTTTCTTATGTTTATACCTATTTTTCTATTGAATTTGATATGATATGTAATAGTATGACCGTACCTATTTGTGTTTCTACAAATATGGGTGGACCCTTAGTGGTGGATCGAGTGTATTGATCATGTCTTGTTTCTTTGGAGGGTTATGACACTTGGGTAGACTTCAATCCTTTTGGGGATGGTGGAGTTTGATGTTATCTTGGGTATGAATTGGCTTCCCCTTATCATTTTGTCCTTAATTGTAATGGTAAAACAGTTACATTAGAAATCTTGTGGTGTTCTGAGGGTTGAGTTGAAGGGTGTTAGTGTCTTTTATCGTAGCAATGCTAAATCCTTTATGTATGCTCTGAGATAAGTGGAGAGAGGGTGTTTGTCTTAATTAGATTTTATTTGAGATACAAGTTTTGAACCACGTTTCATGGATTCTGTACCCGTGCTTCTGAATTTTCTCGATATATTTACTTTTGATCTTCCACGTGTTCCTCCCGATAGGGATATCAATTTTGCTATCGGTTTGGAGACGAGATGCAGGATTTATATAGTAAGAAGTTTATTCACTTAGTGTATCACCTTGGGGTACTCATGTGTTGTTTTTGAATAAGAAAGATGAGACTATGAGGATGTGCATTAATTACATACAGTTGAATGAGGTAACATTGATGAAAAAGTATCCTCTTCCGTGTGATAATGACTTATTTGATCTGCTACAGGGAGCATCATTGTTCTCTAAGATTGATTTGAAAATCTGGTATCATTAGATGAAGATTAAGGCATTAATATCCCCAAAATAGATTTTCAGACTTGGCATGGAAATTATTTCTTACTAATGTCATTTTGTTGACTAACGCCATTGCAGCATTCATGGAATTGATGAAAAAAGTGTTTCTACCATACCTTGATTCTTTTGTGATCATTTTTATTGGTGACATTTTTGTTTACTCCGGGACTAAGGTAGACCATGTCCGACACTTGAGAATTGTACTTCAGAGGTTGAGATAAAGGAAGTTGTATGCCAAGTTCTCAAATTGTGAGTTCATGCTTAGTTTTATGGCATCTATGGGACATGTGGTTTCAAATGAAGGTATTAGATTATACCAGGCTAGGATTAAGGCAGTTAGAGGCTGGACGCTACGTATTTCTCCTACCAAAATTCAGAGTTTTGTGGGATTACCAGGTTATTATACAATTTGTTCAGAATTTCTCTACTATTACAGATTTCTTCACCAGATTGACTTGATAGGGTGTTGGTTTTCAGTTGTCTGATGTGTGTGAGGAGAACTTTCAAAAGCTCAAGACCTTGTTGACTTCAGCTCCTATGTTGACTCTACTTGAGGAGGGTGTAGATATTACTATGTATTATGACGCTTCAAGAGTCAGATTGGGTAGTATATTTATGAAGAAAGGGAAAGTGATGTCTTATGGTACCAGACAGCTGAAGTCCCATGAGAAGAACTACCCCACTAATGATTTAATGTTCAAGTTATGACGTCATTATTTGGATGGGGTGACATTGTGAGATCTTCACTGATCATTAGAGTTTTCACTGTATCTTCAGTTAGAGGGATTTGAACTTGAGGCAGAGGAGATGGCTTGACTTGTTGTAATACTATCATGTCACCATTCTATATTATCAAGGGAAGGACAATGTTGTGGCCAATGCTTTGAGTAAGAAGACTTCAAGAATGGGGAGTGTTGCAACACTTGGTATTAAGAAGAGACCATTGTCTAGAGATGATCAGATATTAGATGATAGTCTTGTACGGCTGTACATTTCATAGGAGAGTGATGGGATTATTGCTTTTATTGACGCTCAGTTTTATTTAGTCGAGCAGATCTGTGAGCACTAATTCGATGATGAGATTTATGTTGTATTCAAGACAAAGTGTTGAAAGGAGAGGCTACGGTGGTTGTTCTTGCTTTTAATGGTGTCTTGAGGATCTGAGGAAGGATTTGTGTGCCCAAGATGGTGAGTTGATTAGCTGGATTCTTTAGGAGGCCTGTGTTCTCGATATTCCATCCATCCGGGAGTGGAGAAGATGTATTATGATCTGAGTCAGCATTACTAGTGGTGTGGGATGAAGAGGGATATTTCAAACTTCGTTTCTAGGTGTTTTACTTGCCAACAGGTCAAGTGTGAGCACCAACATCCTGGAGGTGTATCTCATAGGATGCATATTCCTACTTTCAAGTGGGAGCAGATCACTATGGACTTCGTTTTGAGTTTTCCTACCACAGAAGGTGGTTTTGACTCCATTTGGGTTGTTGTTGATAGGTTGAGCACGTCTGTCCACTTCATTCTTATTTGGGTTAAGTATACGGTAGAGAAGTTAGCCGAGCTATTTATGTCACGACCGGAGAGAACCCCCTAGACCTGACACGGCGTACTCAACCTCTCTAAGGTCTTATACAAGACCTTACACATCTCTCATCTTATATATATGAAATGTAGTGCGGAATTAAAAATATTCATCATTATAGTCGAATTCTTTTATAAAATCATAAGGAAGAACTAAGTCTCAACGTACGCCATCTTATACACAACGCAAATAACATAGGGTAAAGGCCCTTTCATAAGTTTGAAATGAAGCTATAGTCTATGACAAATTCATTTAGAAAAGGAAACTAAAGCATGAGTCATGTCCTAAAACATATGAGGACATACCGATCTTGAGAAAAATTCTATATTCCAAGCTTCAACTTCTAAGAATATTTTCAATTGCCACTAAGTTGGTGACATGCAATAAAACCATGAAAAATGTACATTTACTTTAAAGTATGTTTTTCATGCTCTTTTGACTACACCTCATAAACAAGTATATGAACCATTTAAGATCAATCTTCATATAAAGACATATTCAAGAAATCCACAATATACAACTATCATCACTGTAACATTCTGGAAAATTACATGTCTAGTGAAGAGCCCAATAGGTCTTTAAGAATGTGTATTGGGGATACATAGGCATTCCAATTCCCAATATTGAGAAATATTGGGCATAATATAGAAAATTGGCTAAGGGGTATTAGCCAATTTCTATATAATACCCAAATAAGCAAAATATTGGGCATACTAGAAAATATTGGCTTAAAGGGTATTAGCCAATTTTTCTAAGTATTAATGAGCTTGTTTAAGAAATGTAACTGCAATGAAGACCCTAAGTTAATAAAAACGATGAGTTGTCAACCCAATGCACTATGTACTAGGCATCCAAGTGTCAAGCCTAGTACTATAGCACATGACCATTTAAAATGATCATCAAAATTAAGGAGTGCCCAAGGACATAATGAGGGTCCTTGGGAAAATAAGTAAATATTAACAATAGTACATCAATAATAGTTATTTAGGAATGTACAACCAACCCATGTGCAAGAACATGGGCAAAGCATATGGGAATCGGCCATAGGAGGGGACCACCCTAACCGAATTTGGTTAGGTTAGTTAAGTGGCAACATGTGTGGACGGGTACCTCCGTATGAGGCCTAACTACCTAACAAACTCTAGGCTCTAAATAAATGTACTAACTATATAACTAACCTAGGACTAACCAAAATGGATCCACTAGTGCACCCGACAACCTAGGACAATCAGGTTGACACTAACCTAGTACTAGTTAAAGAGACAACTTAGTACCTAACCTACGATGGTCCAAAAGGTTTGTTATGTTCATAACAACTTAGAGATATTTTAGTAATTACCCTAAGTTACATATTTAATTAACTTAGAATCTTAATTAATTAATTTAAAAGGGCAAAACCGAAATCACAAAGCAATTTCTAAATTTCAATTTAGACAAGAAAAAGAAAACCTAGTACCTAACCTAGGATTGTCCAAAAGAATGGTTATGGTCTGAACAACTTAGGTATATTTTAGTAATTACCCTAAACTACTTAATTAATTAATTTAGAATATTAATAATTATTTAAAAGGGAAAATTCAAATTCACGAAGCAATTTCAAGATTTCGGCTAAGAAAAGAAAAAAATAACCTAGTACCTAAACTAGGATGATTCAAAGGGTTAGTTATGGTTAAAAAGACTTAAGGTAATTTAGTAATTACCCTAGGTAACTTAATCAATTAAATTATCCATTAAATTAAGTAAATTAAAGGGGTCAAATCGAAATTCTTACTCTAACCTAGTATAACCCAAGAAACATCCTAGTACTTAACCTAGGATAGTCCAAAAGGGTTATTTATTGTTCCAATGACTTATGGGTACTTTATTAATTACACTAGGTCCCTTAGTTAATTAAATTATCCATTTAATTAATTAATTCAAAAGGTTCAAAATGAAATTCTTAGGAAAAAATTCAGATTTGACTAAGTGTTGTGTTTTCCTAGTTCTAGTCAATCTAGGAGGGGATTTTTAGTAATTAATTAATTAATTAATTTTATTAACTTATTAAGACTTAGTTGATGAGTCAATATCAGTTCCTGAACCTAAAAACTCACGATCAAACTAATATAAAAGGTGACGCAAAACATTAAGCAACCGAATGAAAGAAAAACAAAAAAATCCATTGATTCTCTTAGGCGATTTAGAGGGTTTCTTCAAGATTTCGTACAAGGCGGTGTTCATAGATTAAATTCTAAAATGTATGGGTATATATCCTGGAATTCTTTCTCCAAGAGAACTTTCTTTCGAACGATTCAAAGATCTTGAAAACTAGAGTTGTTCCCGCATTCTCGTCAAACTCCCTTGTCCCTAGTATACTTTTCGATTCAATGATGAATAGGTTAGAGACCATGTTGTTGGTATGTGGTGATGGCTGTTATTAAAATGTATTGTTCTTGAATGATGAATATTGAATGAACCTATGAACTTGTAGTCATGTAAAGTTAATATTCATGTAAATTAAGAACCGATCATATGTTAAGTTACGTCCGTGATGTGTTAAGTGATTTATGTGTTTTGGACGAATGTTCACTTGTTGTGATTGTGATGTTATGAATATTCTAAGTTCATCGAATATTAATATGATGTTGTACAATAGGTTTTAAAATTTTATCACTAAAAGCCATAAACTAAGATTGGCTTAAATGACATTCATGCAATCAGATCTTGAATGAATTGCCTATGTAATGCCAACAAATTGGCTAACACTACTTTGTCAAAAAGGATGCATGCAAATGACTATAAGTTTATGTAAATGATTGAAATAGGCTAATTGTTCATACATATTCAATTTAAATATGAACATACATAAAATTGGCTTATGCCAACAAAAATGGTTATGTAGTTTAATATCCACATGTTGAGGCAAATACTAATCATATGTCAATCTTGTGTAGTTAGAGTATCAAATGATATTATAAGCACTTCTAAAGTAATTCAATGAATCCATAACCAAGGGCATTCAATTCATTTGGAAAACTCCCAAAATGCTCTAAAAGAATGAACTATGAACATATGTAACTCATTGAAATAAGGGTTCATCATCCATAAACGATGAAATGAAGCTACTACACAAAAGTAAGGAAGTAACGTGAGTTATAACATAACTTAAGGGGTCTAAATTAAGTAAGTGACCAGAATGGGGTGTTAAAGGAAGTGAGACAAGTTTTACTTACATCTAAGCTACTTTGTTAAAATAATACTCACGAATGAAGGAGTTAGAATGTGTCAGACTAGTCTCATTAACACATAAGGATGATATGTAAGGACAATTCGCATTTCATCAATGTAAATTAAGGATGATATGTAAGGACAATTCACATTTCATGAATGTAAAGTAAGTATGAAAATTCATCAAAAGAGTAAGTAAATCTCAATCTAAAAGGAAGCTTCCATAATACTTGAGTTAACTCTAAAAGATAAAGAAGATAATGAAAGTGAGAACAACATCGATAGACTAGTTATGACCATGTTCTTGCATGTGTAAGTCTAATGAGATGAGGCTACCAACGAGGTGGATAAGTAGTCTCATTAAGTCCCTAGTCTTTGAACTATGTCTAGCCAACATAGGAAATAGCCAGTGATTTCAACCTAAGAGATCTAGGTATGTTTTGATTTCACTTTGGCTAGTGATTCTACCTCTTTTCGGTGTGGGAAAGACACCAAATTTCATGTTTAGCTCACATGATCTATGTCGGATAATGATCATGACATGTTCTTGGTTCACTATAGTCGTGAGCCACTCCTTTTTGATGTGGAGTGAACACTTGAGATGGATTGGCCTTAGCTGGGAATCACCCCTTCTCGATGTGAGGCAGACACTGCATTTCATGAGTAGCTCACATGATCTAGACTCATTTTAATCGATGAATCGCCTCTTTTTGAGATGTGGGGAAGACACTGGATTTCCTGTTAAATCACATGATCTTACTTCTAAAGATGTCTCTATGAAAGTAAGAAAGAATGATGATGGAACGTATGTTTAAAGTGAGCTGTGAAGAAGATCTTAAGAATGTCAATTGCCAATATCAATACTCATGAAGTTTCAGCATATAATGGGCAAAGCCAAACAATATTAGCTTACAATGACTTCTTATTTGATTCCAAGAAGACAAGTAGGAATATCATGGTAATTAAATAATTAATATCTTCCCTAACAAGAAAGTAATGAAACAGATGGCATAGCAGATAAAATTGGCCTATGAAATGTTAATCTTACATAGTGTAAAGTATAAGATCGGAAAATCATTCCATAGTCCTTGGATAACTTACTTGATTTGTTGTGGGTATGGGATTACAATAAATCATTGCACTTCTAAGTAAAACATAGGATCAAATGAATCATTGATCTACACAAAAAGAAGAAGGAAAAAACTTAAAAATAAACTAAGGCTTGTGCAAACATTGGAGTACGAATAGATGCCTCAAGGTATATAAACAGGGTTAATGACCAATTAATGGGCATATCCAATAAAGATTGGCTTATAAATACATTCATACTCAATTTAAGAATGAAATATTTAACTTGTATGTTTAGTAGCCAATAATGGAGCATGGATTATGAATAAACTAAAGAATGGGCATAGAAAATAAATATTGGCATATATATATAATCATACCCAAAGGAAATAAGAATGAAGAATCTAGAGTTGTGTAGCCAAATCATCTCCTTCGTCTTGTGAATTGCTTACTCAATTCATTGTAGGTATGGGACTATAATGAATCATTGAACTTGTAAGTGACACATGATACTAAAGGAGATCATCGAACTACACAACAAGAAGAAGAGAATGAAAAGTAATCTAAGTGTCAAAAATAGGGCTCTCGGGTTTGGACTATCAAATTTCCAAATCTTCACTCGAGTTGTTCTAAAATTATGTTGATGATTCTAATGTCTTGTAATAAAATAGAAACTGAGTTGTGTGCTTTGAATGAATTAAAATAAATCATATTCATTCCACAATTCACAGCTAACGATTGAGGAAAGTCTATTGATTATACTTTGTTGTTTAGGAAGAGCTTTCCTTGATCATGCATAGCCTTATATGTATGTGTGAATACACCCATACTTAGTACAAGTGGTGTACTAACCCTATACAAAATTTACTATTTTATAGGTGAAGGTTAGGGGACATATTGAAGACACTTGAAGTGGTTTGGACATCAGCGTTCTCCAGACCATTTGATAGGTCCTCTTGATTTCAAGGATGCTACAATACTAGTCTTGTAACATTCCGGAAAATTACATGTCTAGTGAAGATACCAATAGGTCTTTAAGAATGCGTATTAGGAACACATAGGCCTTCCAATTCCCAATATTGAGAAATATTGGACATAGTATAGAAAATTGTCTAAGAGGTATTAGCCAATTTCTATATAATGCCCAAATAAGTACAATATTGGGCATATTAGAAAATATGGTCTTAAAGTGCGTTAGACAATATTTATAAATGTTAATGATCTTGTTTAAGAGATGTACTTTCAATAAACAACCTAAGATAAAAATCTTAGTTTTTCATTTCTGACATAAAAGGTATGAGGCATCCAAGTGTCAAGCCTAGATACCATAGCACATGATCAATTAAAATTATCATATAGATTAAGCAGTGCCCAAGGACATAGTGAGAGACCTGGGAAGATAAATAAACATTCCCAAATAAACCATAAATAATATTTAGTTAGGAAAGTGCAACCAACACATGTGCAAGACATATGAAGAAGTTGCCAAAGGAGGGGACCACCCTAATTAATTAATTAATTTAAAAGGTCTAAAACTGAAAATAAAAAGGAAATTTTAAGATTTCGGTTAAGACAAGAAAGGGACAACCTAGTATCTAACCTCGGATGGTCCAAAGATTTAGTTAGGATCCTAAATACTTAAGTCTACTTTAGTAATTACCTTAGTCTAGGGGCAAAGCTGAAATCACAAAGCAATATCAAGATTTTGGTTAAAACAAGAAAAAGACAACCTAGTACCTAAGCTACGATGGTTCAAAGGATTATCTATGGTTATAACGACTTAAGGGTAATTTATTAATTACCCTAGGTAACTTAATTAATTAAATTATCCATTTAATTAATTAAATTAAAGGGGTAAAATCAAAATTCTTACATGAACATAGTACAACTCAAGAAACATCCTAGTACTTAACCTAAGATGGTCCAAAAGGGTTAATTTTTATTCCAATGATTTAGGGTAACTTTAATAGTTACCCTAGGTACCTTAATTAATTAAATTAGTCATTTAATTAATTAATTTAAAGGGTAAAAACGAAATTCTTTGGACAAGTTTCAGATTTGACCAAGTATTGTGTTTTCCTAGTTCTAGTCAATCTAGGAGGGGATTTTTAGTAATTAGTTATTAATTTATTTAATTAACATATTATGCCCTAAGTTTAATGAGTCAATATCAGTTCTTAAACCTAAAAATCACGTTCAAACACATAGACATAAAGGACGCAAAAAAACAGTAAGCAACGAATGCAAGAAAATAGGCAGAAAATTTATCAATTTCTCTAGGGCAATTTCAAGGTTTCGTTCAAGGTGTTTGTAGATTATGTTCTACACAAGGTATGGGTTTCTCTCCTGGACTTGTTTCTCCAAGAGAAACTTCTTTCGAATGATTCAAATATCTTGAAAACTAGTGTTGTTTCCCGTCGTTCTTATCGAACTCCTTTCCCTAGTATCCTTGATACAATTTCAATGTTGAATAGGTTAGAAATCATGTTGTTTGTATGTGGTTCTGGCTGATCTTAATGTGTATGGTTTTTTGTTAAATTATGATTGAATGAACCTATTAATTTGATTAGTTTGATGATAAGTGTTAATATGTGAATTAAAAGAATGATAATATGTTAAAGATATGTCCAAAAATGTTATGTATGAAGATGTTACGGTCTATTGTGCATACTTGCTGTTAATATGACGTTATGAAGATGTTAAAGTCATCAAATGTTAATATGATGTTGTCCATTACGACTTTAAAACGTTACTCTAAAGTCATAAATTAAGATTAGCTTAAAAAGTCATCTATGAAATCATATCTTGAATGAATAGGCTATTTGGTTCCAATAAAATTGTCTAATTGTATTTGTCAAAATGAATATATGCTAATGGATAGAAACTTATGTAAATTATTAAAAGAATGTTTAAGGTTTAATACATATGGCAAATTAAATATGAACATATGTAAAATTGGCTTATGCCAATAAGAATTAATTTGCTAATCTAACATTCCAAATCTGGAGCCAATACTAATCATATGCTAAATCTTTTGTAATTAGAGTATACAATGATAATATAAGCACTTCTAAAGTAATATCAATAAATCCATAACCAAGGGCATGACATTCATGGGACAACTCCCAACATGTTCTAAAAGAATGACATATGAACTCATGAAACTCATTGAATGAAGTGCTCATAGTCCATAAACGATGATATGAATCTTCTACACTAATGTAAGTACGTAACGTGAGTTATAACATAAATAAAGGTGTCTAAAGTAAGTAAGTGACCAGAATGGGGTGTTAAAGGAAGTGAGACAAGTCTCACTTAGACCTAAGCTGCTATGTTAAAATATTACTCGCGTATGAAGGTGTTCAAAGGTGTGAGCAAGTCTCATTAAGACCAAAGGATGATATATAAGGAAAATTAACATTTCATTAATGTAAAGTAAGGATGACCAATAATAAATAGAGTATGTAAATCTCAATATAGAAGCAAGCCTACATAATGCTTGAGTCAACAGTAGAAGATAAAGAAGAAATGAACATTCACGTAAAGGGGTGTGTAATTATGAAAAACAAATGTTCTACTTTTAATGAATGTTGTGACAACATGATAAGAGGATAATGTGAAAGATGAGAGCAATCACAAATGAGCCTAAGTAAATGTTACAAAAACGTACTAACCTATGAGAGTGTAAATCTAAAGAAGAGACCAGTCCCTATGAACACTCTAACGAAAGTATTGAGATTAATTTATACTTAATACTAATGATGAGATGAGAAATCATCTATTGAGCTATGATTTCCTCATACTAGAATCAAACTTTCATGATGTATGAGTTGAATGTAATGAAATTTTATACTGAGCACCGGCATGCTAGCTATGAGCGGTGATGCCTTCTTTTGGGAAGGGCGGACGTTCACGTAACTCTCATGAGATGAGACTGTCTGGCATGACGATTATGGGTTTCCTTATATCTCCTAGTCTTTAAACCTATACTGCCAATATAGGTATGTAGCAGGGTTCAATTACCTATGTACGCTAGCATTTTTTGGGTCACTTTGGTCGGTGATTCCACCTCTTTTCAGTGTGGGGAAGACACTGGATTTCATTATGCTCACATGTTCTATGTCGTTAAAGTTAAAGTTCCCAAATAAAGAATGAGGTCAGCCTCAAAGTATGAAAGATAATGAAATGAACGATAACGAAGATGTTTGTGCAAGACAATCAGAAGGTGAAATCAGATTCAAGTAATGACACTAGGTCATTCTTGGTCATTTCACTTCATGATCCCGATGAGAGTGTTAAACTTCATCATAGGTTTAGCTAGTGTATACATTAGCCTACGAATAAATGAAATAAATAATGTCAAGTATGAATGAACGAATTAAGTAGACTTTGTGTTTTCTAAAGAAGGCCCTCGGGTTGAGGTCCCATATGTTAGGCCCCCACATGAGATGTCTTAATGCTACATCAATGATTCCAAAGTCTCGTGTATATGAAATGTATAATATATAAAACATGAAAGTAATGAAATAAATGGCATGATCAATAGAGAATTTCTTTTGAAAGGTAATGAATATATAATGTAAAGAATGACTCACTATAAGATAAGGAAATCATTCCTTAGTCCTTGGATTACTTACTTTATTCATTGTGGGTATGGGACTACAATGAATGCACTTGTAAGTAAAACATAGTATCAAAAGAATTATTGAACTACACAACAAGAAGAAGAAAAAGACTAAAAATAAACTAAGGCTTGTGCCAATATTGGAGTATGAATAGATTCCTCAAGGTATATAAACAGGATTAATAACCAATTAATAGGCAAAGTCAATAAAAATTGTCTTATAAATACATTCATACCCAATATAAGAATGAAATATTTATCTTGTAAGTAACGTAGCCAATAATGGAGCATGGATTATGAATCAACTAAATAATGGGCATAGCCAATAAATATTGAAATATATATATATATATGTATATATATATATATATATATATTATATATATATATATATATATGTATATATATATACATATATATATTATATATATATATATATATATATACAATCATACCCAAAGTAAATAAGAATGAAGAATCTATAGAAGAGTAGCCAAATCATCTCCCTCGTCTTGTGAATTGCTAACTTGATTCATTGTAGGTATGGGACTACAATGAACAATTGCACTTGTAAGTGAAACATAATATTAAAGGATATCACTGAACTAAATAATAAGAAGAAGAAACATACTGAAAAATAATAGTGTCAAAAATAGGGATCTCGGGTTTGGACTATCAAATTTCCAGATCTTTGCTCGAGTTGTTCTAAAATTATGTGAATGATATTAATTTTTTGTAATCATATAGAAAATGAGGTGTGTTCTTTGAATGAATTAAAATACATCCTGTTCATACCACAATTCACATCTAACGATTTAGGAAAGTCTAGTCACTAGGCTTTTCAGAAATAGCATGTTGTTTAGGAAGAGCTCTCTTTGATCATGCATAGTCTTATGTGAAAGTGCATAGACCCATACTTAGTGCAAGTGGTGTACTAACCCCTACTATTTACTATTTTATAGATAAAGTTTAAAGGACAGATTGACGACTCTTGCAACCGTTTCGACATCAATGTTTCTCCATGCCAATTTGTAGGTCCTCTTGATTCCGAGTATGCTACAATTTTAGTCTAGTTTTAGAAAAAGCTAGTAGATGTTGTCCCTAGCGTTTATTTCATACTTTCATTTCAAAGATTTCGTAATAAGGCTGCATTTTGCAAACGTATTTATCATATATTCTTATTCTGTTTCGAATTGATTCTTATGATAGATGGTTATTACATTTATGTTGAGCTTAGTATATCATGAATTCATGACATAACTATATTAAGTCTATGTATACTTCATATGTTTAGAAGTTTTAAAGTTTCTACCAAAATTAACCATATGAATGTGATGAATGCTAGGTGAGGCTTGTCTGCGACCTCTGAGAGGTCAATGACGCCGGTTGCGATTCGAATTCCAGAATCCGGGTTGTGACAAGTCTAGCCATAGTTTTAGACATCGCTAGTGGATGTTGTCCCTAGGGTTTCTTTCATACTTTAATTTTAAAGCTTTGTATAAGGCTGTGTTTGGCAAACTATTTTTTTATATTAATTCGTTGTTTCGATTTGATTCCTTATGTTAGATGGTAGTTTCTTTACTTTGAGCTTAGTATATGATGTTACTATCTAATAACTATATGAAGTCTATGTATACTTCATAAATTTAAAAAGTCTATTTTCCGCTAAAATTAACAATATGATTGTGATTGACCTCTAAGAGGTCAACGACGCTGATTGCGATTCAGATTCCTGAATCTGGGTCGTTACAATAACTTAGTAACCATATAAACATATAGACCTCCTACCGAAGTTCATCCTGAGACCCACCTACGTAAGAGATGACGCGACCGCTGATACAACCCATTCACACACACCTAAGTGCTCCTCAAGACTTCCCAAAGTAAGATTATTTCCTTTTCATCATTTAGACTCTCTACGTGAGGTTACTCTAAGAATCATCTAAGTAAGACATGAAATACCGCCTATACACCCTCTTCAAGCCTACCTAAGTAATCTTCAAAGATACCCTAGATAGGACCTTTCTATTAAACATACATTAACTTAAGTTAACATTATTCATTAAGCCATTTATGAGACAATTAAGGATTTAGAGAACTTCATATAATAGTCTTGGAGGACCTATGGAACTCACCTAGCATCTTAAAAGCTTACTCGTGCTATCTATAGATAGCGTCCCATTCCACTACCTACACGTTGTAGAACCTATCCAATGACTAGAGTGTACATCCCATATGATGAGAATAGACATTAACTAACATAGACCATACTAGCTAGGTATGAATCCGGTGTCATAAGATCCCACAGTGTGGAAGGTGTTCCAATTTCTAAAGGTAGAACTATTAATAATCCCATGTTGGCACATGGTTCAGGAATATCAAGGGTATTTTCTACTCTATTCTCTTATAAAGTAGAGCTACTACCACAAGCATATTCTCTCGGTGCTTTGCCTTTGTTCTCATAGAGTAATTCATTCATGTACTAGTATTTGAGAAGGTACCACCATGAAGGCCTACAAACTTATAATACTCCTTCTTCCAAGCATGGGTTCACTAGGGCTGCCAATGAAGGTCTATTAGGATAGCCGTTATGAATTCCTTATAGAAGGTTTCATGCCTTTACAACCAACCTACCCCTAAGTCCATCATTCCATTTAATAAGGACACTATTATGGTCATTCACTTCAAGGCTTCTGTTAACCTTCTTTTTATTATTCAAGGATTCACATTCACTTAGGGATCTAGACCTATCAAGAAGGGGCACCATGGTTAGGTCTACAAGTTTAACACATACTCTACAGTACCTCATTTAATCATTCAAGGAAAGGCACCAACTTAGGTATACCTATACTAGACTTTCATTAATTCATTCATACAATACCATTCAAGTGCCACGTAGGGATAACTAGTCTTCCACACAAGCTACCACATCATTCTTTAATGTCTCTCCCAGTCCTTCACATTATATATCATCAACTAGAGAGGAAACATATCAAATCATAGCATTATAGACTCATACAAGATCATAAAGACATCTCATGAATATTTTCAATTTATACCTTCACATATACCATATCATGATCATACCATAATTCACAAAATAATGCCAACAAGGTCGTATTCATAACGATTATATCAAGTAAATACCGCCACCATAATCAAACACCAACAATTCAATATCAGTTCAAATCTCAACGAAGGAATTAGGACACATAATAGAGATATTACCCATAACAATATACATAAGACTAAGACAATAATTCAACTAAATAAATGATACATGAATACTCAATATATATAAACATTATAAGGAAGCCATGAACAATCCTAATATTAATCAATACATACTTTAATATCCCAATATAATCTACACATGAATTCAATACAATTAAGTCATGATCAATTCACCCACATTAGAGCTAAAATTAGGAATTCATGTAATACATGGGTTCATGGATTTTATGATCTTAAAACATTCAATTAACATCAATTACTTCGTAAAACATTGATTTAACTCCTTTCATGCAAGAACCCATGCTTAAAATTCAAAATAAGGTTTTATGTTTTTGGAAGAATCTTTGAAAAGCCGTTGGAATTTGTCTCCTTGAATGGAAGAAGTGTTAAGGATGAAACACAATTCCTTTATTGGACAATAGACACGAAATTGAAGGATAAATCAATGAATAACTTCAATCTTATCTTCAACCTTGCTCCAAGCTTTAATGGAGTCTAGGGAGAATTCTATTTTGATCTTGGATTTTGATTTTGATTTTGAATAATGAGGTCTAAGTCTAGGTTATAGTCTTAACTAACTTAATATACCATAAAAGACAAAAATAATTGTCCATGACTTAGTGAGTACCCTATGTGAATTTCCTAAAGCGTCGTTGCATTGGCCGAGACACCTGCAAAATATTGCAGGTGTAAATCGACGTTCCAGTCGATGGGGCATTGATCAACCAACGGACCTTCCAGCTGGTCCGTGGTTTTGATCAAAGAGTTGAAATTTGGGGGTTTATATTTCACAACCATGTGTGGACCAATGGCCCCAGACGACAAAGTGTACACTGAACAACGGGGTGTCGTTTGGTGCTTCTGGTTTGGGACTGCATTTAGCAGTTTCTTGTCAAGGTTTGGATCCTCCTCAAGGACCCTTTGAGTGTTCCGTTAGGATTCGTTTCTGGAATTTTCGACCCTAAATAGGTTGATTTAGAAGTTAGGGTCCTCTCTTATAAATTTAGACACCAAACAACACGAGAAACATGTAAAGGCTCACTAGCACACACAACAACTTGTTTCCAAAAGTCTTAGACGTTCTTTGACGTTTGACTTCGAAGCTCTTCAAACTGACTTCTAATATTATAATTCACCATTTTTATGCCTTATTAACTCGGTACACACATTTTACGCTCTAATTTAACCTAGGTAATTTTGAGGGTTGTTACAATTTATCAGTCAGATTGTGTGACTACATGGGGTTTCAATATCTATCATATCAAATCAGGGTTCATTATTTACTTCTAATTTTTTTAAAGCATTACAACATGGTTTGTGTAATCAGTTAGATATTATTACGGTTTTTTCACCCCACACAGATGGTCAGTCCGACGGACAATTTAGGTGTTGGAATACATGCTTCGAGCTTGTGTCGTCAATTTTAATGCTAGATATGATCGTCATTTGCCCTTAGCATAGTTTGCCTATAATAATAGTTATGACTCTATTACTTTGATGGACCTATTTGAGGCGTTGTATGACAGACAATGTAGGTCTTTGATCCGGTGGTTTAATTCAGCGGAGATGGACTCTTTGGATACAAACTTCTTACAAATTTATGGAGAAAGTCGTATGATTTAGTATAGACTATTGACATCCCCAATTCGATAGAAGAGTTATGCAAACCGGAGAGTTATAAACTTTATATTTATGGATGGTGATCATGTTTGGCTCCGAATATCACCCATGAAGGGTGTGATGAGGTTCGGGAATAAGGTCAAGGTTAGCCCTAAATTCATTGAACCTTTTGAGATTTTGAATTGAATGGGAGAAGTGGCCTATAAGTTTTCGTTGCCTCCTTGTTTGTCGATAGTTCAGCCTCTTTCTATGTCAATATGCCGTACAAGCATATTTCTAATGAATCTCCTGTGCTTTCACACAATTCTTGAAATTTGAGGATAAGTCTATAGTTATATTGGATAGGCAGATTCAAAAGCTTAGGACTAAAAGATTGCTTTAGTGAAGTGTAGTGGAAACACCGATCAGTGAAAAAGGCAACTTGGAGACAGAGTTTGAGATGCGAGCCATATATCCTCATCTTTTTAGGCTTGAGGTACTTTCTTTCACCTTATGGCCGAGGACAAACATGATTTTTAGTGGTGGATAATGTAACAACCCAAAAGGTTTTTTGGAAATTTTTAATATTCATTTAACTTGAGCAAATTAATTGATGGATAACTGTATATAATTGACCTAATCGATATATAGGCTAAGTTATTCAATTTTTTCACTTTGAATACATAATTAATATTTCTTTACGTAAAAGAAGATCTAACTGTAGAGAGAGATTAGCTTTTTGTGGCTTCAACAAGAACATGACGAAGACGGGTAAATTCCAACCAAACTTCAAGCTTTGTTCATGTATATGTGATAGTTGGATGTGAATAAGTTATTGTAATATTTGTATTTGATGGATTCTTTATACACGTAGATAAAATGTCAATGATACTAAAGAAAAGGGAATGGTAAGTGGAATATATCGGTTGCACCGTGCTCAAATTTTAATGAATATTATCATGAAACATTAATGATATACTATGCGGATAAAATAACCATTATATTGGGTGGTTGGAAATAATTTGGAGGGGATATAATAGATATATATATATATATATATATATATATATATATATATATATATATATATATATATATATATCTTCAGCAAACTTTAGAACAATTAAGTGGCAACTACGCTCCCAAAAAAATTAGGTAAAATTTTTGTACTTTGATTTACCTTGTTCACAACCTTACCACTATTTTAGTATTAGAAATATTATATTTTAGAATACGGAAAGTTCAAGTTTCATTCAAATTAAGTGGGGACAATTTTGTAATGTATATTTGTAGGGTTAATGCTAAGTAGTGTTGAGGTAATCATTGGAAAATAATGTTTTGATGGAATAAGTTAGTGCTCTGAATATTTCTTGGGAGATCTGAACAATATTGGTTCGGTGTTATTATTTGGAAAACGATTCATTATTAAAGTTCACTGATTATATATGAAACTTTGATTTCGATCTTTCTTATAGTCGTCACATAATGATTCAAATGTTTAAATTTTGATATATGAAATCACTGATTACATGTATCTTACGAAAACTATTATAATTAATATTGGAAAAATTGAAACTTAACCTTAGGTTTGAAACTTATGAACTTGATCATAGATTTTGGCGAGCTTTTGGGTCTAGGTTAAACCTAGAGTAATATGAGTGATGATTAGTTTCAAAATCATATTTCCACGACTGGAATCTAGACCCCAGACGAGACTGGCGTCGTTGACCTCTCAGAGGTCGCAGACAAGCATACGTCATCCTTACTTCATCTAGGTTAATTTTAGCAAAAAAAATGAAACTTTTTGTTTCTTAACATACATGTATACATACTATTTAAAATCATATGTGTTCACAAATCAACAATCTAATAAAGACTTAATCAAATGAAAGAATCAGTTCATAATTTTATTAAACGTATTTTTGCCAAAATGACACCAATACAAAATGTGAACAGAAGTGAAAGAAACACTAGTGGAACATGCTGCACTAGCTATAGCCTACATATAATCTAGATAATAACGATAGACATCCTCGAAAGCATGAGGTCCTACCATGTCCGCATGAAAGCTCCAAGTCCGATAGCTGCAACGTCAACCTACAAGCTCTAGCGTCCACTTGTCCCTGCACCTAAAATTGTAGAATTGTATGGGATTAGTACACACTTGTACGAAGTATGGGTATATGCAATCACACACCAAGGACATGCATGAGTAAGAACAGCTCTTTCCTAATGACATGATTATGGAAAGTCAAGTCAGTGGACTTGCCAAAATGGGATTAGGAAAGTTAGTGATCTTTCCAAATTTGGATTAGGAAAGTTATGCCATGAGAGTAACATGCATCATCATACTTATCATATTGCACAAATCACATAACATTTGACACATAGCACATATTATTTTACATATAGCACATAACATCTTTCATATCATTCATTCATACACCACGAGACCTTGGAATCATGGACTTGACATTGAGACTTCCCAAAATAAGGGCTCAACATATGGAACCTCAAATAGGGAGCCTTCTTAAGCAAACACATAGTTTGCTTCATTCATTCATACGTACTTCATTTCATTGGTTTGTAAGCTAGTATAAACACCATACAGACCTAGGAAATAGTTTAAGAATTTTATCGGGTTCGCTATGCAATGACCAAGAATGACCTAGTGTCATTACTTAAGTCTATCTCACCTCTTGATTATCCTATCCTAACACCTTTGGTATCGTTCATTTCGTTATGTGCATTACTTGAGGCTGGCCTCATTCTTTCATTGGGAACTTTAACTTTAACCGACATAGATCATTGATACGCTCAAAGTTACTTCTCAAATAAGAAGTAAAGTGGTCGTTTCAAGTAAATAACCCAACTAGTGAGTTTGGGATCGTTCCCACGAGGATAATAGTTTAGACTTAACTTCAATTTATTACTACTATTGTTTAGTCAATTACTTCCTTGGAAAGCAAAAATGATTAAAAGGGGGGGGGGGGGGGTTCTATTCCTAAATAAGTGAAAATAACTAGCGAAATAAAAGGAGATAACTAACAGCTTCGAATGTTGGAGTTTAATCAATTAATCAAAGTAACTAGAGTTTACGTGTTCCCCACAGGTTCATAACTTGATAAGTCTAACTATAATAATTCTTTCCTAGTATCTTGCAAGCAAATTGATAAGTTATGTATTTATAAATCCTTGGTCCGGCATCTAGAAAAATTCACTCCGCACCTTGGTCTGGCTACGTGTGTTGCTATACTAACATTTATCTTTACCTCATATTAAGCATCGTATTCGATATTTGACTCAGTTATTACCTCGTACCAATCAATACTAGCCTATTAGATAGTATACACTAAATCTATGTTCATAATTCTTTTCTTATTATCTACCTCCTTGGTCCGGCAAGTAGAATTAAGGCGAGTTCTAACGTTGTCCATCCGTTAAAAAGACTTCTAAGCGAACGAATTATCAATACATGCAAGACACTATTCTATAATTGCTATTTTAGTTAGGTTTTACCTCATTATTTGCCTATGGTTCCCACAACCCTAGTTATGGAGTTTAGTTATCCATAGTCATAATCACAATATTCAAATATATGGTATAAGAATTCATGTACTTACTTCAATGATGAAGAGTAAAATCCGAAAGTTCGCTTGATTAATCAACAAAAATCACCAACAATCAATTCAAAGAATCTCAAAATAATAAAGAATCTAACAATAATCAAGGGCCTAACCAAATAATCCAGAGTCTGACCTCAAAAATGAGGTTTTTCGAACTATTTATAGAAAATAAAAACCTAATTAAACAAGGACTCTATTTGCTGGAAATCTGTCAAAAACGTGGCTGGATCGACGGACATCGCGACAGATTGTCGTGGTCGCGACGGACCGTCATGGACTCCGTCGTCCCATACTTGATGAAATTTCTTTTGCTGCTCTCTTCATTACCCTCGACGGTAGGTAGGACGGATCATTACGAGCACAACGGTCCTTATAGGTTCTCCGTTCTAAAACACTTGAACTCTTGGAATATAGGTATTGGGCTACTTCTCTGATATTCATGACGAACCTGCAGGACGGACCGTCATGGATACGTTGGTCCATCACATTTTCCGTAACCCCACACTTGGTCAGAATTCCCCATTTTCCTTCAGCAGCTACACTACACTGCCACCTACGGACCGTCACAATTTCCGTATGTGGTATCTTCTGCATTTCTTCGCTCAAAAACCTCCGCATTCATCTTTGGACAGATTTTTGCAAATAAGGAGAAACTTATATAAAAATTAGCACAAAAAGGCTTTTGGACACACTACAATTAAGGAAAAAGTATTAATAATACCATGAAACCACGGTATATCAATACCCTCAACTTAAATTTGTTGTTTGTCCTCAAGCGACGCACTATGACTCAATACACAATCTTTGTACAATAGTATCCATGTTTTATCTTTTGCAATCATTTGGCTATCAATCCCCATTAATCTCATCATATTTATGCATGCTATCACTATTAGGCTTGAATTATGTGGAATCAGACCATGACACAGACTCACCATGCACTAACACCTATCCTCTTCAATTTCTCACCGAGGTGCTAATATTTCCGGTAATGCAACTAGTGTTCTCACTTCAAAACAAAATCCTCATTTTTCACACAATGATTCCAGTTTGAGTATAAGGATTACTTTTTCAATACTCACTCTCAAAACAAATTCACACTCATTCATACCTATTTCCATAAGCTTGCCCTTATTTTTAATGTTTTATGTTCGCTATACAACCCTTAGGATCACGATAGGACTTTCTTAGCTTGTAAAATAGGCTCAGGGTAAGGTAGGGTATATTTAGGTATACTTTTGTGACTTTTTGCCCTCCTTGACATATCGGCTAAACATACCATTTTCTATTATTTTATTTTGCCCAGTTTCTCATATTCTTTCACCTTGCTATTTTCCCTTGTTTCTTCATTTGTGTAAGTGACTCTCTTCTTTTCTTGCTTGTATTTATTGTATATTTTTCTTTTTCTTTACTTTTCTTTCAACTAATTCTTGAGTCACTTTACTTTCTTTCTTTCTCTCTCTTTGTTCTTTCAACCCCACTTTCCAGAGCATTCCTCATAATAGCCACCCTCAACTCATTGCTTTTCCATGAGTCAAAGTACACAATACCCAAAGTTGGGTCAGAGCCATAAAAAGGGTTGTTTACTGCATTATCCACCCTCAACTTATGCTTTTGGAATAAGCTGAGCTGCACATGTCCAAGGAGGGACCAGGGCCAACACATTATTCCCAGAAAAGATCAGTTGGGGTGAGAAAGAAAGGTCTAATTTAAGCTAAAATCATTTGGATCAAAGAAGGATAAATTTCATTTGGTTTTCTTTTATTTAGGCTAAAAATGGGCTATATTGAATAATGGCCTATGATCTTTTCCTAATTGTCTATTACAGCTTACTTTTAGCAAGACTAACCAGGCAAGTTCTAGCTCAGTACAAATAGTGGACTATTCAAATCTTCCTCACACTCACTTGACATCTCATCACTCTACCAAATTATCAGACGCCTAGTTCGAACTTTAGACTTAGGGTCATGCAGTGGTGTACCTCTATGTCATGCTTAGAGCCACATATTTATCAATTACTATGCCTAGTCATCCATCATTTTCCATTTTATCAGGATATCATTTTAGCCATCATGTTCAAGAATTAAACTATATACACAAGATATATACATAACGGTTCAACAGAAAAAGTAATCAGTCTCTTGGGGGAAAAGAACACAGGCAAGAAAACTCCAAAAGAGGATAGTGAATTGGGCTACTCAGACTTCACCCTAGCACTCACTTTTCATTTACCCCACCCCCAACAAAAAGACATGCAATTGACCCCAATGCATAAAAAAATTGAAATACAAGAGTGGTAGGTGAAGCAAACATGGGGCGCAAAGCGTCGATATTCAGCACAGACCGTTGTGATTATGATGGTCCGTCGTCGATGTCCGTCGTGGGACACTTAAAGAAATGGAGACCCTTAAGAGAGGGGTCTCTGACTGTCATGAAGGTTATACAGGACGAACCGTCATGGCTACGACGGTCCGTCACATTTTCCGTAACCCCACACTTGGTCAGACTTCCCCATATTCCTTCAGCAGTTGCACTACGCTGCCACCTACGGACCGTCACAAGCATGACAGACCGTCACAAGCTCCGTAGGTGGTCTCTTCTGCATTTCTTCGCTCAAAAACCTCGGCATTCATCTTTGGACAGATTTCCTGCAAATAAGGACAAACTTATATAAAAATTAGCACAAAAAGGCTTTTGGACACACTAAACTTAAGGAAAAAGTATTAATAATACCGTGAAACCACGGTATATCAATCATGTAAGAATCATGAAATCCAGTGTCTCCCCCACACCGAAAAGAGGTGGAATTACCGGCCAAAGTGACTTAAAATATGCTAGCGTACATGGGAATTGAACCCAACTAGATCCCTATATTGGCATGATAGGTTCGAAGACGAGCAGATATAAGGAGACACATATCTGGCATGCCGAAAAATCTCATCTTATGAGAGTTATGTGAACATCCGCCCTTCCCAAAAGAAGGCATCACCGCTCATAGCTAGTCTATCGGTGCTCAGTATAAAGTTCCATCCATTCAACTCATACGTCACGGAAGCAAGCTTCTAGTATGAGGACATCATAGCTCAATAGATGATTTCTCATCTCATAACTAGTATTAAGTATGCATTAACTTCAATACATTCATAACAGTGTTCATAGAGACGGTTTTCTTCATTAACTTTACACTCTCACAGGTGAGTACGTTTTGGTAACATTCACTTAGGCTCATTTGAGATTTCTCTCATCTTTTACATTAGAATCTTATAATACTGCCACCATATTCATTAACTTTTGAACATCTTCTCTTCATAGTTACTCACTTCTTATTACGTGAACGTTCATTTCTTTATATGCCAATGCACTCGGCCATTTAGTGTGTTTCACACTCTTACTTAACCTTTCTAGGGTTTTATAATTTCATGGTGCATTTCATCATTTCATTACATACATCTTAGGTTCACTTACTTCTAAACGTATGCTAGACTTATGGGTCTATACATACAAGTCATGAGGCTTCATTCATAGTTCGTTTAAGTGATTTATATTTTCCTAATATTATGTGATACAAGACTTATGCATCTTGTACGTATGCCAACATATCGATTTCGATCTAAGTAGGTAGTATTATTCTTGAACATTTAATTCGTGTATGACTTGCATATCAATACGGATTTGGGCAAGGGAACCCGGTTTCTAATCCCTTGGTTAACGCTTATATCTTCTTTTTTTTTTATTCTATTTTGATCCAAACGGCTTGGGGACCCGAGATCGAGCCCCAATGCCCTTGTTTCATTTTTCCCCTTATTTTTCTTTCTTTCTTATTCTCTTGTCTTGGGACCGAGGGGTTGTGGGATCGATCCCCCACAACCTCATCTCTTTAATTTTCTTTTTCCTTGAATTTTTGGAGTTTACCTTGAGGGAATGGGATCGAATCCCCACACCCTCACTTTATTTTTCTCTTTAAATCCCTTGATCAGCCTAGAGGTTATAGGTTCAATTCCCAATGCCTCAAACTTTATTTTATACTAATTAATTAAGTATGACCAAGAGTTTGTGTGTTCGAATCCCATTCCTCTCCTTTTTAGTTTCACAGATTCATTTTCCAGTCAAGGTCCATGTTCGAATCCCCCTCACCAAATTCTTTTAACTTACATTATTTTATGATTTTTAACAAGGTGAGGCCATGGGTTCGATCCTCAGTGACCTCCATTATTTTTCTTAATTTTTTTAATAAAATGTTGATTGACTTAACTTGATCAAAACTAACATCAGAGTGATGTAATATTGATCACATTTTTGCGGCCTATTTTCTCACCTCTTTCACGTTAAATGTATAGACGTTTGGAGTAGTTTTACGTGAGTTCTTTAAGTGAATTTTTAAGATCACATTCTATAAGGAATTTGAACTCAAATCAGCATTTTTACATCACTTATGTTGGCCGAAACGCATCACCAAGATGCTTGAAATTTTTTACGTTTTTCAGCTCAGTTTCATCAACGTTTACATGTTAGTTTTAATGTAATTCATGGGTTCATTTAGCTAAAAATTTCCATTCAAATCAGCACATTTTACTTCATATGATCATTTCGATTTATACAAGTTTGTGCATGTAATAATACAACCATAACATGTCATTTTCGAACTTCAAACCAAGAGTATATGTCGCAGCTACACATTGAACACACATAAACACATAATTTCGGACAGCATGCTTAAAATTCACATAACTCCGAACATACATACATGAACACAATCAACAAGAAAACACATTACACTCCTAAATTCTACAAACAAACATACCCAACCTACAAATCAATGGGAGCTAGTGATAGGGAACATGTAAAGGGGAACAACCGTAGTTTTTGGATCTTAATATACTAAACCTGAGAAACGTTCAAACCTTGACCTACTGTCCAAAGCTTCTCCTCCAAATTCATGTCCAACACCAAAAACCTCAACCCCAATTCGACGAACAACCCTCTTTTTGCCTAACGTGATTGGGTAGTTGTTTGTTTTTATCTTTCATTGTGTGTTCTTCAGGTGTGAAGAACTTCGGCCAATTTTTTTGTTCTTGAAGTTATGTTGGAAGAGACTACGTGAATGAGAGAAGATAGAATGATTGTGAAGTGAGATAGATGTGAGAGAGTGAAACGTGAAGGTAGTTTAGGCTTAGGTAATGACTTAGTCAAACTAGGACTCTCCTTAACTTTTTAAAAAGATATGATTTTCCTTTTTATTAAATCAGCTAATAAAGATTAATTAATTAAGTTAATTTACCAATTTAAATAAAAACAATTTAAATCATTGCTTACACCTAGGTTCGAACCCGGGTGGAGCAAGACTTCACTTAAAAAACTAATTTTTAGCCCTCTCTCCCCAAATTTTCCCTACACCTTATTGATTAAATGATTAATTACATATTTAGGGTAATTACGATACTACCCTTAGCCAGGAAAAAGACCAGTTTACCCTTAGACCCTGTAAACTTAAGATTTCCCCTTTTTAAGTCTGGTAAAGACTCATCCTGGTAAATCTTCATATTCGGGAGCCCTACATGGATGGACCCAACCTTTCCTAGATCAACTAACTCCCCAAGTTAGTTGGTTTGGCTGTTGCAAGGGTTCAGAGGTCTGGTTCTACGCGCATCAATTTGTGTTAACCCGGTCTAATCGTAGGCATTCTAGACACATTAAGCATTACTTAGCATATCCATTTTTATGTTTGTTACATTATCACCCCCTTAGGAACATTCGTCCCCGAATAACACTAGTAACTATCTATCATAGTTCTAGTCAAATCATAACATAGTTACTATACACAATCAAGTAATAGAAACAAAGAATGAAGAGTAAGGAAACTTAGACTTAAGAGTAGGAAGTCTAACCTCAAGATCTAAACAGATGAGGGTGCGGGATCTCATATCGGCCTCAGCCTCCCATGTAGCACCCTCAACAAGATTATTCCTCCACATTTCAAAGTCAGAACCTCAATAATTTGAGTAAGACCGTTAGGCTTAAGATATTCTGCCTTAACCTGTTTACAATTAGGACACTTAGACACATATTAAGCAATGTCCTTCTTCATGACATCCCACCAATAGATCTGCTTAAGATCATGATACATCTTATTGGAACATTGATGTATCGAATATGTGGGACCATGGTCCTCTGCAATGATCCTGCTCCGCAAATCATCCACATCTGGTACATACAACCTGTCTTGGTGCCTAAGTATGTCGTCATCTCCCAAAGTAAAAGACTCATTCATCTTAACCAACACTGAGTTCTTCAGCTCCATCCACACTGGATAAATATGCTGACCCTCCTTGACTTCAACAACTAAGGATGATTCAGAACTAGGATGAACTGAAACATCCCTACTAGTAGAGTCAACTAACAGCACACCCAGACCGGCAGTCTATGTATATCTTTTACCAACTCCGTCTTCTCATCCTCAATATGGGTTGTAGTTCCTTTGCTCATCCTACTCAAAGCATCAGCTACAACATTAACCTTACCTAGATGGTAGTGGACATTCATGTCATAGTCCTTCAACAACTCCAACCACCTCCGCTGACGTAGATTCAACTCCCTCCGTGTGAAAAAATACTGGAAACTTTTATGGTCTGTGAACACATGCACATGAACTCCATACAAGTAGTGCCTCCACAATTTTAGTGCAAACACCACAGCTGCCAACTCCAATTCATGAGTGGGATAATTCTTTTCATACACCTTGAGATGTCTGGATGCATAAGTTATCACCTTATCACCCTACATAAGAACACAACCCAAACAAACCCTAGATGCATTAGAATAAATAGTGTAATTCTCACCACACTTAGGCAAAGTAAGCACCGGGACTGAAGTGAGTCTGTCCTTGAGCTCCTGGAAACTCTTTTCATAAGTCTCTATCTATTCAAACTTGGCCTTCCTCTTAGTAAAAGATGCCAGTGAGGCAGCAATGGAAGAAAAACCCTCCACGAACCTATGGTAGCACCCAGCCAATCCCAGAAAGTTATGGATATTAGTGGGAGTAAGAGGTTTTGGACAAATCTTAACAGTGTCAGTCTTCGTGGGATCTACCTCCACAACTTTGTTGGACACAACATACTCGGGAAGGTCACTGATCTAAGCCAAAATTCACAGTTGCTGAATTTGGCATACAGCTGATGTTGTCTAAGTACCTGCAAAGTAAGTCTCAAATGTTGTTCATGCTCTTCCTTGTCCATAGAGTAGATGATAATGTCATCAATGAATACTATGACGAAAGAGTCAAGGTATTCACAGAAGACCTTGTTCATGAGATCCATAAATGTAGCAGATGCACTCATATTGACCATAACGGGAACAAAAGGTTGTCATTGGGATATCTCTATCCCTAACCCTAAGTTGATGGTACCCTGTACAAAGATCAATCTTCGAGGAGAAACTAGACCCTTGAATCTAATTGAACAAGTCATGTATTCTGGGCAGTGGATACTTAATATTGAAAGTGACTTTGTTGAGCTGCCAATAATCGATACACATTCTAAGGGTTCCATCTTTCTTTTTCACAAACAACATTGGTGCGCCCCAAGGGGATATGCTCGTCTAAATGAAACCCTTATCAGTGAGATCTGTTAACTGCAGCTTTAACTCTTTGAGTTTAGCTGGATCCATTCTGTAAGGAGGAATTTAAATTGGTATCGGGTTCTAAGTCGATACCAAAGTCAATCTCTCGAGGGGGAGGAACTCCATGCAAATCATCAGGAAATACATCTTGGAACTCATTCACTACAGGCACTAAGTCTATAGAAGGAACATCATGATCTAAATCATTAAAACTCACAAGATGACATAATAACCCATTGGACATCATTTTATTTTCCTTAAGGTTCGAAATCAAGGGATTAGGACGACTCGAGTTGTACCCCTCCCAGACTAGCTCTTCTTCATTAGGGAAATGAAATCTCACAACCCTACTATGACAATCCATTCAAGCATAACAACTATGAATCCAGTACATACTAAGAATAAAATCAAAATCATGTATGGGTAACTTAACCAAGTTTGTACACATAGTCTTACCACATACAACTATTGGGCAATCCTTGTATACTCTATCAGTTCTTATGTTTTCTCCTAATGGTGTACTAACCACTATAGGATCATGCAGAACTTTAGGCAATATCTCAAAAGTGAGAGAAAGAAAAGGATTTACAAAGTAAAGCGTACACCCTAGATCAAGTAAAGCATAAACAAAAGTTGAGAATACCTACAGCATATGTGTGACCACATCAGCAGACTTTTTCAGCTCCTCCCTGCCTTAAAGGCGTAGAACCTGTTCCTCTAAGGAGGCTCTCTGCTGCTGCATCCTATGGATTAGGCCTAGGCTGAGCATTACCTCCAGCATGACCCCTGTTCTGTGGGAAGTCCTTAACCATGTGCCCACTCTTACCGCAATCGAAATAGGAATAAGTGCCTTGTCTGCACTCTTCACTGTGAGCACGGCCACACTTAGCACAGTTCTTTCTAGGACGCTGCATATCACCTCAATTGCCCTTCTTGGGCTAGGTTTGCCTCCTCTAGGTGTTTTACTCCTCTGAAAGTTAGAGTTCCCTAAACTCTGTTGCCCCTTTTTGAATCTAGGCTGCTCACGAACGCCAAAGTTGTTCCCATTGCCCTTATTTCTAGGACATGTCTGTTCATGAGGCTTATGCCTCCTAGTATCATGGACGCCCCTCTTCTTACGGTTGTCCTCTACCTAATGGACATGCACCATCAACCTGGAGAGGTCCATGTTATCGTGGAGCATCGCAGACCGACACTCCTCCTCCAAATCTCCGTTGATTCCTGTGAAAAACCTGCTTATCTCATCCCTGTTGTTAGATACAAGGGAAGTGGCATACCTGGACAGTTTAAGAAACTTCAGGTAATACTCCCTGACTGTCATGGATCTCTGCTTAAGGTTAAAACTCCTCAACCTTGGCCTCCCTCATCTCCCTGGGAAAGAATCTATCTAGAAAGGAAGTCTTAAAAAGCTCCCAAGTGACTGGAACTCCGCCCAGAATTCGGCTATTTTTCCAGATCTTGCACCAAGTTTGTGCAACATCCTTGAGTTGATAGGAAGCCAACTATGCTTTCTCAGTATTTGTGGCCCCCATATCCACCAAAATCGTGAAAATCCTCCGATGTCTTAGACCCTTTGAAAATAGGAGGATTCATCCTAGTGAAGTCTCATAGCCTGTCAGCCATGCTACGAACCGGTGGGTTTTCCCTTTGAACATTCTGTCAGTGGACCTGGTCAGTCATGGCCTGGGCCTGCATAGTGATGGCATGTGCCATCTGGACCAAAGATTCCCGCACCTCCGGGTCAGTCAACCCAGCAGGGTTAACTGGCATAGCTACTCCTTCAGCTGAGCCTGGGGTGGAACCTGATTGTCCCCAACAGCCTCTCCTCCTATCCTCTGACCAATTATTCTCCTAGTATTCATTCTCTGAAAACAACAAGTATTGATGTTAGACACACTCATAACACCAACGAAATTAAACATTAGGAAAGGCACGATAAGATCGGAAGAAGGGAATTTTTACCACGCATCATGCCGTCTCTAATTCAGGATAGTGCTGCACTTCATTTCCATGACTTAGAAACAACTCGATGTGGTTGATGTGAACTTATTATATTCGTAATTTAACCTAGGGATCTGATACCAACTTTTTCACAACTGGAATCTAGACCCCAGATGAGACTGGCGTTGTTGACCTCTCAGAGGTTGCAGACAAGAACGCATACGTCATCCTTACTTCATCTAGGTTAATTTTAGCAGAAAATTTGAAAGTTTTTTATTCTTAACATACATATATGCATACTGCTTAACATCAGGCGTTCACAAATCAACAATCTAATAAAGAGATAATCAAATGAAAGAATCAGTTCATAAATTTATTAAACTTATTTTTGCCAAAACGGCACCAATACAAAGTCTAAACAAAAGTGAAAAGAAACACTAGTGGAACATGATCCACTAGTTATAGCCTACATCTAATCTAGATAATAACGATAGACATCCTCGAAATCATGAGGTCCTACCAAGTCCGGATGAAAGCTTCACGTCCGGATAACTGCAACGTCAACCTGTAAGCTCTAGCATCCACTTGTACCTGCATCTAAAACTGTAGAATTGTATGGGATATTTAAACACTTGTACTAAGTATGGTTATATTTAAGCACACACCAAGGACATGTATGAATAAGAATAGTTATTTCCTAACGACATGATTATCGAAAGTCAAGTCAGTGGACTTGCAAAAATGGGATTAGGAAAGTTAGTCAGCTTTCCAAATTTGGATTAGCAAAGTTATGCCATGAGAGTAACATACATCATCACACTTATCATATTGCACACAATACATAACATTTTACACATAGCACATATTATTTTACATATAACACATAACATCCTTCATATCATTCATTCATATAGCATGAGACCTTGGAATCATGGACTTGACATTAAGACTTCCCAAAATGAGGGCTCAACATATGGGACCTCAAATAGGAAGCCGTCATTATCAAACACAAAGTCTGCTTCATTCATTCATACGTACTTAATTTTCATTTCGTTCATAGGATACTGTGAACACCAATTATACCTAGGATGTAGTTTAAGACTTTCATCGGGTTCGTTGTACAATAATAAATATGAACTAGTGTCATAACTTAAGTCTATCTCACCTCTTGATCATCCTATCCTAACACCTTTGGTATCATTCATTTCATTATGTGCATTATTTGAGGCTGACCCGATTCATTCATTAAGATCTTTAACTTTACCCGACATAGATGATGTGATCATCATAAAATTAAGTGTGCACACCGAAAAGAGGCGGAATCACTGGCCAAAGTGACCCAAAACATGCTAGCATGCATGGGAATAGAACCCCGTCAAATCCCTATATAAGAAGTATAGGTTCGAAGACTACAAGATTCAAGGAGACCCATACCAGACATGGTGGACAATCTCAACTCATGATTGTTACGTGAACCTCCGCCCTTCCTGAAAGAAGTCATTACCGCTCATAAATAGTCTATCGATGCTTAGTATAAAGTTCCATTGCATTAAACTCATACGTCACGAAAGCTGGCTTTTAGTATGAGGACATCATAGCTCAATATATTATTTCTCATCTCATCACTAGTATTAAGTATGCATTAACTTCAATACTTTCATTAGAGTGTTCATCAGTACATTTTGATAACATTCACTTAGGCTCATTTGAGATTGCTCGCATCTTTTACATTAACCTCTTATCATATTGTAACCTAATTCATTAGTTTTAGCACATTTACTCTTCATAGTTACTCAACCTTTATTACGTGAACGTTCATTTCATTATATGCCAATGCACTCGACCATTTAGTGTGTTTCACACTCTTACTTAACCCTTCTAGGGTTTCATCATTTCATAGTTCATTTCATCATTTCATTACATACATCTTAGGTTCAATTACTTCAAAATGTATGCTAGACTTATGGGTCTACACATACAAGTCATGATGCTTCATTCATGGTTCGTTTAAGTGATTCATATCTTCCTAAGATTATGTGATACAAGACTAATGCATCTTGTATGTATGCCAAGATCTCGATTTCGATCTAAGTAGGTAACATTATTCTTGAACATTTAATTCACGTATGGCTTACGTATCAATACGGTATTTGGTCAAGGGAACCCGGTTTCTAATCCCTTTGTTAACACTTACATCTTTTTTTTGTTTATTCTATTTTGATCCATACAGCTTGGGGACCCGAGATAGAGCCCAACGCCTTTATTTCATTATTTTCCTTATTTTCTTTATTTCTTATTCGCATGTCTTGGGACCGAGGTGTTGTGGGATCGATCCCCCACAGCCTCATTTCTTTTATTTTCTTTTTCCTTGACTTTTCTGTGTTGACCTTGAGGGTATGGGATCGAATCCCCACATCCTCACTTTATTTTTCTCTTTAATTCCCTTGATCAGCCTAGAGGTCGTAGGTTTGATTCCCACACACCTCAACCTTTATTTTCTTTTAGTTCCTTAAGTCTTACCAAGAGGTTGTAGGTTCGAATCCCACTCCTCACATTTTTATTTTCACATATTCATTTTCCAGTGAATGTCCATGTTTGAATCCCCCTTACAACATTCTTTTAACTTAAATTATTTTATGAATTTTAACAAGGTGAGTTCACGGGTTCGATCCGCACTGACCTCACTTATTTTTCTTTAGTTTTTCATAACATGCTAATTGATTTAACTTGAACGAAACTAACATCAGAGTGCTGGAATTTTTATCACATTTTTGCAGCTTATTTTCTCACCTCTTTCACGTTAAATGTATATATTTTTGGAGTAGTTTTTAGTGATTTTTTGAGGTGCATTTTCAAGATCACATTCAATAAAGAGTTTGCACTCAAATCATCATTTTTACTTCACAAAAACTCATCAGCAAGATGCTGGAAATTTTGTACATTTTTCAGCTCATTTTCATCAATGTGTAGATGTTAGTTTTGAGGGTAATTCATGGATTCATTTAGCTAATAATTTCCACTCAAATCAGTCACATTATACTTCATATGAACATAATGATTTATACAAGTTTGTTCATGTAATAATATAACCATAACATGTCATTTTCAAACTTCAAACCAAGAGTATATGTCCCGACAACACATTGCAAACACATAAACACATAATTTCGGACAGCATGCTTGACATTCACATAACTCCGAACATACATACATGAACATAATCAACACAAAAACACATTACACCCCTAATTTCTACCAGCAAATATACCCAACCTACAAATTGATGGGATCTAGTGACAGGGAACATGTAAAGGGGAACAACCCTAGTTTTCGGATTTGAATATACTGAACCTTAAGGGGTCTTTTGGGAAAGGGACCAAGAGAGAAGAGAACACATACCTTTTTGACGTTCAAATCTTGACCTGATGCCCAAATTTTCTCCTCCAAATTAATGTCCAACACCGAAAACCTCAACCCCAATTTGACGGGCAGCTCTCTCTTTGCCTAACATGATTGATTAGTTGTTTATTTATCTTTCGTTGTGAGTTCTTCAAGTGTGAAGAACTTTGGTAAATTTTTTTGTTGTTGAAGTTATTTTGGCAGAGAGAACCTGAATTAGAGAAGAGAGAATGATCGTGAAGTGAGATAGACGTGAGAGAGTGAAACATGAAAGTAGTTTAGGCTTAGGTAAGGACTTAGTCAAACTAGGACTCTCCTTAACTTTTTGTAAAAATCTGGTTCTCCTTTTTATTACTTCAACGAATATTAATAAATTAAGTTTATTTATCAATTTATATAAAAACTATTTAAATCATTGCTTCCACCTAGGTTCGAACCCAGGTGGAGTAAGACTTCACTCAAAAAGCCAATTTTCAGCCCTCTTTCGGCAAATTGCCCCTCCACCTTATTAATTGAATAATTAATTGCATATTTAGGGTAATTAATATACTACCCTTAGCCTTTCTAAAGACCATTTTACCCCTAGACCCTCCAAACTTAAGATTTCACCTTTTTAAGTTCGCTAAAGACTCATATGGGTAAATCTTCATATTCGGGAGCCCTACATGATTGGACCCAACCTTACCTAGGTCAACTAACTCCCCAAGTTAGTTGAATTGGCTGTCGCAAGGGTTTAGAGGTCTGTTTCTACACGCATCAATCCGTGTGAACCCGGTCTAATCTTAGGCATTCTAGACACATTAAACATTACTTAGCATATCCACTTTTAGGGTTTTTATACTTATTGTGTTTATATACTTGAATAGATTGCATTAATTTGGAATCTCAACAAAAAGGGAAGGCTCAAGTCCTTGAGTGAATTGTTGATTAATTAAGGTAAATAGATTTATAAACCCTTCTTAACTGTATGGAATTCATGTATTTCCTTGTAATATGCGTTTTGGAGTAATGATAATTGGTGATGGTTTGACTTGTCTATGTTAATTAATTCTAATAATGAAAAAAGGGTAATAAAAGAAGGTACTATGATTAATTATTGGTGTGTGATGATTGGTAATGATTTGAAGGCTTATTGCTTAATTGTTGATGTTGTATCACAGATGCATTGTTTTGAATTGTGCATTATTATGAAAATGGTCATCTCCTTATTATTTAGGGGAAATATGTCATTTGTTTTGGATCTAAAACATGGTTTTGATAACTGTTATATGTAAGAAGATGTACCATTTTGAGGGACTTATCACGCTTTGCGATGGATACTATAAATAAAGGGGCGTATCGTGCGACGCAATTGATACTATTATCGAGAGATGTATCCACTGCAAAAGATGCATGGACAGATATGTCTCAGTGGGTCCCGGACTGAGAGAGAATGGGTGTGTATCAATAGGTCATACATGCATCACTATACTTACATTAAATTTCATTGCATTGCACATGTTTATCATTAATGAACTTGATCTTGTTAGTGCTTTCCTCAGAAACTTATTATTGATATTGAGTTGTTATTGAAAATATGTAATATGTTAGAATGTTGTTGTCGGGTTATGTGTTTTGTTGACTGTAAAATGTTAGGTTGGGCTTGTTTTATGCAGGCTGTAGTTGTGGAGGTTCGGATGGGGTGTAAGGAGTACCCGTATTTTATTCCCTTAGCTTGGGTTTAGAGGTTTTCTTATTGTCTACCATGTTGTTTGGTACTCACCCCTTGCTCCTACAATTTATTTTGTAGGTTACGAGGTTGGATCTTCGTGATTGCTTCAATTCCCTTTGTTTCCAAGGCTTTCTGTGGAGATTTGTGAGGTAGCTATTTGTTATTTCAGTAGACCTTTCTGCTTTTTTCATGATTTTGTTTTTACTTTAAAGACAACGTCATTTGAGACTTGCATATTTTATTTAATTCGGGTATTTATATTAGAGGCTTATGCATGTGACAATCAGATTTTGGTGATTGAATTAAGTTGACTTCTTATTCATATTAGTAATTGTTATTGGACTTTTTTATTATTTCCACACTTTATTGATATGTTCGGATATTAGGCTGACTTTTCTTGGTGGGATAAAACGAGGGTCATCACATCCATTTTTGTATCTTGACATTGCTCTTATGTCGATTGGTATTTAAATTGTTTTTGCATCCACATACTTTTCAATCAACATTACACTTAGCACACCACTAGTTGGCTGACACTTTGAATGAATATCTTCCTTCAATGGAAAAGAATGTGTATCACATAATTTTCTCAATTTGAATAATTTAGAATTATTCAAACATGATGATTCAGAAACTCATGAACGATTATATATAGCACATTTCAAATAATAATTGTAAAAACACAATCATTAATAGGTGAGGTAACTTGTTGAAATCTATATTTATATTTAATATCAAACATATATGTCTTAACGGGTAGTACTCGACCTTTTAGCAATGACCAAAACTCCCTCAAAAATTCAAATAATTTGCTTGTTTAGATAAACTTGATCCTATGCCACCACCAAATGGTGGTGAGGATTTGAGATTATTTTGGATCCTTCATATTCCTCAATATAATCATCCGAAATAGGATCTAGACCAGTCAAACATAATTTGTTGAGATCTCAAAAGTTTTTGCCTTGATGCTTGGACACTAGTTTGGTACTCAATAGATTCCATACTTCTATATGATTTTAGGTATATTTATGACTAGAAACCTAATAATGCATGAATTTAAGCAAAGTTTGAAATCTTTATCTTAACTTATAGTTGTGTTGAGTCTTTTATATATATATAATATATATATATATATATATATATAATATATATATATATATATATAATATATATATATATATATATATATATATATATATATATATATATATATATAAAACGAGAACTTGAATGGGAATCGGGAAACACAAAGGGATAAAAGTGAAAGAATAAGTATGAAGAATAGGAAATAAGAACCATTTTCATTAGTATCCTCTAGGAAATAAGCACAGTTTTCATTTATATCTTCTCCGCGTCGCGAGAGGAATTTCATTCTTGGGTGCACATTAGAATTTGGGATAGAACACTCTTTGTCCTCTTCATGTCACAGAGGAAATGTTAATTTTTTGGGAGATTCAACATTCGAACCAAAGTGGTCCGTGTAACAGTCGCATCGCGGATAAGTGGACAAATATTCAATTGGAAGTTTAACGACCCCTACGCATCACGCCCCTATGTTCCACATTTGGCTATTCCAATTTTAGTATAAATAGTTAAGATTTTATTTTACTAAAACATTATTTTCTAGAATTTTGAAAGACGACAACTTGTAGAGTAATTTCATAATTTTTTGAAATCTTTCCTAAACACTTTTACTTTTGATCTCAATATGATAATTATACATTGCTTGATCGAAGCTATTGTTATGAGTAGATAAATGTCCTAGTTCTACGGTTGTGGCTACAGAATGATTGTAATTGCTTAAGTTTTTATGGATTGTATTTAAACTATCATATGAATCTCACTTGTGTTCTTGTTTACCTTATTTTTTGCCTGATCACCATTGAAATAAACACATTCTCCGAATTGAACTCGGGAGAGGAATAGGAGGATGGAAGTGGGCATAAGAAGTATGATTTTCTTATAATAATTAGGATCAATTTGTATCGAGTATAGTTATATACCTACAAACCATGCTTGGTCACCACAAAGGAAGAAATGGTAACTTTCGGTACTTTGTCACACTTATCCCTGCTTAACGATATAGTTAGGTTGTCATCTACTGTAGGCGATTAGAGGTCGGGAGCGAATAATAATATATTCAACAATGTGATCATTGATTTGATAGTTGATAAGCATCTATTGAAATAATATAAATTGCATGAATCCCGATAAGAGTAGCAGCCCTGGACTTTACCCAATAATTGTATAAATCCCTTGAAATTAAATCGCGCTTGTTTAATTTTGGTTAACTTTAAGCTTATAAAATAAATCACTCTTGAAATTTGATAACACTTGTGTTAAGCTGAAAATTTTGGATATATTAATTGATTCTAATCGTGAGTCCTTGTGGGTTTGATACACAACTCTTTGTAAGAGCCACTTTAATACTTGAATGACCATGTATACTTTTGTATGCGATTTGGGTGTGCAACTAGTTTTTGACGCCATTGCTGGGGACTTTAGAAGTAGGAATTATTTGATTTTTCTAATTTCTTAAGTTAGAAAGCAAGTGTTGACAACTTGATCTTAGCAATCCATTTTGCAGGCTATACTGAAATTCCAAACTAGACAATGATCAAGGATTAGTAGATCTTTTAGCTGAATAAGAGAGATTCGTTCACTATCGAAGAAGCCAAAGATGAATCACTAACTCACTGCCCCTTATTTCTAGTGAACCAACATCTCCATTAGTAAGAGTTGAGCATGAGGAACCTGCATTAAAGGCTGAGATGAAGATAAGAGACGTGGAAATCCCACTTACCACCAATGTGACTTCTGCATTCAGATTCTAGAAGCTGGTGAAAAGGTTTGAACTGAAGCAGAGTATGGTGCAACTATTGCACTCAAATGGGCAGTTCACGAGTCTATCGCACAAGGATCCAAAATTCCGCATCCAAATCTTCCTCGAGATAAGTGATACTTACATTCCAGGTGGAATAAACAAAGATTACGTGAGGCTCAATTTATTCCTTTTTTCTCTGCGTGGGGAAGCAAAACGAAGGTTAAACTCTGAGACTGCTAATTCCATTACATCCTTGGATGATCTTGCACATAAGTTCCTTATCAGATTTCTCCCATATGGGAAAACAACTGAGTTAATGAGCGAAAGGAGGAGAGAAATCGCACCAAGCTTGAGAAAAGTTTAAATCGATGTTGATGAGTTGTCCATATCATCATCAATCTAATGAGGTGTTGGTCAATACCTTCATTGAAGGATTGGAGCCTTAGAAAAAGCTTTTAATTGATTTGGTTGCATGTGGTAAGGAATTGGAGAAGACTTATGCTGAGTTATTTACCTTGCTGAACAAGATTTCATAGGGTAACCACGAAATGAATGGGGGAGGTGTGAAACCCATTATACATAAGATTATATGCGTTCTCGAAGTAAATGCAGTGACATCTTTAACTGCACAGATTGTTGCGATGCAAAACATGATCAACACTCACTTCAAGAATCTATAATTGGGACAATAGGTTTCTCAAGTAAATGTAGTCAAACAACCACGAACTTGGTGTGAAATTTTCAGAGGTTGTGCTCATAGTGCAGAGGTGTGTGGTGCCAACTCAGATTCTATGAATTTTTTAGGGAATTCACAGCAAGGAGGAGTACAACAGAACTATGGAAACTCTTACAATCCTAGTTGGCATAACCATTCAAATATTTCATAGGCATGTAACCAGAATCAGGCTTACGACCTAAATCAATATAGACACCAGGAAAATGCACATTGGTATCAACCACAGGCCCAACAGGAGCATCCAAATAAGCATCCGAATAACATGATCATGGAAGAGCTGCGAAAAAAGATCATGGATGATCAAGCTCAGTTAGTTGTTAATGTGAGAAATAATTAGCTAGCTACATAGAATCTGGAGAAATAATTAGAGCAGCTTGCTAGCGACCAGAACTCACGATCTCAAGGAGGTTTACAAGGAAATATTGATCCAAATCCCAAGCAAGTATATGTGGTAGGTACACGCAGTGGTTTGCAGTTGGAGGAGTTGGCTCCAAAGAAAAGAAATACTACATTTGTGAGTAAATAGAGTGAACCTAAGGAGAGTGAGGTTGTTGTACAAGAAGAAAGAGTGCAACCAATAGTGAAACCATCTCCTTTATTACATTAAAAGTTCAAGAAACAGAAGGAGGATAAATGTTTTGGTAAGTTTTTATCTCTTTTTAAATAAGTTCATATTAACTTGCCATTGGTAGATGTTTTGCAGGGTATACCTAGGTATGTTAAATATTATAAGAAGGTAGTGGCAAACAATAGAAGGATAAATTAATATAAGACTGTTTCACATGCTGAAAAGTATAGCTCCTGAATTTAAAATAAGTTGCCTACCAAACTGAATGATCTGGACAGCTTTACAACTCAGATCACTATAGGGCAGACCATCTATGCACAAGGATTGTGTGATCTAAAAGCCAACATATATTTGAGTCAACTTCATCTTATAAAAAACTTGGGTTGAGTAGTCCTAAACCCACTACCATTATCTTATAGTTGGGTAATCGATTTTTACTAGGTAAGGGTGTTGTAGATGATGTCTTAGTACAAGTTGGATCGTTGATATTCCAATAGACTTCGCAATGCTGAATTTTGAGCTAAATCTTGAGATCCCATTCATCTTGGGAAGGACTTTCTTGGCTACAGGGCATGCCATTCTTCACAATCAATGGAGATTTCTAGGGTCTTAAATTGAGAGAAATGGATAGGATCTATGGGTAATATAATCTCAAGATACAATGTTAAGACTTAAAAAAGATAAATATGTATAAATACAATAACTATAGAAGCTAATTTAGGAAGGAAATGAAGACGAAATATGAGCATGCAATAGATTGTGATTCCCATTCATAGAGAATGTAGAGATCATCACATACATGTCCCTTACAATTAACCTAATTCATTCAAAGGTCATGAAATGAGATATAAAAATTAAGATCTCTTGCATGCTTCCTATCGTAAAAATCAAATTGAAGTTTAATTGTTGGATACTTAATGCACGTGACAAGGTAATAAATGGTCTTGGTGTGATAGTTCAGATTCAACATTGGTTCAAGTTTATCCTTCGAATACAAGACAATACTTTGTGTAGCCGAAAGTTAAAAAACCTGTCATATGATTTGTGGTGCCTGAATCAATAACTCAATTGTGAAGAGTTAATAAGACATGTTTTTCCCGACTAGCAAAGGTAGTAACCAAAGAAGTTGCTTAATTGATTTCTCAATTTACAGCAAATATAGCATAATACTTTGTGAAAAAGAAAATTTGTTTTAATCGATGATTACCTATGAACAATATATATATTACTATTATCCTTATATGAATTCTTCCTTTATTGTCATTTATTTTCAAAATTATCAACTCACAACACCCCAACCGAATGAGTGCTAGGTTGCATGACACATTGTGCTAAGAGTTACAAATAATCCATAGATATTAGTAATCCTTCATGAAAAAAGTGGAGAGATGCAACTTGAAAATGTTACTAGACGAGAAAGTAGACCAGGGAACACAAAATGGTAGAAATTGGAAGAGGAATTTTGTGAAAGAGGAGTGCAAAACAATGTAGATTCTACTTATTGGATTGGCGAGAAATGCATATACTTAACACGTATTTTGGAATTTAATTTGAATCATTAACACCAAACAAGGTTCAATGATATCATGTATATATTATGTAACTTTTTTTACTTAGCGAGTTAACAGTGTGTTAATATTAAAATATCAATACTTAATTGGTTACTCTTTAATTATTTCAGTTTGTTGACATATATAGCTGGTGGATTTGAATACTTCATAGGCAAGACATTGATGGACTAGTAATCTTATCTTTGGGAGAAATACTTAAGTTTATAGTTGAATTTCTTTTGAAGTTTTGCCTTATCTCACTACCTTCGATCCAAAACCTGCACTATAATATCCAGTTTTTGATTTGTGGTTTTTAGGGAATCTGTTGGATGGTGTTTATTATTGCTAGCATCGTTTAATTTCCCTTAAAAGATTTCACCATTATGACCATATGTTTTTTCTAATTATTTTGGTATTCTCTTATATATATGTATAAATATGAAAATTAATAAAACAGTCAAGTTAAACGTCAAAGAGTTAGATAGCATTGGTGATTTCAAAGCTCTGCTATATGGTAAACAAGACATGATGGTATCTCATCAACAACTATTTTCATAAGATAATATTCCAATAGATGGATGGAAGTTAGTCGATTATGGAATTTAAAAAAACTCCACCCTTCATGTTGTTGTTGAAGATACAGCCTCATTGATCACACTACTTGTATGGAGATCCTATCCTGAAGATATCATTATTGCTTATTCGAAGATTTATGATACTATCCAGGATGTCAAATTTTGGATTGCTGCCAAACAAGGAACAAACATAGGTGAATTCTCTCTTATTTATGGTGGGAAATTTATGGAAGAAGACAAACCTTTGTTGTTTTATTGAGTATATAAACCTTACGGACTTATAGTTAAAAAATCTCCATCCTTTATGTTTTCGTAGTAGTTCGATTCGCTAGTTTGGGAAGTACTTCAGCTAGAACCCATAGTTGTCCCTTCGCTAGTCTTTTGGGGACGAACAAGGGGTAAATTGGTATCAATTCTAACGACTCGATTTGTCGTTATTTAGGGGGAAACAATGTCGAGGAAAAAATGTGTCATCATCCCGCCAAATGGTCTATTTTCCACTAGAACAATATCGCCAAAGCGGCAGATTTTGCGCCAGAGCAGGAACGACTGAATAGAACTTAAATAATGTGAAATCCTCATTGCACCTTTTTTTCAAAACACCAAAAATAGGTGAAGATTACCCTAGAAATCCTAAAAAAGCTTCCCTAAGATTGGGAAAGAAGGAGGAAGAGATTTCAAGCGCATGGATGATGATAGCTTGCAAATTCTTGGACAAATCCACTGTCAAGAGGTCCTGATACAAAAAATGGGATCCATAAATCCGTGCAGATGCTTGGCACCCAGGTAGGATAGTTTTATCTAATCGAGTAGTAGTAAATTTCTAATTCACCACATATTATACTAGTAATTGATGGTAAAATTCATATGTAGAATTTTGTGCATCGGAAAAGGAATAGTCATACATGCAATCTTAGTTATTTCATCGGGGTTGTACCTTAGGGGGAAGACTAATCTCGTGAATCAAAGCAGGTGATGGTTGATTCTTATTGTGTTATGTATGTTAGAAATTACTTCTTTGTGGTGCATGATTATGAGAATATTGCGCTATTGATCTCGCCTAATGTAAATGAGTATGAATGTGTGATTGTGTGCCATGAGTTAACACTTGATCGCATGGTTATGAGAATGTAAATTGTGATTGTGATTGTTGTTATTGAAAGGATCAAGTGTTACCCAACACACTGACTTGGATCGGGTGCCACATTCTGGAGCATATATGGGATCGGATGTCACGTCTTACACACTAACTTTGATAGGGTACCATATTTTGGTACACTAACAGTTTGGATATGGGTTCCATGAGAGGACCTTGAATTTTTATATATGCGTATTTATGTGATATTGATAGTGTGGAATTGAACATTTCTTATGGAACTATTTTTCAGAATCGTAACTCTATATAATTGTATTAGTTTGGTGTGCTTGTGTGATGGATATCTTATTGTTGAATTAACAATGAATTGTCAAGCCCCAAACCGGAATAAGATATGGTAAGTGGAGACGGAAGGTCCGGGTGTTTCTATGTGTTGCTTAGAGAGGTGGTCGGTATCAGCCACTACTAAGTACATGGGGTGATGATGCATTGCAAGTGATAAGTAATTAGGTAGTGCTCTGGCTGGGAAATTTTATGGGATCGGTTATAAGCCTTGATAGAGTGAATTATAAGTCAAGGGTTGAGTGGGTTAAGGGAATGAGTAAGGACGTGCAATGAATGTTGACTGGAATGGTAGTAGTTATTTCCAAAATTCCCTTTAAGGGATAGAACGATTAAGTACACTCAATAACGGAGCGAGTAAGGGTTAGAACCTCTAAAGCATTTGGGTAATTATAAAGTTGGAGGAATGAATAGTCTTATTCCATGTTTCTTCATGGTTGATTTCTTATACTATGAGGTGGGTATCGGGTTGACTGATGATGCCTACCAGTACGTGTGGTTGTACTCATACAACTTTTGTTATGCCTTTTTGGGCATAGTCTAATTGCAGGACTAGTGACGTTTCATAGGTGAAAACGAAGAAATATCCAACAACTTATCCTCTTCTTTCTGCATACCTTGTACTCTTAGTATCTCTTGTACCTGTTTAGACTAGATTCCTGAGGGTGTTAATTACTTTATAAGTCTTAACTCATGTTGTTTTCAAAACTCTTATTTTGTAAAAATCTTTTGGATGCTAATTGTTCTTCAATCTCCTAATTTTTACGCATTTTAAAACGTTTGGGAATCGAGGGTTCTCCTACTTAGGTGTTAGAGTAGGTGCTAGCATGGACTGGTCGATTGGGTCGTCTCATGAAGATGTATTGGAACTAAAAAATTGACCTCCTCAAGAATACTGCGATTTTCATAATGGCGTAATTATATTTATTGCAGTGAAAAATAATATTTTATTTTGTTACTTTTATGTTGTTGGGAAAATTAGTTAGGGATATATGGAAATTTACAGAGCTCCAATAGAGATGTAATTAATGACATTACTATTTACATTGAATGACTCTACTTATGCTAAAATGATAACAAAAATATTTCAACGTATTACTAAGTTTTGTCTTGTGATCTTAATTTTTCCTTTGAGTTGCTTGTTATTTAATTCTATCCAAGTTAAAAGACATTTTTTTCTTTTTTTAGTCGCTCGAAATTAATAATATTGCTCTTTATAATATTTTTAGGCTTTATATATGTCAAAGCATATTTTTTTTAAAAAAATGGTTTATAAAGTATGTGGTATCATATTATAAAAAGTTCATAAAAAGATTCTTCTAGAATGGTAGTATTTTATATATTTCATTTTTTCTAATAATTAAGAATTTCAAATTTGAATTGAATAAAATATTTAATTTCACATGGAATGTCAACAAGGAGGGAACAAATTTTTTATATTATTCAATATATTTTGAAAAAAATAATAATAAAAATAAATTTTTGAGTGATTCAACAATTTTTAAAAAATAAAAAAAATTAATAATTTCATAAACATAAATAACAATTCAAGGAATTAACTCAAAGACTCCTCGAATGTAAAATCATTATTCATTTACTTAGATAGAGAATTAATTGGTTATCTTGAAAATAATAGTTACTCCTATTACTGTAGAAATATTCTCATATTTTTAATTTGAAAATCAATTTAATTTTAAATATATATATATATATATATATATAATATATATATATATACATATATATATATATAATACATATATATATACATACATATATATATATAGACATATATATATATATATATATATTAATCAAAATTAATATAATTTGATTCTCAAAACACAAAAGAAAAGAATCGACGGGTCATAGGGTCATACTTAGTAAGCATATGATCATGTACAATATTACTTTTTATGTTATCTCTTTCGTCATTGTAAAGTATCACGAGGTGAATTATAGATAAAAGGTTGGCGAAATTGTGATAAAATTACAAACATAACTATAACTTTATTAGTCTATTATTTAGAATTATACGAAAAATATCTCTTGAATTGTAATGTAATGTTTGAAATATGAAAGCCAAGACTTGAAATTCTCCAAATGAAAAAATAAATACAAATTACACACATAATTAGAGTTTGTTATAATTTTAAAGTTTAGTAAAAAAAAAATATGACATTTTTGCTGAAACAAATTCCTCACTTAGATAACTTCGTACCCTCAAAGTTGCTTTTCACTAGGTTATGAAATTATAAAGTTTTGATGATAATTAAGATTTCAAGTAAGCCCATAAAAAGTTGAATTTTCACTTTAAGCATAGAGAATGAATCTTGAAATGAGATTAGAAACATCGTTGATTTTTTTACAATCTTAGTAGGAAGAGTTTCTCAATATAAGGAGTTATTTAGCTACATGTTAGATTACTTGAAGAAATTATTATTTCCGTTTAAATTTTAGAATTGTCGGAAGGATTTAATGATATAGATAACAAAATATTTGACTACTGGTTGACAGAAGTAAGGAACGAATTAGCATTGTTAGATTTGTTATGAATATTTGTACATAAAATAATTTGTGTAGCGAAATAATATATTTGACATAAATGTTTGGATTTAATTTTAATGTAGAAAACCTCTCCTGGTACGAAAAGAAATTACATTGCAAAGTTTGGACTTGTGACCTCTCTTTAAAAAAATAAAATAAAATGATTTGCTTGGTAGTCAATTCTATAAAGTTAATAATATTGTTTTTGTCTCTTTTTTTTTCGAGTTGTTTCAAATGAACCAAATATTCTTTTTCTTTCTACTATATTAGGTTTTATGCATGTCAATGTATGTTCTCAAAAAAAAATTAAAAAATAAAATCATAAAAGAAATCTTCCCAAGAGGAAATATTTTATATTCGTTCTCTTTCCAATTTTAATTGAATAAAGTGTTCACTGTGACATGGTATGTCAACTAAGAGACAATAATTTTTGAGTTTAGCATTTTTGAGGGAAAAAGTAACAGAGTAATTTTTATAGTTATAAAAAATCGAATATAATTTTAGTTAATAAAAACGTTTTGAACCATAAATAACTACTTACTAAATTAATTTAATCATAACATTACTTTTCTGTAATGTTTGATATATGTGAGCTGGCTAATCTTTGTGGAGAGGCAAGGTTCAAGAGAGTAACTAGAGTTTACACAAAAAGAAAAAACATTATTCATTTGTTCTTATAGATAAATAATCAATTTTTATAGTTTCGAATATATAAATTTAATTATTTTTTAATTTTAATAATTTTATCTTTTTATAAAGAATATTTTTTTTGGACAGGTGATTTTTAATTTGGACTTTTTCAATTGGTATATTAACTAAAATTGTATTTTAGTAAGTTATATATATCTTTAATTTAGCACCATATATATAAATAATTAAATTTTTTATTTACTTTATTATATTTCCTATTCAGTCAACTCAAAAAAATAAAAAGTATTTTTGGATCAGATCAACTTAATATAAATTTAATCAAATGCAAATGTTTCAGTACAAGTACTTATTAAAGTCAAATAAAACATTTAATGAAGAAAATTTTAGCCTACTTATAAAAGCCTACACATATTTTAGTTTGACTCACTTAGTTTTTTCAGCCTCCACATACGATACAAATATGATACCTTTAAGAAAATTTCCTACTATTCCTCAAGATCTAATTGTTGAAATATTTTTATGGCTTCCCTTTATGTCATTGATGCGTTTTAGGTGCGTTTTTAAATTTTTTGATGCTCTTGCGTTGCATTAAGATTTTATCCATGTCCATCACCTACACTCTATGACTCGCGATGGTGGAACAAGTTTCCTTATGGGGAAAGCTGAAGATCCATATACTATAGATATAAAAGAATATGGAAATCCATCTAGATGGAATTTTGATTGTCACGATCAATATTTTATTGGACCGTATGTTAATGGTTCATACTGCATCTGGAAGTACGATAAAGAACCCGTTAGAATTTTCAATCCCAGTATATGAAAAATGGTGGTATTTTCTTAACAGAGAAAAAACTCTTACTCGATAAGATTTTTATATTACTATTCACAAGATTATGAACCCGTGAAAAAGAGGTACAAAGTTTTTATGCAAGTTCACAATTCATGTGGGCATGCATAGAGGTTTATTTTCAGCTTAAGAAAAGATAAATCGTGGAGAAAAATTAAAGATATCATTAATTTTTCTCCATGTTATAATATCAAAAATTGTTCTATTAAAGGATTCATCTATATGATGGATTACTCGAAGAATTCGATAGTTGCATTTGATTTGAGGGTTGAAATTTTTAGAATTATCGGATTGGGTGATGATATATGTAAGAATATATTTGATTACGATTTGATATAAGTGAAGGAAAAAATAGCATTGTTGGACTATTGAGGAAGTTTCACTAATCGAAATAATTTATGAATTTTTGAAAATTCTGAAAAAGAAGAATGGAAGAACCATGGAATTAAGATCCCTTCACATTGAAAAGATTTAGAAAATATATTGAAACCAAAACATGATCCTCCTCAAGGATTCTACGATTCTCGTGATGGCGAAATTATATTTATTGCAATGAAAAATAATATTTTATTACTTTTAAGATGTTGAAAATACTAGTTTGAGATACTTAGAAATTCATGGAGCTCCAATAAAGGATGAAATTAGTGGAACTAATATTTACGTAGAAAACCTCTACTTAAGTTAATAAAATAAACAAAAGTATTTCAATGCTTATTACTAAGGTTGGACTTGTGATCTTATATTTTTTCTTTTATTTGCTTGTTATTTAATTCAACCAATTTAAAAGATATTATATTTTTCTTTTCTTTTCCAAATGAATATTATTGATTTCTATATTATAATATTATATTCTTAGGCTGCATGTATTTCAAAGCATATGATTTTTTAATTTTTTATAAAGTATATCTTATCAAATCAGAAAAAGTTCATCAAAAAATTCTTCTAAAATCGCAATATTTTGTCTTTTTCTTTTTCTTCCTAAGAATTTTAAATCTGAATGAATAATATATTTAATGTGACATGGAAAGTCAACTAGGAGAGAATAAATATCTTATAATATTTAATATATTTTGATAATAATAAAAATAAAAAAAAATGAGTGATTTTATAAAAAAAAAAATTTTAAAAAAAAAACAATAATTGCATAAACATAAGTAACTATTCAAGAAATTAACTCAAAGACTCCTTGAATGTTAAGGCATTACTCTTTTACTTAGACAGAAATTAATTGTCACGACCCAAAACGGGTCGCGACTGGCACTCACACTTATCCTACTATGTGAGCGAACCAACCAATTTAAACCCTGACATTTCAATATAATATCAACAGAAAGTAATGCGGAAGACTTAAACTCATTAATAAAAACCAATTCAATAACTTCTAAATTCAACATCTATTATTTCCCCAAAATCTGGAAGTCATCATCACAAGAACATCTATGATCAAATTACTAAACTAAGAGTATTCTAAGAAGCTAAAATAACAAAAGCTAGTCCATGTCGGAACTTCAAGGCATCAAGACACGAGGAATAAGATCCAGTCCAAGCTAGAAGCGTTAGCTCACCCTGAAATCCGGTGTAATGAAGACTGGCTAGAGTTGCGGTTGAGTTGAAGACGACGGTATGTTTGCTGCACTCCACGTATAACAAAGAAAGAAACATACAAATAGGGGTCAGTACAGAACACGAGTACTGAGTAGGTATCATCGGCCAACTCAAAATAGAAAACAGTATATATCAGATAATATCATAAATCAACTATAATACTCAACATGTAGCAACAACAAGTTTTATAATCATTTATAAGCACCGCCAAGTTCACCCATGAGGACTCAAGCCTCAATGCCATACCCATTTGGAAATTAGGTTAATTAGATTGGGTATATTAACATCTTTCAAGATTCATTATCTTTATTTCTCTCGTGCCGGTACGTGACACTCCGCTCCATATACTATCCTGGTGTCGGAACGTGACACTCCGATCCCCTAATTCTACGTGTCGGTTCGTGACGCCCGATCCCCTAATTCTACGTGTCGGTTCGTGACACCCGATACCCTAATTTTACGTGTCGGTTCGTGACACCCGATCCCCTAATTCTACGTGTCGGTTCGTGACACCCGATCCCCTAATTCTATGTGTCGGTTCGTGACACCCGATCCCCTAATTCTACGTGTCGGTTCGTGACACCCGATCCCCTAATTCTACGTGTCGGTTCGTGACACCCGATCCCCTAATTCTACGTGTCGGTTCGTGACACCCGCTCCACTACTCTCATCACTTTAGCTCATCAAGCCTTCTTTTATACCAAGGCATCATCAATCTCATCAACCAGTAGATTAGGGTTTCGTTCAAGATTTGGGATTCAATAGCTTCATCATGCTTATTTTATCACAATTGTATAATCACATTCATACAAGCATACAATTAAGTATATAGAAGGGTTTACAATACTACCCAATACATATCATTCGCTATTAAGAGTTTACTACAAATAGCATAAAAATCATAACCTACCTCCACCGAAGAATTGCGATCAACAAGCTATCTTCTCAAAAGCTGCATTCTTTCTCTCTCTTGATCGATCGTTTCTCCCTCTCTCTGTTCTTTCTATTTTTCTTATTCAAACCCTCTTTCCTTTACCCTAATAATCATATAATTAAGTATAAAAGATGGCAATAATAACCCACTAATTAACTTAAGGTTACCTCTTTTAACCCCCAAGTAATTAAACTTATTAACATTAACCCACTACTTTATAATTAAAGCAGGAAATAGTCCAAAACGCCCCCTAAATTACTTAACAGAAATCCGACCCAACCTGGGATTACGCAGCCTGTGACGGGCCGTCGTGCCTGCGACGGTCCGTCCTGCTGCTCCGTCACAGAATTCAGCGACTCAATTTCCTTGAAGAGTCTGTGACGGTCCGTCGTGCCCACGACGGTCCGTCTTGCCATTCCGTCGTGACGTTCAGAGAGTCGCTCTCAGTACCCAAATTTCTAAATTCTAAGTATTTTGGAACGAGACCCCCACGACGGTCCGTCGTGACCATGACGGTTCGTCGTGGGGTACGTCGACTCCGCCAGTTTTTCCAGAAATAAAATATGTTGCTCAAAACGACTAAACAGGTCGTTACAATAGATACCAATTTACCCATCATTCGTCCTCGAACGATCACGAGAAGAAAACAAGAGTGAAAAGAAGTACCTGAATCTGTAAACAGGTGTGGGTATCTTTCTTGCATATCAGCCTCCTTCTCCCAAGTGGATTCTTCAACTGGTCGATTTTTCCATTGCACCTTAATAGATGCAATCTCCCTCGATCTCAACTTGCGGACTTCTCTATCTAAAATGGCAACAGGATCCTCCTCATAAGATAAGTTCTCATCAAGCAGAACTGAATCCCAACGAATGATGTAGTTTCCATCCCCATGGTACCTTTTCAACATAGACACATGAAATACCGGGTACACTCCTTAGAGTGCTGGGGGCAAGGCTAATTCATAAGCCACCTCCCCTACTCGCTTAAGTACTTCAAATGGCCCAATATACCTTGGGCTTAGCTTACCCCTTTTACCAAACCGCATCACACCTTTCATGGGTGAAACCTTCAGCAAAACCTGTTCACCCTCCATGAACTCCAAGTCTCTAACCTTTCGATCTGCATATTCCTTTTGCCTACTTTGCGCCGCTAAAAGCTTTTCTTGAATAGATTTCACCTTCTCTAATGAATCCCTCAAAAGGCCAGTACCCCAAGGTCTAACCTCGAATGCATCAAACCAACCAATGGGAGACCTACATCTCCTCCCATACAATGCTTCGAAAGGAGCCATATCAATACTTGAGTGATAGCTATTATTGTATGAAAACTCTGCTAAGGGTAAGAAGTTATCCCAATGACCACCGAATTCTATCACACATGCTCGAAGCATATCTTCCAATACTTGAATCGTTCGCTCAGACTGTCCATCGGTCTGAGGGTGAAATGTAGTACTAAGGTCCAACCTAGTACCTAATTCAGCATGCAATGTTCTCCAAAACTTAGAAGTAAACTGTGTACCTCTATCTTATAAGATGGAAAGTGGGACTCCATGCAACCGAACAATTTCTGAGATGTAGAGTCTGGCTAACTTCTCTGCATTGTAAGTCACCTTAACCGGAATGAAATAAGAAGACTTAGTTAATCTGTCCACAATTACCCAAATAGAATCAAACTTACCCAATGTCTTTGGAAGACCAACCACGAAGTCCATTGCAATTCTCTCCCACTTCCATTCAGGAATGGGCATTCTCTGAAGTGTTCCTCCGGGCCTCTGGTGTTCATACTTTACTTGCTGACAATTTGGACATTTGGCAACAAACTCAACAATGTCGCGCTTCATTCTACTCCACCAAAAGTGTTGCCTTAGGTCACGGTACATCTTGGTTGCACCAGGATGTATAGAATATCCGGAACTATGAGCCTTTGTAAGAATAGTGTGGATCAAATCATCAACACGGGGTACACATACCCTTCCCTTAATTCTCAAAACACCTTCCTCATCCATTATCGCTTCTTTAGCCTCTCCTCGCAACACCATATCCCGAATTCGGCTTAGTTTCTCATCATCAAACTGTTTCCCCTTGATCTTGTCAAGAAAAGAAGATCTTGCCTCCACACTGGACAACAATCCTCCCTTCTCATTTACTTCTAACCTCATTTCTCATTATCCAGAGTCTGAACCTCTCTAGCCAATGGGCGTCTGGAAACTTGTAAGTGGGCTAAACTACCCATGCTCCCTGCTTTTCTACTTAAGGCGTCTGCCACAACATTAGCCTTTCCCGGGTGATACAAGATAGTAACATCATAATCCTTCAGTAGTTCCATCCATCTCCTCTGTCTCAAATTCAAATCTTTCTGAGTAAAGACATACTATAGGCTACGATTATCCGTATAGACTTCACACTTAACCCCATATAGATAGTGTCTCCATTGCTTTAATGCAAACACCACCGCAGCCAACTCTAAATCGTGGGTCGGATAATTACGTTCATGCAGCTTTAATTGCCTCGAAGCATAAGCAATTCCATTTTTCTCTTGCATTAGCACGGCACCCAAACCAGAATAGGATGCATCACAATAAACAATGAAGTTCTTACCCTCCACTAGCAAGGTAAGGATAGGTGCGGTAGTCAGCAAGGTCTTGAGTTTCTGAAAGCTTTCCTCACATTCATCCGACCATACAAATGGAACATTCTGCTTAGTCAAGTTCGTCAATTGGGAAGCAATAGAAGAGAATCCCTTGACAAATCGACGGTAGTAACTGGCTAAACCAACAAAGCTTCTTATTTCTGACACATTAGTAGGTCTTACCCAATTCTTCACTACTCGATTAGAAAGGGATCCACCATCACTCCATCCTTAGAAACCACGTGCCCCAAGAAGGACACTGAATCTAGCCAAAACTCACACTTGGAGAATTTGGCATAAAGCTTTTTCTCCCTCAACATTTCCAACACAATTCTCAAATGCTCCTCATGTTCCTTCTTACTCTTGGAGTATATCAGTATATCATCAATAAATACGATCACAAAGAGATCCAGATATGGCTTAAAAATCCCGTTCATCAAGCTCATGAAAGCAGCAGGGGCATTCGTTAGTACAAAGGACATTACCAAGAATTCATAATGCCCATACCTGGTTCGAAAAGCAGTCTTTGGCACATCTGCTGCCCGTATTTTCAATTGATGATAGCCAGACCTCAAGTCAATCTTAGAGAAGACACAAGCACCTTGTAACTGGTCGAACAAATCATCAATGCGAGGAAGAGGATACCTGTTCTTAATAGTTACTTTATTTAGTTGTCGGTAATCTATGCACATCCGAAGACTCCCATCTTTCTTCTTCACAAACAAAACAGGAGCACCCCAAGGGGATGCACTCGGTCTAATAAAGCCTTTCCCTAACAATTCTTGAAGTTGGGCCTTTAACTCCCTTAACTCAGCGGGAGCCATTCTATAAGGGGGTATAGAAATGGGGCGAGTACCCAGTTCAAGATCGATGCAGAAGTCAATATCTCTATCCGGTGGCATACCAGGAAGGTCTGCAGGAAACACATCTAAAAACTCGTAGACTATCGAAACTGACTCAATTGAAGGTACTTGGGTAGTATCATCCCAGAGGTGTGCCAAGAAAGCTAAACAACCCTTACTAACCATTCTCTTAGCACGAATAAAGGAGACGATACGAACCGGATTGGAAGTGTAGTCACCCTCCCACACTAACGGATCTGTCCCAGGCTTGGCTAACGTCAGAGTTTTAGCATTACAATCCAAGATTTCAAAATTTGGGGAAAGTCAAGTCATACCCAGAATTACATCGAAATCAACCATTTCTAAGATAACCAAGTCTACATGAGTATTGCTCCCCACAAAAGTCACCAGACAAGACCTATATACCTTTTCAACTATCACAGACTCACCCACCGGAGTAGAAACACGAATAGGCATGTCAAGAAATTCACAATGTAAATTAAGACCAGTAGCAAATGAGGAAGATACATATGAAAACGTGGAGACAGGATCAAATAATACAGAAGCCATGCAATCACAAACCAAAAGATTACCGGTGATAACAGCATCTGATTCCTCCGCTTCAGACCGCCCAGGGAAAGCGTAACAATGGGCCCTATCACCTGTCTGCCCGTTGCCCCTACCATATTGTGCTGTAGTGACTCCAGTTTGCCCGTTAACCCGGCCGTTTTGGTGACCACCATTACCTCGGCCACCGCGTTCTCCAGAATAACGGCCTCTACCATGACCACCTCTACCTCTAGCTATTGGGGGTCTATAACTCTGTTTTGGACAATTCCTCCTAATATGTCCAGTCTCCCCACATCCATAACACTCCGTGGAGTCAAGCATAGGTCTCTCAGAGAAGTGTTGACCGGTCTGAGGTGAACCCCAACTACAGTCTGTAGTGAATACTGAATTGGTCGGACTGAGTAACCTCCTGAACCCTGTCCTGTAGAGTAAGAACCATTAAACTCACCTCCCTTTCGAAACCTTTTTGATGTCGATGCCATGGTGAAGTCATCTGGATTCACTCCTTCCACCTCTATCACGAAGTCTACCACTTCTTGAAAGGATTTTGCCGTAGCCGCTACCTGTAAGGCTGAAATTCGCAATTCTGATCTCAACCCCTTCACAAAACGGCGAACCCGCTCTTGTGGACTGAAACATAGTTGGGTGGCATACCTGGATAATGCGCGAAACTTAGCCTCATATGCAGTAACCGACATCCTACCTTGCTCTAGGCTCAAGAACTCATCTCTTTTCCTATCCCTCAAGGTCCGGGGAATATACTTCTCCATAAACAAGCTAGAGAATGATGCCCAAGTCATAGGTGGTGCCTCTGTTGGTTGACACTCAACATGTGACCGCCACCACATTTTGGCGTTCCCTTGAAATTGATAAGTCACAAACTCAACACCAAACCGTTCCACTATACCCATCTTGTGTAGTAACTCATGACAATCAACCAGAAAATCGTAGGCATCCTCAGATTCAGCACCCTTGAATACTGGAGGTTTCAGTTTCAAGAACTTACTGAAAAGTTCATGCTGATCATTTGTCATTATAGGCCCTGTGGTCAGACGAGGAAACGTGCCTATTTCCAATGAGGCATCCATGCGGGGAGCCATAGTAGTTGCATGTTGTACCTCCGGAATCGGAGGTGTTGGTGCAGAAAACACTGGAGGCGTCTGTCCCTGATCATATAACCCGCTAAGATAAGCAAGAACCTGATTGATCATTTCTGGGGTAGGTTGGGGTGGCAATTCCTCATTCTGCACTTGTTCCATTTCCCCTTCCTCACCCTCTCTCACTACTTCCTCGGTCGGTGGAGGATTCACCGCCCTAGTACCAGATGGGCTAGGTGCTCGTCCTCTTCCTCTGGAGGACGTCCTCCCACGACCTCTTGCACGACCTCTTGTCACTACTCCTCTTCGAGCTACAGCCACAATGGCTGGCTCAGACGCATCTTGTCTTGCCGGTGCTGGTGTTGGCGCAGTTGTTGATCTAGTTCTAACCATCTGCGAAATAGAGTGAAGATGGTCAGATACTAATTTGTATCACGTAGATAACAATTGGACCCAAGTAATAGCACGAAAGAAGAAAAGAAAGAATGGAGTTTTCCTAAAGTCTTATAGACTCTCAAAGAAAAGTAAAGGCGTCCCCCTACCGTTCCTTAAGACTTAACTAGACCTGTTCTTGTGTGATGAGACCAACGAACCTAATGCTTTGATACCAAGTTTGTCACGACCCAAAATGGGCCGCGACTGGCACCCACACTTATCCTACTATGTGAGCGAACCAACCAATCTAAACCCTGACATTTCAATATAATATCAACAGAAAGTAATGCGGAAGACTTAAACTCATAATAAAAAACCAATTCAATAACTTCTAAAAATTCAACATCTATTATTTCCCCAAAATCTGGAAGTCATCACCACAAGAACATCTATGATCAATTACTAAACTAAGAGTATTCTAAGAAGCTAAAATAACAAAAGCTAGTCCATGCCGGAACTTCAAGGCATCAAGACACGAGGAAGAAGATCCAGTCCAAGCTAGAAGCGTTAGCTCACCCTGAAATCCGGTGTAATGAAGACTGGCTAGAGTTGCGGTTGAGTTGAAGACGACGGTATGTTTGCTGCACTCCACATATAACAAAGAAAGAAACATACAAGTAGGGTTCAGTACAGAACACGAGTACTGAGTAGGAATCATCGGCCAACTCAAAATAGAAAACAGTATATATCAGATAATATCATAAATCAACTATAATAGTCAACATGTAGCAACAACAAGTTCTATAATCATTTATAAGCACCGCCAAGTTCACCCATGAGGACTCAAGCCTCAATGCCATACCCATTTGGAAATTAGGTTCATTAGATTGGGTATATTAACATCTTTCAAGATTCATTATCTTTATTTCTCTCGTGCCGGTACTTGACACTCCGCTCCATATACTATCCTGGTGTCGGAACGTGACACTCTGATCCCCTATTTCTACATGTCGGTTCGTGACACCCGATCCCCTAATTCTACGTGTCGGTTCGTGACACCCGATCCCCTAATTTTACGTGTCGGTTTGTGACACCCGATCCCCTAATTCTATGTGTCGGTTCATGACACCCGATCCCCTAATTCTACGTGTCGGTTCGTGACACCCGATCCCCTAATTCTACGTGTCGGTTCGTGTCACCCGATTTCCTAATTCTACGTGTCGGTTCGTGACACCCGATCCCCTAATTCTACGTGTCGGTTCGTGACACCCGCTCCACTACTCTCATCACTTTAGCTCATCAAGCCTTCTTTTATACCAAGGCATCATCAATCTCATTAACCAGTAGATTAGGGTTTCGTTCAAGATTTGGGATTCAATAGCTTCATCATGCTTATTTTATCACAATTGTATAATCACATTCATACAAGCATACAATTAAACATATAGAAGGTTTACAATACTACCCAATACCCCTACCCGCCACCCACAAAGGCACACACCAAAATAGCAAGAATTGCAAAAAAATACATATCATTCGCTATTAGGAGTTTACTACGAATACCATAAAAACCATACCTACCTCCACGACGAAGTGCGATCAACAGCTATCTTCTCAAAAGCTGCTTTCTTCTCTCTCTTGGATCGATCGTTTCTCCTCTCTCGTTTCTTTCTATTTTTCTTTTTTTCCTTATTCCAAACCCTCTTTCCCTTTACCCTAATTATCATATAATTAACGTATAAAGATGGCAATAACAACCCACGAATTAACTTAAGTTTACCTCTTTTAACCCCCAAGTTAATTAACTTAGATCATCATTAACCCACTAACTTTATATTAAAGCAGAAATAGTCCAAAACGCCCCTTAATTACTTAACAAAATCCGACCCAGCCTGGGATTACTCAGCCTGTGACGGCCGTTGTGCCTGCGACTGGTCTGCCTGCTGTATTCCGTCACAGAATTCAGCCGACTCAATTTCCTTGAAGAGTCTGTGACGGTCCGTCGGCCCACGACGTTCTCCTCCTGGCCATTCCGTCGTGACGTCAGATAGTCACTCCCGTACCCAAAGTCTAAATTTAATGTATTTTGGAACGAGACCCCCCCACGACGGTTCCGTCTTGGGTCCTTTCGACTTCCGCCAGTTTTTCAGAAATGAAAATCGGTTGCTCCAAAACGACTACCATGTCGTTACATAATTGGTTATCGCAAATAATAATTACACTATTACACTAAAAATATTCATATTTAATTTGAAAAATCATTTATTTTAAAATCTATATTATACATATATATATAGATCTTATTATGATATAGATATATATATATATGTATGTATTTATGTATGTTTATATACTATATATCTTAATATAATTAATCACAATAATATAAATTGATTCTCAAACACAAAGATAAGAACCGAAGGTCCATATTAGTAATATAATGATCATTACATTATTATTTTTTTACATTATCTCTTTCGTAACTGCAGAAAATCACGATGTGATTCTAGATAAAGGCGAGGTGCAAGTTATAAAATTCCACCAAACATAACTATAATTTTTTTAGTCTATTATTTATAACTATACAAAATTTCTCTTGAATTGTACATTAATGTTTTTAAATATGAAATTCAAGAGACTTGAATTTCTTCATATGAAATAAATAATATAAATTACACACGTCTTTAGAGTTTGTTTAAATTTTAAAACTTCAAACAAGAAAAAATACACATTTTTTGCTGAACAAATACACCTTAATACCCTTTATACAAACCCTCCTCAGCTTGTTGTTCACTAGGTTATGAACTTATAAAGTTTTGATGATAAAAAAGATTTGAAGTAGGCCTATAAGAATTTGAATTTTCACTTTAAGCATAGACAATAAATCATGAAATGAGATTAAAAGCATCGCTGATTTTGTACAATTTTAGTAGGAAGAGTTTCTCAATATAAGGAGTTATTTAACTACATATTGGATTACTTGAAGAAATTATTATTTGCATTTATATTTTAGAATTTTCACAATGAGTAATGATACATATGACAAAATATTTTACTACTGTTTGACAGAAGTGAGGAACAAATTAGCATTGTTAGATTTGTTATGAATATTTATACATAAAATTGATTTGTGATTATATTTGAAATAATAGTTTTGGACTTAATTATACTGTAGAAAGCCTCTCCTTGTTCTAAAAAAATTACATTACTTATCAGTTCTCATAAATTAAAATTTGGACTTGTGACCTCTTTTTTTTAAAATAAAATAAAACGATTCGTTTGGTATTTAATTCTATGAAGTTAATAACATTGTTTTTGTCTTTTTTTTTTTTGAGTTGTTTAAAATGAATCAAATATTATTTTTCTTTCGTTTATATTAGGTTTTATGCATGTACCTATATATGTTCTCAAATGTTTTTTTAAAAAAATTATAAAAGAATTCTTGTCAAAGATAATATTTTATATTCTTTTTTAAAAAAAATTTAATTGAATAAAGTGTTTAATGTGACATGGTATGTCAACTAAAAAAATTATTTCTTTTAGCATTTTTGAGCGGGAAAATTGATAGTGTGATTTATAGTTATAAAAAATAGAATGTAATTTTAACTAATAGAAAATTTTGAAATATAAATGACTATTTAATAAATTAATTCAATTATAACATTACTTTTCTATAATGTTTGTTAAATGTGAGTTGGCTAATCTCTGTAGAGAGGCAAGGTTCAAGAGGGTCAAGACAAATAGAAAAAACATTAGTCATTTGCTATTATAGATAAATAGTTAATTTGTATATTTTTGAATATATAAATTTAATTATTTTTTAAATTTTAATAAATTTATCTTATAATACCTTTTAATTTGTTTCTAAAAGATTTTTTTTTTCGACAAATGATCTTTAATTTGAACCTTTTTCAATTGGTATTTTAACTAAAATTGTACTTTATTAAGTTGTACATATCTTTAATTCAGCACCATAAATTACATAATTAAATGTTTTATTTACTTTATTAAATTTCTTATTAAGTGAAGTCAAAAAAATAAAATGTTATTTTAGATCAGATCAACTTAATATAAATTTAATAAAATACAAATATTTTAATACAAGTACATAATAGAGTTAAATAAAATATTTAATTAAAAAAATTTAGCCTACTTATAAAAGCCTGTAAATATTTATGTTTGACTCACTCTGTTTTTTCAGACTCCACATATGATACAACTATGACATATATCAAAAAAATCCCTACACTTCCTCAAGATATATTTGTTGAAATATTTCCTAATGACTTCGAGTTATGTCATTGAATGCGGTTTAAGTTGATTAAAAAAATAAAATTATCTTGTGTTATTCACAATTTTACTCATGTCGCATCACTCTTACGCTCTTAGATCATATCAACTAATATAAATTTAATACAATAACAAATATTTAATACAAGTACATAATAGAGTTAAATAAAATATTTAATTAAAAAAATTTAGCCTACTTATAAAAGCCTGTAAATATTTATGTTTGACTCACTCAGTTTTTTCAGACTCCACATATGATACAACTATGACATATATCAAAAAAATCCCTACACTTCCTCAAGATATAATTGTTGAAATATTTCTAATGACTTCGAGTTATGTCATTGATGCGTTTTAAGTGTATTTTAAAAAAATAAAATTATCTTGTGTTGAATTCAAATTTTACTCATGTCCATCACTTACGCTCTATGACTCGCAATGGTCGTAAAAGATTCCTTATGGGGAAAGTTGAAGATCTATATACTATAGATCTAGGAAAACATTATATGAATTATGTCGTCACATCATAATTTATTGGACTATGGTGTTTGATGGTTCATACTGGCATCTGGAAGTACTAAAAGAAAACCCGTTGACTTTTCAAATCCTAGTGTAAGAAAAATGGTAGTACTTCCTTATCAGAGAAAAATTCTCACTCGATAAAATATATATATTACTATTCACTAGGTTATGGACCCGTAGAAAAGAGGTACAAAGTTTTATGCAAGTTCATAATTCAGGTAGGCATGCACAGAGTTTTATTTTCACCTTAACCGTAGATAAATTGTGGAGGAAAATTAAATATATCATTAAATTTTTTCCATGTTATAGTATGAAAAAATTGCTCTATTAAAGGATTCATCTATATGATGGATTACTCGAAGAATTTGATAGTCGTATTTGATTTGAAGGTTAGAAATTTCAAAGTTATTTAATTGGATGATGATATATGTAAAAATCTATTTGATTACAATTTGTTAGCAGTGAAGGGAAAAATAGCATTGCTGGACTGTTGGGGAAGTTTCACTAGTCGAAATAATTAATGAATTTTAAAATATTCTGAAAAAGAAGAATGGAAGAGTCATGAAATTCAAATTCCTTCACATTGGAAAGATTTGAAAGATATATTGAAACCAAAATATGGTCCTCCTCAAGGGTTTTGCGATTTTATTTAATATAGTGAACAATAATATTTTGTTTTGTTACTTTTATGATGTCGGCAAAGTTAGTTGGAGATACTTGGAAATTCATGGAGCTCCAATGGATGATGAAATTAATGGCACTAATATTTACATAGAAACCCTTTACTTATGGTAATAAAATAAATAAAACTATTTCAGTGCTTATTACTAAGTTTGGATTTGTGATTTTATTTTTTCCTTTTTATTTGCTTGTTATTTAATTTTACCAATTTCAAAGAAATTAATTTTTTCTTTTATTTTCTAAATGAATATTATTGCTTTCTATATTATAATAGTATATTATTACGCTTTGTGTATGTCAAAGCATATGTATTTTAATTTTTTTTATAAAGTATGTTTTATTAAATAATAAAAATTTCATGAAAAAATTCTTCTAAAATCATAATACTTTATCTTTATCTTCTTCCTAATAATTAAGAATTTTAAATCTTAACTAAATAAAATATTTAAGGTGACATGAAATGTCAACTAGGAGAGAATACATATTTTACCATCTTTAATATATTTTGAAATAATAAAAATAAAAATAAAATTCTGAGTGATTTTTTTATTTTAAAAATAAATAAATTAATCAATAATTTCATAAACATAAATAACTATTCAAGGTAATTAACTCAAAGACTCCTTTGAATGAAAGTCCTTAACTCCTTTAGTTAGAAAGAAATTAATTGGTTATCTTGAAAATAATAATTACTCCGATTACTCTAGAATATTCACATATTTTTTTTTTTGAAGAAATCATTTAATATATATATAATATATATCTATATATATACTATCTATATATCTATAATATATATATAATATATATCTATCATATATATCTCTATATATAATCTATATAATCTAATATAACAGATTAATCACAAACTATAATTTGATATTCCTCAAACCCAGAAGAACGGAAGGGGCCATACCCCCTTTAGTAGTATATGACTCATACATTATGATTTTTGACATTCAATCTATTCCGAACCCCCTGCAAAGAAGAACAGTGAATTCTAGATAAAAAAGAGAGGTGAAATTGGATAAAAATTCCAGATATTACTACTTTAATTTTATTTTAGTCTATTATTTTAAGAACTATAGGAATATATCGCTTGAATGTAATGTAATGTTGAAATAGAAAGTCAGACTTGAAATTCTCTTCAATAAAATGAATGATAATAAATTAACCAACCCTCCTTATAGTTTGTGTTAAATTTTAAACTTCAAATGCAAGAAAAAAAAAATGACATTTTTTATAAACAAATTCCACATCAGATAACTTTGTACAAACCCGCTCTATTATTGTTCACTCGGTTATGAACTTATACAAGCTTTTTGAATGCTAATTAAATTTCATGTAGGCCCTAAGAATTTGAATTTTCACTTTAAGCCTAATAATAATCCTGAAAGGAGATTAAAAACCTCGCTTATTTTGGACAATTTAGTAGGAGAGTTTCTTCTCATTATAAGGAGTTATTTAGCTACATGTTAGCTTACTTGAAGAAATTATTATTTGCATTTATATTTTAGAATTTTCGCAATGAGTAATGATAGATATGACAAAATATTTGACTACTGTTTGACAGAAGTGAGGAACAAATTAGCATTGTTAAATTTGTTATGAATATTTATGGATAAAAATAATTTGTGTAGTGAGAAAATATATTTGAAATAATAGTTTTGGACTTAATTATAATGTAGAAATCCTCTCCTTGTGCTAAGAAAATTACATAACTCGTCAGTTCTCATAAATTAAAGTTTGGACTTATGACCTTTTTTTAAAAAATAAAATAAAACGATTCGTTTGGTATTTAATTCTATAAAGTTAATAACATGATTGTTTTTGTCTCTTTTTTTTTTCCCGAGTGGTTTAAAATGAACCAAATATTATTTTTCTTTCTTTTATATTAGGTTTTATGCATGTACCTATATATGTTCTCAAATGTTTTCTTTTTTTAAAAAAATCATAAAATACTTCTGCTCAAAAGATAATATTTTATATTCTTTCTTTTTTAAATTTTAATTGAATAAAGTGTTTAATGTGGCATGGTATGTCAACTAAAAAAATAATTTCTTTTAGCATTTTTGAGGGGGAAAATTAATAGTGTGATTTTTATAGTTATAAAAAATAGAATATAATTTTAATTAATATAAATTTTTGAAATATAAAAGACTATTTAATAAATTAATTCAATTATAACATTACTTGTGTATAATGTTTGATATATGTGAGTTGGCTGCAAGGTTCAAGAGAGTCTACACAAATACAAAAAACATTATTTATTTGTTATTATAGATAAATAATTAATTTGTATATTTTTGAATATATAAATTTAATTATTTTTTAAATTTTAATAAATTTATGTTATAATACCTTTTAGTTTGTTTCTAAAAGAATATTTTTCTGACAAATAATCTTTAATTTGAACGTTTTTCAATTGGTTTATTAACTAAAATTGTATTTTATTAAATAGTACATATCTTTAATTTAGCACCATAAATTACATAATTAAATGTTTTATTTACTTTATTAAATTTCTTATTAAGTGAAGTCAAAAAAATAAAAAGTTATTTTAGATCAGATCAACTTAATATAAATTTAATCAAATGTAAATGTTTTAATACTAAGTACATAATAAAGTTAAATAAAACATTTAATTAAAAAAATTTAGCCTACTTATAAAAGCCTGCAAATATTTATGTTTGACTCACTCAGTTTTTTCAGCCTCTACATATGATACAAATATAACATATATGAGAAAAATCCCTACACTTCCTCAAGATATAATTGTTGAAATATTTCTAATGACTTCCAGTTATGTCATTGATGCGTTTTAAGTGTGTTTTCAAAAAAAAAAAAATTATCTTGTATTGAATTCAGATTTTACTCATGTCCAACACTTACGCTCTATGACTCGCGATGGTGGAAAAAGATTCCTTATGGGGAAAGTTAAAGATCTATATGCTATAGATCTAGGAAATACATCTAGATGGAATTTTGATAGTCACGATCAATAATTTATTGGACCATGTGTTGATGGTTCATACTGCATCTGGAAGTTCGAGAAAGAACCTGTTAAAATTTTTAATCCTAGTGTAAGAAAAATGATAGTACATCCTTATCAGAGAAAAACTCTCACTCGATATAATATTTATATTACTATTGACTAGATTATGAACCCGTAGAAAAGAGGTACAAGTTTTATGCAAGTTCATAATTAGGTGGGCATGCATACAGTTTTATTTTTTCCTTAACCATAGATAAATTGTAGAGGAAAATTAAATATATCATTAAATTTTTTTTTATGTTATAGTATGAAAAATTGCTCTACATGAAGAATTCGATAGTCACATTTGATTTTAGGGTTGAAAATTTCAAAGTTATTTAATTGGGTGATGATATATCTAAAAATATATTTGATTACAATTTGGTAGAAGTGAAGAGAAAAATAGCATTGCTGGACTGTTGGGGAAGTTTCATGATCGAAATGATTAATAAATTTTAGAAATTTCTGAAGAAGAAGAATGGAAGAGTCATGAAATTCAGTTTCCTTCACACTGAAAAGATTTGGAAGATATATTGAAACCAAAATATGGTCCTCCTCAAGGATTCTGCGATTCTCGTGGTGACGAAATTATATTTAATATAGTGAACAATAATATTTTATTTTGTTTCTTTTATGATGTTGGGAAAGTTAGTTGGAGATACTTGGAAATTCATGGAGCTCTAATAGAGGATGAAATTAATGGAACTAATTTTTACGCAGAAAGCCTCTACTTATGTCAATAAAATAAACAAAAGTATTTCAATGCTTATTACTAAGGTTGGACTTAGTGATCTTATATTTTTCCTTTTATTTGCTTGTTATTTAATTTTACCAATTTGAAAGACATTATTTTTTTTCTTTTCTTTTAAATGAATATTATTGCTTTCTATATTAATAGTATATTATTAGGCTTTGTGTATGTCAAAGCATATGTATTTTAATTTTTTTTTATAAAGTATGTTTTATCAAATAATAAAAATTTCATGAAAAAATTCTTCTAAAATCATAATACTTTATCTTTTTCTTTTTCTTCCTAATAATTAAGAATTTTAAATCTTAATTAAATAAAATACTTAATGTGACATGGAATGTCAACTAGGAGAGAATACATATTTTACCAAATTTAATATATTTTGAAATAATTAAAATAAAAATAAAATTTTGAGTGATTTTATGATTGTAAAAATAAATAAATTAACCAATAATTTCATAAACATAAATAATTATTCAAGAAATTGTCACGACCGAAAACGGGCCGCGACCGGCACCCACACTTACCCTCCTATGTGAGCGAACAACCAATCTAAACCCTGACCTTTCAATATAATATCAACATAAGTACTGCGGAAGCTTAAACTCATTAATAAGAACCCTTCAATAAACTTCTTAATCTACAATGCAACATCTATTAGTTTTCCTCCAAAAATCTGGAGTCATCACCACAAGACCATCTATGATCAAATTACTAAACTAAGAGTATTCTAAAAAGTCAAATAACAAAAGCTAGTCCATGCCAAAGGACCTTCAAGGCATCAATACACCTGAGGAAAAGAATCCAGGTCCATCTAGAGCATTAGCTGCACCCCACCCTGAAATCCGGTTAATTAAGACTTCTGAGTTGCGGTTGAGTTGAAGACGACGGTACGTTGCTGCACTCCACAATAAACAAGAAGAAAAACATAAAAGTCGGGGTCAGACAACAAGACAAGTACTGAGTAGGTATCAATCACGGCCAACTCAAAATAGAAAAGCATATATCCAGATAACATCATAAAATCAACTAATATTCTAACAGGTTGATAAGCAACAAGTATAAAACATCATTTAAAAAAAAAACTAAAAAAAAAAAAAACATACAAAGCAAAAAAAAGAATAGCTTCATTTTTTAATTACTAACTTGTGAACTAAATATTATTATATGTTCCTTTTTATAATTTGTTCACCCCACCCTTCCCGCCCCTCCCTCCCTTTTCTTCTTCTCCTCCTCGCCTCTCTTTTTTTCCTCCTCTTTTCTCTCTCCCTTTTTCCTTTTCCTCCTCACCTACTCTATTCTCTTCCTTTCCCCCCTTTTCACTACTTATTTAGATTTTTAATATCACGCTCATATCTTGCGGCCTCACCGCCTCCACCCCACATCCTCTTTGGGAAACATGTTCTTTCGATGAGTGATTTACATCTTCAGATTCATTATCTTATATGTTCTCTTGGTCCGGTAGGTGACAACTCCGATGCCTTCGTTAGTCTTTAATTCCTCTTGGTGTCGGTACGTGCCACTGCCGATCCCCTACTACTAGTGTCGGACGTGACACTACTCCGATCCCTAAATCTACGGTGTCGGTTCGTGACACCCCCGTCCCTAAATCTAATGTGTCGGTTCGTGACACCCGCGCATTCCTAAAGCTACTGTCGGTTCGACACCCGATCCCCAAATCTAAGCTACGTCGGTTCTTGACACCTGACCCCCTAAATCTATGTTGTCAGTTCCCGTGACACTCGATCCCTAAAATCGACGTGTCGGTTCGTGACACCCATCCCTAAATCTACGTGTCCCGGTTCGGACAACCCTATCCCCTAAAATCTACGTGTCGGTTCGTGACACCCATCCCCCTAAGTCTACGTTTCGGTTCGTGACACTCGATCCCTAAATCTATGTGTCGGTTCGTGACACCCTATCCCTAATCTACGTGTCGGGGTTCGTGACACCCGATCCCCTAGCATCTACGTGTCGGTTCGTTACACCTCCCCCTTAATTCTACGTGTCGTTTTATGACACCCGTCCCCTAATCTCCTTCTATTAGTAATCAAGCCTTCTTTTATACCAAGGCATCATCATCCGTTACTGATTGTCATCAACCTTTTTTTATACCAAGCTCATCATTTAACAAGAACTTAGGTTTTTTATCAAGATTTGGGATTCAATACTTCCTCATGCTGTTTCAATCAAAATCAATAGATAGAAAATTACATCATCATACCCACAAATTAAGGCATATAGAAGACTTCATACTACCTACCCAACACATATCATTCGCATTAAGAGTTTACTACGATTAGCATAAAAACCATAACCTACCTCCACCGAAGATTAGTGATCAAGCAGCCAATTCTCAAATCCTTGTTGGTCTCTTCGTTTTTCTCTCTCTGCTCGATTCACGCTTCTTTCTTTTCTTTTTCTTTTCTTATTCAAACCCTCTTTCCTTTTACCCTAAGTGTATATAATTAAGATGAAAGTGGCAATAATGACCCACTAATTAACTTCAGGTTACCTCTTGTTCAAACCCCCATGTAATAATAGAAGACTTATTAACCTTAACCCGCTAACTTTAATAATTAAGTTAGAATAGTCAAAACGTCCCTTAAAAACGTGTAAAGAATTCGACCCAGACCGGATTTACGCAACCTATGACAGCCGTCGTGCCTGTGACGGTCCCGTCCCTGCAGGTCGTGCAAGGTTCATAGCTCCAATTTCCACCAAGAAGCTGTGACGGTCCGTCACGCCTGTGACGGTCCGTCCTTCCATTCGTCACAAATTTCAGAGGTCGATTTTCAGTACCATTTCAGAATTTCTAAGTGTTTGTAAATGAGACCCTGCGACGGTCCGTCGTGACCATGACGGTTCCGTCGTGGGGTCCGTCTCTCAGCCAGTTTTTTCCAGAATAAAATCTGCTGCTTAAAACGACTAAACAGGGTCGTTACAAAAAGATAACCAATTTTACCCATCGTTTCGTCCTCGAACGATCACGAAAGTAAAACAAGATTGGAAAAGAAGTACCCTGAATCGTCAAACCGGTGTGTGTATCTTTCTTGCATATCACAGCCTCGCTTCTCCCAAGTGGCTTCTTCAACCGTCGATTCCTTCGCATGCACCTTGATGGATGCAGCTCCCTTGACCTCAACTTGCGAATTTCTCTATCTAGAATAGCAAGGTGGCCCTCCTCATAAGACAAGTTTTCATCAAGTAGAACCGAATCCCAACGAATGATGTAGTTTCCATCCCCATGGTATCTTTTAAACATAACACAATGAAATACCCACCGGGTGCACTCCAGAGAGTTCTGGAGGCATGCTAATTCCTAAGCCACCCTCCCCTACTACTTCGCTTAAGTACTTCAAATGTCCAATTATACCCTCGTGCTTTAGCTTAAACCTCTTAAACCAAAACCGCAGCACCCCTTTTCCATGGGCGAAACTTCAGCAAAACCTTTCCACCTTCCATGAACTCCAAATCCCTAACCTTTCGTCTGCATACCCTTTGCCTACTTTGAGCCGCTAAAGCTTTCTGAATAGATTTCACCTTTTCTAAACGGTCCCTCAAAGGCCAGTAACCCCCAAGGTCTAAACCTCGATGCATCAAACCAACCAATGGGAAGACCCTACATCTCCTACCAACAATGCGTCAAATGGGGCCCGATGTCAATACTTGAGTGATAAGCTATTATTGTATGAAACTACCGCTAAGGGTAAAAAGCTATCACCAATGGCCCCCAATTCTATCACGCCTGCACGAAGCATATCCTCCAACACTTGAATCGTTCGCGTCAGACTGTACACGTAGGTCCTGGGGGTGAAATGCAGCACTAAGGTCCAACCTAGTACCTAATCCGCATGCAATGTTTCTTCTCCAAAACATAGAATGTAAACGCGTCCTCTTACTGATATGAATGGACAGTGAACTCCAATGCAAAATCGAACAACTTCTGATATGTAAAGTTTGGCCTAACTTCTCCTGCATTTATCAGACCCCCGTCACCTTGACCGGAATGAAATGGAGCATACTTAGTCTCTGTCCAACAATTACCCAAATAGATCAAACTCCCAAGGCTTCGGAAGACCAACCACGAAGGTCCATTGCAATTATCCTCCCATTCCATGCCGGAATGGTCAATCGCTGAAGTGGTTTCCCCCGGGCCTTGGTGTTTATACTTTACTTGTGACAGTTTGGTTACATTTGGCAATAAAATCCACAATAGCACGCTTCATGCTACTTTTCTTACTCCACCAAAACTGTTGCTTTAGGTCAACATTACATCTTGGTTGCACCCTGATGTATCGAATACTTAAACTTGAGCCTATGTCAGAATAGTGTTGATCAAATCATCGACGCGGGGTCACATACCCTTCCCCTTAATCCTCAAACCACTCCTCATCGATTTTCTCTTCTTTAGCCGCTCCTTAACACCTTTCATCGGCTTTCGGCTTAGTTTCTTCTCGTCTCAAAAAACTGTTTTCTTCCCTTTCCCTTGATCTGTCAAGGAAGGACGATTCCCTGCCTCCACACATCTAAAAATCCTCCTTCTCATTTAACTTCTAATCTCATAAGGTCGTTAGCATAATCTGAACGTCTCTAGCCAAATGGCGTCTCGAAGCTTGCAAGTGAGCTAGACTTCCCATGCTTCCCGCCTTTCTACTTAAACCATCCGCTACCACATTCCCTTCCCCGGTGATCAAAATAGTGATGTCCGTAGTCCTTCAGTAGTTCCATCCATCCATCTCCTCCTCGTCTCAAGTTCAAAATCTTTCTGAGTAAGACATACTGTAAGCTACGATGATCCGTATAGACCTCACTCAACACTTAACCCCATATAAATAGTGTCCATTGCTGTAATGAAAACACTACCGCGGCCAATTTCCAATCAGAATTGGGACATAGTTACGTTCATTCACTTTTAATTTGTCCTTGAAGCATAAGCCAATCACATTCTTCTCTTGCATTAGCACCGCAAGTCCCAAACCCGAATAGGAATGCATCACAATAGACAATGAAATTCTTACCTTCCACTGGCCAGGTAGAATTGGTGCAAGTATCACAGAGTCCTTGAGCTTCTGAAAGCTTCCTCAACCCTCATCCGACCATACCAAATGGAACATTTTGCTTAGGTCAAGTTTCGTCGTTTGGGAAGCAATAAGAAGAGAACCCTTGACAAATCGACGGTAACTAACTGGCTAACACCAACAAAGCTTCTTAATTTCTTTACACATTAGTAGGTCTTACCCCATTCTTCACTACTTTCGACTTACAAGGATCCACCACACTCCATCCTTGGAAAACACGTGCCCCCAAGAAGGACACTTAATCTAGCCAAAAACTCACACTTGGAGAAGTTGGCATAAAGCTTTTTCTTTCTCCCTCACATTTCCAACACAATTCTCAAATGCTCCTCATGTTTTCCCTTCTTACTCTTGGAGTATATATCAGTATACACAATAAAATACGATCACAACGAGAGCCCAGGTAATGGCTTAAAACTCCCGTCATCAACTCATGAAAGCACAGGGGTCATTCGTTAGTCCAAAGGACATTACCCAAGAAGTCATATGCCCCATACCTGGTTCGAAAAGCAGTCTTTGGCACATCAACTGCCCGTATTTTTCAATTGATGTAACCAGACCTCAAGTTTAATCTTTAAAAGCAAAACCCTTGTAACTGGTCGAAAAATCATCAAATGCGAGGAAGAGGATACCTGTTCTGAATAGTTACTTTATTTTGTTGCCGGTACTCTATGCACATCCCGAAACTCCCATATTTCTTCTCTACAACCAAAACAGGACACCCAAGGGGATGCACTGGTTCAATGAAAGCCTTTTCTCAACCCTCTTAAGTTGAGGCCTTTAAACTCCCCTTAACTCAGCGGGAGCCATGCTATAAGTGGTATAGAAATGGGGGAGTACTTGGTTCAGGTGTCGATGCATAAGTCAATAGCTCTAATCCGGTGGCATACAGGCAGGTCCTGCAGGAAAACACATCTAAACTCACGACTATCAAAAACCGACTCCAATCGAAGATACTTGGGTAGTATCATCCCTGATGTGTGCCAATAACGCTAAATAAACCCTTACTACCATTCTCTTAGCATGAAGAAAGGAAGATGATACCGAACCGGATTTGGAGTGTATCACCCTCCCACATAACGGATCTGTCCTAGTCTTGGGCTAACGGCACAGTCTTAAAGCATTACATCATAAGATCGGCAAAATTCGGAGAAAGCCAAGTCATACCCAGAATTACATCAAATCAAACATTTCTTACCGATAACCAAGTCTACATAAGTATTACTAAGGTTTCCTGCCCCCAAAAGTCCCACCAAACAAGACCTATATACTTTTTCAACCACCATAGATCACCCACCGGAGTATAAACAAACAACGAATAGGCATATCAAGTAATTCACAATGTAGATTTAGAACCATAGCAAATTGAGGAAGATACATCAGAAAATGTGGATCCAGGATCAAACATACAGAACCCTCAATCACAAACCCAAGATTACCTGTATGAACAGCATCATATGTCTCCGCCTCAGATCTCCATGAATCGTAACAAATGGGCCCATTACTTGCTGTCCGTTGCCCTACCATTTGTGTTGTAGTGGCTCACCAGTTTGCCCATACCCCCCCCGGCCGTTTTTGGTGACCCGGACCTACCTCGGCCACCACGCCCATCCAGAATAAAAAAAAACGTCCTCTTTTACCATGACCACCTCTGCCTCTTTAGCTAATTGGGGGTCCCTAATACTCTGTTTTGGACAATTCCTTCCTAATATGTCCAGTCCTCCCCACATCCATACACTCTCTATGATTCAAGGCATGGGTCTCTCTAGAAATTGTTGACCGGTCTAGTGTACCCCCCCAAACTACACTCTGTAGTGAAGACTGAATGGGTCGAACTGAGTAACCTCGGAACCCTGTCTTCTAGAGTAAGAACCATAAACTCACCTCCCTTTCGAATCTCTTTGATGTCCGATGCCATGGTTAATTAATCTGCTTCACTCCTTCCACCTACTACGCAGTCTTATCTCTACTTCTTGAAAAGATTCGCTGTGGCTGCTACCTGTAAAGCTGAAATTCGCACTCTGGGTCTCACCCCTTCACAAAAACGGAGAATCCGCTCTTGTGGACTGAAACAAAGTTTGGGTGTAGTATCTGGAGAGTGCCGAAACTTAGCCTCATATGCATTGACCGACATCCTACGTGCTCTAGGCTTAAGACTCATCCCTTTCCCTATCCCTACAAAGTCGGGGGATATACTTCTCCATAACATCTAGAGAATGAGGCCCAATTCATAGGGGTGCCTCTTTGGTGACACTCAACATGTTACCGCCACCACAATTTTGGCGTTCCCCTTGAAACTGGTACCACGACGCAACAACCAACCGTTCTACTATACCCATCTTTGTGTAGTAGATCTGACAGTCAACCAGAAAATCGTAGCATCCTCAGATTCTTGCACCCTTGAAGACTGGAGGTTTTCATTTCAATAACTTACGTGACAATTCAATCAGCTGATCATTTGTCATTATAGGCCCAGTAGTCAGGAGTGGAAACGTGCCTATTTCCATGAGGCATCCATCCATACGAGGAGCCCATAGTGGCTTCATTTGTACTTTGAAACTGGAGGTGTTGGTGTAGAAAAACATTGGAGTGCCTGACCCGATCAGAAACCCACTATATAAGGCGAGAACCTGATTGATCATTTCTGGGGTAGGTTGGGGTGGCAATTCCTCATGCTGCCTTGTTCATTCTCCCCATCCGCCCCTTCTCCTTACTACTTTCACCAACTCAGTCGGTGGAGGAGTCACCGCCCTAGTATCCAGATGGGCTAGGTGCTTGTCCTCTTCCACTAGAGGACGTCCTCCACGACCTCTACCAGACCTCTTTGCCGTTTATCTTCCTCGAGCCACAGCCACAGTGGCGCTTATTAGATCCTCCTTGGTGTGTTGGTGTTGGCGTAGTCCCCGTTGTTGCTCTAGTTCTACCATCGGCGAAACAGAGTGAAATGGTCAGATAACCAATTTGTAATCAACCTAGATACCAATTGGATCCAAGTAATAGCACGACAAAGAAAGAAAGATGAAAGTTTTCCTAAAGTCTATAGCCTCCTCAAAGAAAAGTAAAGCTTCCCCCTAACCGTTCTTTAAAGACGCTACTAGACCGGTTCTTGTGTGATGAGACCAACGACCTAATGCTCTGATACCAAGTTTGTCACGCCCAAAACGGGCCGCGACCACCTCACCACCTTACCCTCCTAAGTGAGGCCGAACACCAATCTAACAACCCTGACATTTCAATATAAAATCAACATCAAGTAAATCCCGAAGACTTAAACTCCTTAATAAAAACCAAGGTCAATACTTCATAAATTCAAATATCTATTATTTCCCCAAAATCTGAGTCCATCACCACAAGAAACATCATGATCAATGTACTAAACTAAGGTATTCTAAAAAGCTAAAATAACAAACAGCTGTCCATGCCCGTAAACTTCAAGCATCAAGACACAGGAAGAAGATGCCATCCAATCCAGAAGCGTTAAGCTCACCCTGAAATCCGTTTGTAATGAAGACTGGCTAGAGTTGCGGTTGGGGGGGAGTTTAAGACGACGGTACGTTTGCTGCACTCCACAAATAACCAGAAGAAACATAAGATTAGGGGTCAGTACAAACACAAGTCTGAGTAGTATCATCGGCCAAACGCAAAATAGAAAGCAATATATCTCAGATCAACATCAATAAAATCAACTACTATTCTTAACAGGGATATCAACAAGTTAAAGCTCATTTTATATAAATATCACCGATCATATTTTTCTATAGGAACTCAGCCTCCACACCATACCTTCTTTGGGAACATGTTTCTTTACGATTGAGTTATTAAACATCCTTTCAAGATCATTATCTATATTTCTCTTGTGTCGTTCCTGATCCTCCGATCCCTCGTTATCTTTTATCCTCTTGTTGTCGGTACGTGACACTCTTACCGATCCCCTACTACTATGTGCGGAACGGTGACACTCCGAATCCCTAAATCTACGTGTCGGGTTCGTGACCCCATCCCTCTCTATTGTCGGTTTCGTGACACCCCGATCCCCTAAATCTAACATTTCAGTTCGTGACACCCGATCCCCTAAATCTACGTGTCCGTTTCGTGACCACAAAGAAAAACCCGATCCCAAATCTATGTGTCGGTTCGTTCATCGATTTCCCTAAATCGACGTGTCATTCGGACACCCGATCCCCTAATCTACGTGTCGGTTTTCGTGACACCCGATCCCCTAAATCTACGGGTCCGGTTCGTGACAGCCCGATCCCCGAAATCACTGTCATTTTCGTGACAAACCCATCCCAAATCTATGTGTCGGTTTCGGACAAACCACACCCGAATCCCCTAAATCTACGTGTCGGTTCGTGACACCCGATCCCCTACAATCTACGTGTTTGGTTCGGGACACCCGTCCCACTAATTCCTACGTTTTCCGTTCGTGACACCCCGTCCCACTAATCCATTCTATTATAAATCAAGCCTTTTGTTTTACCAACCAAGGCCTCATCACAGCTCGTTACTATTAGTTCATCAAGCCCTTCTTTTATACCAAGGCAATCATCCTTTAACAAAGATTAGGTTTGTTAAATCAGATTTTTGGGATTCATAGCTTCAATCATGCTTGTGTCATCACATCATATATATAAAATCAAAGCCCATGCATGCATCACACACAATTAAAGATATAGAAGACTTCAGAATACGAACCCAACACTATCATTCGCTATTAAGAGTTTACCTACGAGTAACATAAAAACCATAACCTACCTCCACCGAAGATTAGTGATACGCAAGCAAATTCCCTCCAAATCCTTTTTTGCCCTCTTCGTGTTCTCTCGTCGCTTGCTTCGATTCCCTCTCTTTCTTTCTTTTTCTTTTTTCTTATTCAAACCTCTTTCTTTTACCTAATTAGTATATCATTAAGAATTGAAAGAATGGCCCCAATAATGACCCACTATTATTAAGGTTACCCTCTTGTTACCCCCAATAAATTAGACCCTTATTTTAATCCTTAACCCTCAACTTTATGAATTAAAGTAGAATAGTCCAAAACGTCCCTTAAAAAAAACGTGTAAGAAATCCGACCCAGACGGGATTACGCAACATTGACGGGCCTTCGTGCCTGCGACGGTCCTTCCTAGCAGTCGTGCAAGGTGTCAGATGACTCAATTTCCATCCACCAAGAGTCTGTGATGGTCCGTCACGCCCTGTGACGTTCCGTTCCTGCCATTCCGTCACATGTTTCAGAGTATCGATTTCAGTACCCAATTTCAGAATGTCTAAGTGTGTTGAAACGAGACCCTGCGACGGGCCGTCCCGTTGACCATAGAAGGTCCCGTCGTGTGGTCCCGTCTCCTCGCTAGTTGTCCAGAATATATCTGCTGCTTAAAACGACTAAACAGGTCGTTACAGAAATTAAACTCAAAAACTCCTTGCAATATAAAGGTCATTAATCCTTGTAGAGTTAGAAAGAAAATTAATTGGTTATCTTGAATATAATAATTACTCCTATTACTCTAGAAATATTCTCATATTTTTATTTGAAAATCAATTTAACTTTTTAAAAAATATATATATCTTAACATATTAATCAAAATTAATAAATTTTGTTTCTCAAAGCACAAAAGAAAAGAAACGAGGGGCCATAGTAGTAAGCATATGATCATGTACATTATTATTTTTACTTTATCTCTGCCGTCACTGCAAAGAATCACGAGGTGAATTCTAGATAATTGGGAGGCAAAATTGTTACAAAATTACAGTCATGACTATAACTTTATTAGTCGATTATTTAGAACTATAAGAAAACATCTCTTGAATTGTAATGTAATGTTTGAATTATGAAAGCGAAGACTTGAAATTCTCCAAATGAAAAAATAAATACAAATTACATACGTACTTGAAGTTTGTTGGAATTTTAAATTCAATATAAGAAAAAGAATACTACTTTTTTTGCTGAAACAAATTCATCACTGAGATAACTTTGTATAGCCCTCTAGCTTGTTGTTCACTAGGTTAAGAAATCACAAAGTTTTGATGATAATTAATATTTCAAGTAGGCCCATAAGAAATTAAATTTTCACTGTAAATTTAGACAATGAATCCTGAAATGAGATTAAGAATATTGCTAATTTTTTTTAACAGTCTTAGTAGGAAGAGTTTCTCAATATAAGAAGTTATTTAGCTACATATTAGATTACTTGAAAAAATTATTATTTGCATTTAATTTTTAGAATTGTTGAATTAAGTAATTATATAGATGATAAAATATTTGACTACAGTTTGACAGAAGTGAGACACAAATTATATTATTAGATTTGTTATGAATATTTATACATAAAAATGATTTGTGTACTGAAAAATATATATTTGAAATAATAGTTTGGATATAGTTTTGATGTAGCAAATCTCTCCTCGTGCTAAAATAATTACATTACTTGTCAATTATCACAAATTAAAGTTTGGACTTGTGATAAAATTATTTGCTTGGTATAATAACATTGTTTTTATCTCTTTTTTTCGATTTGTTTCAAATGAAGTAAATATTATTTTTCTTTCTTTTATATTAGGTTTTATGCATGTCCATGTATAAGTTCTCAAAGTTTTTTTAAAAAAATATTATAAAAGAATTCTTCTAAAAAGGTAATATTTACTATTCTTTCTCTTTTAAAATTTTAATAGAATAAAGTATTTAATGTGACATGGTAATGAGATTGCAAAGGGAAACCGGGGGTGAGGGATATGAAACGAAGATGTAGGGGGGAAGTAAGAGGGTCCACTAAAATAGAATAATTTTTGTTAAGTATTTTTGAGGAAAAAAAATAATAGAGTTACTTTTATAGCTATAAAATATCATATATAATCCTAATTAATAGAAATTTTTGAAATTTACATGACTATTTAATAAATTAATTCAATCATAACATCACTTGTCTATAATGTTTGACATATGTGAGCGGGGAAATCTTTGTAGAGAGTCAAGGTTCAAGAGAATCTACACAAATAGAAAAAACATTATTCATTTGCTCTTATAAATAAATAATTAATTTTTATAGTTTTGAATATATAAATTAAATTATTCTTTAATTTTATATAAGTTTATCTTATAATTCTTTTTAGTTGGTTTCATAAAGAATATTTTTTTCTTTAATATGGACTTATTTTTAATTGATATATTAACTAAAATTGTATTTTAGTAAGTCATACAATCTTTATTTTTGCATCATATATACATAATTAATTTTTTTATTTATTTTATTAAATTGTGTATTAAATCAAGTTCAAAAAATAAAAAAAGTTACTTTGGATCAGATCAACTTAATATAAATTTAATCAAATGCAAATGTTTTAATACATGTACATAATAAAGTCAAATAAAACATTTAATGAAGAACAAATTTGCCTACTTATAAAAGCCTTCAAATATTTTAGTTTGACTTACTCATTTTTTTCAGTCTCCAATACAATACAAATATTATAGCTACGAGAAGAATCCCTACACTTCCTCAGGATCTAATTGTTAAAATATTTCTATGGCTTCCCATTATGTCATTGATGTGTTCTAGGTGCGTTTCCACATTTTTTGATGCTTTTGTGTTGAATTTAGATTTTATCATATCCATCACCTGCTCTCTATGACTCACTTTGGTGGAACAAGATTCCTTATGGATAAAGCTGAAACTCTATATACTATAGATCTAAATGGATATGGAAATACATTTAGATGAAATTTTGATCGCCGCGATCAATATTTTAATAGTTCGTGTGCTAATTGTTCGTACTGCATCTGGAGGTACAACAAAGAGCCCCTTAGAATTTTCAATCCTAGTATATGAAAAATGGTAGTAGTTCCCTATCAAAGTAAAAATTTTCACTTGATAAAATCTTTATATTACTATTCACTAGGTAATGAACCCGTAGAAAAGAGATACAATGTTTTGATGCAAGTTCATAATTAAGGTGGACATGCACAAAGTTTTATTTCCACCTTAAGCATAGATAAATCGTGAAGAAAAATTAAAGATATAATAAATTTTTCCCATGTTATAGTATGAAAAATTTCTTTATTAAAGGATTTATCTATATGATTAGATTACTCGAAGAATTATATAGTTTCATTCAATTTTGAGTGGCTGAAAATTTTAGAGTTATTGGATTGGTGATGATATATGTAAATTATTATTTGATTACGATTTGATTTAAGTGATGAAAAATATAGATGCGAACATTGGGGAACGTTTCATTGGCTAACGAAAATGATTTATGATTTTTTCAGTTAGTCCTGAAAAAGAAGAACGGAATATGTGATTTCCGATCCCTTCAACATTAAAAGATTTGGAAGGCTCCCTTGAAACCAAAATAATGATCCTCCTTAGACGTCTGCGATTCGTTGGTGATGGTGAGTATAGTTATTGCGTGAACAATAATATTTTATTTTGTTACTTGATGATGTTGGATGTAATTTTGATAACTTAGAAATTCATAAGAGCTTCAATAGAAGCATAAATTATAGCATTAATATTTACGTAGAAAGCCTCTCTACTTATATTAGATAATTAAACAAAAGTATTTCGGTGGGCTATTACTAAAGTTTTGCCACCTTGTTAATCTTATTTTTTGTTCTTATTACAAGTTTTGCACTTGTTTCGTTATTTTTTACTTTTATTTGCTTTTGGATTAACTCTACAATTTAACAGACTTAAAATGTGGTGGGGTGTGTCCTGTCTTTTCCCAATGTATATGATGTGGTAGTTTTTATATTATAATATTGTATTATTAGGCCCTTTGTGTAATGTCAAAGCATCTGGTTTTTTAAATTTATATAATGAAGTAATGTTTTATCATATAGTAAAACTTCAATAAAAATTCTTCCTAGAATCGTAACTATTTTCTCTTTTTGCTTTTTCTTCCGAATTATTAAGATTTTTTATCTTAATTAAATTAAATATTTAACTTGACATGGATGTCACTAGCGCGCCTCCCTTTTTCCTCCTCTTTCCTCTATTTTTTTTCCCCTCTTCATCCTCCCCCCCTCCTCATTCTCCCTACTCCTCCTCCCCTCCTTCTTCTCTTCTTCTTTTTTTTTCTTTTTCTCTTTCTTTGGGGGGGGGGATTCATCTTCTTTCTTCTTCTTCTTGTTCGCGATCCCCCCGTCTCGCGTGCCTTTGCCCTCCTCCCCCCCCTCGTTCCCGCCTTGCTCGCCCACCTCCTCCCCCTCCCTCCCCCTTTCCCTGCCCTTCCTCCCGCCCGCTTCCCCCCCTTCCCCCCTTTCCTCTTTCTCGCTCGCGCCTTCCTTGTTTTCTTTTTGCCCCTGGTCCTATCTCGCTTTGCCTCTTCTCGCTCTTTTCATCTTTCTCCCCTCTCGGTGCTTTCTCTCCCTCCCCCTCTTTCTCCCCGCCCTCCTTCGTCCTCCTTCCTATCGTTTTTATCCTCAAAAAAACAAAAGAAGGAAAAATGAGGGGGGGGGCCCCATAATTAGTAAGCCTTTTGATCATTATAAATTTAAATATTTCTCTTTTTTTTTTTCCACCATAATAATTATGGGATGAATTCTACATAATTAGGTGAAATGAAGATAAAATTACACCCATGACTGGTAATTTAAATTCGTCTATTATTTACAACTCGATTTGGTAAGAAAAATCTCTTAATTGTAAATGTATGTTCTTATATGAAAGACAAGACTTAAGATATCCAAAGGAAAAAAAAATACTTTACTACTACTACTCCGGTAACTTAGAGTTTGTTATAATTTTCAATTTTTAATACCAAGAAAAAATATTACTTCCTTGGTTGAAACAAACTCTCCACTCAGATACTCTGTACTACCATTTAAATTACTGTTCACTAGGTTGACCTTAGAAAAAAAAAAGATAAAATTTTTAATGATAGTTAGAATTCAAGTGGTCATCATAAGTTTAATTTTTTACTTTAAGCATAATAACACACCAAAAAGAAATTAAAAGAATCGTGGTTAATTTTTTTACCTGTTCCTCAATATTAAGGTTTTAATAATGAAGTTATTTATCTACATGTTGGATACTAGCATAAATTATTTCTTTGCATTTGATTTTAGAGCTGAAAATTTTAGAATAATCGTAATTGGATAATGATATATATATATATTAACTATAGTTTGATAGAAGTGAAGACCATTTAAACAGTGTTATAGATTTGTTATGAATGTTTCTATGATCAAAATAATTTTTGTATAGTGAAAGATATATGGGGGGAATCAAATGTTTGCATGTCAATGTATATGTTCTTAATAATTAGAAAACTCATAAAAGATTCTGCTCAAAAGGTAATTATTTTCTATTCTTTCTCTTTTAAAATTTGGGGGGGGAATTGTGAATAAAATTGGGGGTTTTAATCACCACAATGGCATGTCACTTAAAAGAGACAATATTTTTTGTATGTATATTTTGGAAAAAAAGTTAATTGAGTGATTTTGTGTTTAAAAATCAAATATGATTCGTAATAGACTACTTTAGGAATTAACTCAAATCATGGCATTACTTGTCTATAACTGTTTGATATTGTGAGCTGCCAACATCATTATAGAGAGACAAGACTTAAGAGAGTTCTACACGACTAGAAAAAATAATTATTCATTTTCTCTTATATATAAATAATTAACTTGTAATGGTTTTGCAATATAATTCATTCAATATTTTTTCTTGTTCTTGGTTTATTTTTCTAATTATTTTTAGGCTTGTTTCATAAAAACGGATCTTTCTTTTTTAACCAGTGATCTTAATTTACTTTTTTCATATGATATATTAACTTAAAAATTGTATTTTAACTAAATATATACATATCTTTAATTTATAATTATCTACATGATTAAAGTTTTATTTTGACTTTTTAATATTCCTATTAAGTTAAAGTTAAAAATAAAAAACGGAAAAAAAGTTATTTTAAATCATAATCCACTTAATATAAATCTAATCCAATGCAAAGTGTTATAATCAAGTCGGATGAGAAGTCAATCAGCATTTAGTACGAAATTTTCACCTTACTACTTCTACAAAGCTTTGCAGGCCCTTTTTTTTGACTCAACTCAACTTCATCTCCTTTTACACCTAGGATACAAAGATGAGAAAAATTCCCTTAACGCCACACCCCCTCAAGAAATCATTATCGAAATATTTTTTATGCCTTGTTGTTATGGTCAATTGATGTGGTTTCTAAAATTTTAATGCCCTTTTGTTGATTCAGATTTCATTAAGAATTCCATAGGAAATAACTGACATCTATATAAATCTATAACCGAAGATGGAAATGTCTCCAGGATTGAGTTTGATTGTCCATGTCAATACTTCGATGGACACGTTTTAATGGTTCTACTGTCTTTGGAAGTAATACAAGGAGTGTCACGAACCTACACCATCGTGATTACCATTCACACTAACCCTATTTTGCGGAGAATCTTGTTACAAACCCAACTAAACCAACTTAACAAAATCCTAAAGCATTTTAACCTATTGAAGAAGGTTTTAAATGGTCTAGAATGGAAAAATGGATTTCCATAAACTCCTAGGTCTAATCAAAACAATTGTCAAATACAACCTAGAACCTAAAAATTAATGTCCAAGACATTTACTCACGAAACTTCTAAAAACGACTCAACCCCAAACTAAACATAGGATTATCCCTAAAGTACTAGTATAAGTGTCTAATAGAATGGACTAAACACAATGAGAACTCATGGTAAGCTAGGAAGAATGGATCACCCTTGAAATTCGTTGTCACTGATCTTCTAAACGAGAACTCTTAGAAAGCTGCATGAAAATTCATTGTACTCACAAAAAAATAATCCAAATTGCAGTATCAGTACACCATCGTGGGTAATAGGGATGCACGTCTATCCTCATAAGTGAAAAACATATACAACTAACAACAACAAATTAATCGGTGTAATACTTTAACATATACCATATCAATCATCATTTCGAGACAACATACAATTCACAATTCAATAATCACATACGTGACAAGTCATAGTCCTCTCATGTAACCCTACCCAATGTTAGGTACCCGGAACATGGTATCCAATCCAATTTAGTGTGCGGTATTGACACCTAATCCAATTTATGCAACTAAAGTAACACCACGATCCAAGTTAGTGTGTTTTGGGTATGTATCACCCGATACATTTACAAGCGACAATTACACAACGTACAATGTACATTTCATAACATTCAATCAATGTATTTGGTTAAGACATACATCAATTCATTCATACACCTTCAATACTAGATGGATATACTGAATTAATTACTAACATACATCACATCATCACACAACCCTGAAACCACAATCATCACCTATCCTCCCCCAATTTATAACGTTCTATAGAATCAAGAATTCTTCAAGGGTCTGTCTCCTTGCTCGCAACAAATGAAAATTTGCAGATAATGACATTTTGGGTTTTTTCCAACTTAATTCTTGACTGTCACGTATGGAGAACCCCCCCTCCCTCCACAACAACCCGTCTTGGTTGCTTACATGGGAATATTGATCTAATTTCATAAGTTTCGAACCCCCATTTTACAACCAACCTTCATCTATGACACTTAAAACTACCCTCTCACACTAAGATTAGTTTTGTGGAGTCGGCTCGCTCCAAGTTTGATTATGTAAAGTCGTACAGTTTCTTAACGTCTAACCTATGTACTCATGTGATTAACTTCAGTCAAATATCCCTAATTTTTTTATTACCATAATTTTGGTATTCACCGAGGCTATGAATTCTCAAATTTGTACTACAAAGATGTTTTCTATTACAAATATATCTCCTTTGGATTTTATTTAAAGATAAACGTACATGTCGTGTAAAATTGATACGAGTTTCCCATTATTCGTCACCTTAGTCACAAACTAGAAAAGAATTGAAGCTAAAGAAGGGTAGGTAGTAGTACCTGAATCGATGAACTAATTGGGATACTTGTTTCACTGTCCTTCTCGATTTCCAGTAATCCCTAACTAGAAGATGCCTCATTGCACTTTGCATCACGAACTAATCTATTTTGAGGGAGGGGGCCATAAGCTTCTGAATACATGATCAAGGATTGAAACCGTTTTCCTCTCACATATTGAAGGTCTGTGTTTAGCAATAGTGATCCCTTTTATAATGTAATCCCCTTCACCATGAGACTCTTCAACTTGACACATTAAATACCGGATGACTCCCAATAGTTTTTAGGAGTAGAGCCAATCTTGATGCTATCGGTCTACGAATCAGAACCACAAATGACTAAGTATCAAAGACTAAGCTTACCTTCTTGCCATCTCATCACTCTTTCATGGGTGGTACTTTATGAAGAAATTTCTCACGAGTATAGAAATGATGTGTCCTTAAAGACCACATGAAACTAGTATCAAAGACTAAGCTTACCCTTCTTGCCAAATCTCATCACCTCTTTCATGGGTGGTACTTTATGAAGAAATTTCTCACTAGTCTAAAATGAAATGTGTCTTACCTTATGGATTGTATACTTTTTCTTTATACAATGGGTCGCTAAAATCTTAGTTTGAGTACTTCTCACTTTATCTTGAGCATCTTTCAGTAAATCAACCACCAAGAGTTTCACATCTCTAGACCGAAACCATCATATGTGTGATCTATATTCCCTCCCATAAAGTGCCTTAAATGCTTCCATATCAATGCTAGAGTTGTAACATTATTATAAGAGAAATCACATAAAAGTAAAAACTCATCCCAATCTCCTCCTAAGCCAACCACACTTGAATAGTCCTCTCTGAGTGTTCGTTTGTCTGTAGATGGAAAATTGTACTAAAAGTGAGTTGTATTCCCAATTGATGATGTACTTTCCTCCAAGACTTGATGTGAACTAGGTACCATAGTCTAATATTATAAAAATGGGCACACCATGCAACCTCACTATCTCTTTCCCATTAACTTGAGCCAATTGTTGTGCATTATATTCTATTCAGACTAAAATAAAATGGGCAAACTTAGTCAATTTTACCACCACTATGCAAATAGAATCAGACTTCCCATAAGTCTTGGGAAGATACCAATCACAAAATCCATAGCTATTCTTTCCCACTTCCATTTCGGAATTGGCAGTCTCTGAAGCAAACCTGCATGCCTTTGGTGTTCGTAATTTATGTCACATCTCGCAAATCGAAATAACTAGGAAGAAGCTATTGGTAATAGTCATTTTTGAAAAGAACAAAAATCTGGAAATTTTCTTAACTTAGGAAAAATTGAGTTTTGGTCAACTTCAAGTGACCATAACTCCAATCTCAGGATGATTTAGGGTTACTTATAGATATGGTTGGAAAGCTCTTGGAATAATATTTCGAACATCGCTAAGTTAGTGTGATTCCGAGCTTGCATGAGTAAGTCATGCACATTTGAAGCTAGGTTGTTCAAATAAAGAAATGTCCAATCCAGACTTTTGAAGGGTAGCTTGGTCTGTCCCTTACCCCATTAGTTTAATTCTATTTAGTGAATAAAATAAGGGTCAAATAAGAATTATGTCAGTTATGCTTTTACCAAAATACTATAGGGTTTGGAGAAAAGAGAAAAGAGAAAAGAGAAAAGAAGAAAAATGAGAAGAGTAAAAGCAAGAATTCGCCAAGAACGATCGATTTTGGTTTTGGATTTTCCAAGGAATTGATCCTTGAAGATATATGTCTTCCATAGAATTGGGTTAGTTCACCCACGCGCTAAACATGCTTAGTTCCGCGCCGTTCGTCCTAAAAGAATTTGAAAGTTGATGTTCTTCACATGAATTCTTCAATTTGAATGATGTTCTTGAATTGGGTCTCTTTACCTTTATTTTTAGAGTTATTTTGAGTAAGTTTTTTAGAACATATGTTGGGTAATGGAATATAAAGTGAATTTGAGGACAATAGTAGAGTTTAGGTGAATTGGGGATGTAAAACGTAGAAGGAAAAAATTGAGCGCAATCTGGCATGCAAGTGCGCGTCGTAGACTTTCTCCCTAGGCGAGCAAAAATTTTCTTCTCATCGTGGTAAGGACGCGGACTCCTTCATCTCAAAATTAAAATTTGCGAGGAACACTTTAAAACAACTCCTCACCGCGTACTTGTTCCAAGACGGTGATTTCGTAACTTTTCTTAGGTTTAGTTACTCAAAATAATTTCTATACGTCATGAGACCTTTCCACTCACAAATCATAATCCTTGAATCCATAGTTTCATTCAAATGAGAGCTAAGAGCCAAGTTTAGAAGTAAATAATTAAGTAAGTCAAGAAAGTTTACTAATATAGGAATAAGTATTCACAACAGGTTTTGAAATGTTTTCACATTAAAATAAGAATTGAAATGGAGATTTCCAAAGAAACTTTGAGCGAGTTTTCAGAAAAGAGTATATGCTTTCATAATAAAGCAAGAGAGGAAACTTTGTTTACAAGGTAGCCTTTGGGCTAAGATTTTGAGCACTAATCTCAAATCACAGAAAAAAGTATGTTTCTAAAAATAAGAGCTAATATAATATTTTTGGGAGTAGTATTGAGCACCGATATGGGAGAGAGTTCAGACCAGTCACACCACCCATAAACCATGTAGCCACCATGGGTTGACAAGGGTAATACTTTTTAGATAATTCACTTAGTGATTATTATCATAGACTAGTGGATCCAAATAATAGTTTAGGTTCTGTACTAATGGAGAGGTATAGGACAACCCTGGCAGCGTGATACAAAATGTTGTATAATCACAATAGCTCCTACGTGATGGTTGTTGGTTAGAGAAACTCCCATATAAGTTAATTGTATTTTACATACATTTTAGAGTTATATTGTATCTTTCATACATAAGAGTTGAAATCATATTTTTAAACAACTTGTATGTTTATTGCACTTGTTTTGAATTGCTTTATATTGAACTGAGTTTAGTCATATAGAGTTGAATTGAGTCAGGTAAGTTTTTCATAAGTCCTTTCTAGCATATGTTTGTGTTATAGCATTCTAACTCACATATTCATACATTCAATGTACTAATGTCAGTTGTCCTGCATTGTATCATGATGTAGATGAAGGTAACTAGGCTCGGCATCTGGCGCACTGTTGATCCAGTGAGCAACTCAAAGTCAGTAAGTGAGCTTTCTGAATTCCGGAGTACATCTGTTATCACTTGCTTTCTAGTTTTCAGTTGTTAGGATAATTGAGAATCATGTCCAAACATCCCTCTTTGTTATAGAGGCTTCCTAGACAAATAGTATTAGTTCTTTAGTCTTTTCATTACCATTTTCCATGTTAAGACTTCAGTTACCATTTTTGACAAGAAGAATGTTTGACTTTTGAGCAATCTCAGTATGTTATTACTCAAGTGTGTATAGTGCTATTAATCATCGTATATATGCATTCAGTCTAACGATGAGTAAGTAAGCCAATTCAAGGGCCTTCGAGTCCCAGTCCCGCCCAATGTGTAGGCTCGGGACGTGACATTTTACTTGTTCGAATTTTTGACACTTAGCCACAAACTCCGCTATATATTTATTCATCCCAAGCAACCTATAAAGTCACTTCAAATGTTGGTACACCTTCGTCACACCCGAATTAATGGAATATTGCAAACCTTGGGACTCTGTCAACAACTTATGAACCAATTTCATTTATTTTAGAAACATAAATCTTTCCTTTAAAACTGAGCAACCTCCTGCATCAAGAGTGGTCTCTTGGTACTTACTTGACACTGTTTTATTTTTTAGCTCTTTCAAGTGCTCATCCTCAAAATGTTTGTACTTGATCTCCTCAATGAATGTGAGTGTTACTGTAATGCTAACTAACACCCCACCAAGTTCTGAATGTCCTTAGCCAATGGTTGCTTGGATACACTCAAGCAAGCTAGACTACCTATACTCACCGCCTTCCGACTTAACGTGTCTTCCACCACATTAGCCTTTCCCGGATCATCCTAGATGGTCATATAATAATCTTTGAGTAACTCCATCCACCTTCACTCACACTTAACATCATAGGGGTAATCTCACCCTATCTTAAGAGAAACAATTACCCTTGTCAACTCTAAATCATGTGTTCGGTAATTCCTCTCATACACCTTCAATTGTCGGGATAGGTAAGATATGACATTCTTATCATGTATTAACACATCACCCCAACCGGAATGTGAAGCATCATAATAAACAATAAAATCTTTACCTTTCACTCGTAAGGCTAGAATAGGTGTTATGGTCAAAAGGTTCTTGAGCTTTTGAAAGCTCTCATCACACTACTCATTCCATTCAAAGGGTACCTCCTTTTTCCTAAATCTAGTCAAATGCATGGCAATAGAAGAAAAGTTCTTCACAATTTGACAATAGTAGCTACCGAGCCCCACAAAACACCTATCTTTAGTGACAGAGCTAGGCCAAACCCATTTCTTAACTGCTTCAATCAATGGTTATCTACCATTACCCTTTCCCTTGAAACTACATGCTCCAAAAATTCAATGAAGTCAACAAAAATACACACTTAGAAAATTTTGCATACAACTTTTGATTCCCAAGAACACCTAGAACAACATGAAAATGGTGGACGTGCCCATAGCGGGTTCTAAATGATGTCTTGGGCACTTCCTAATGCCTAATATTTAACTGATGGTAACACGACCTGAAATCAATCTTAGAGAAAACTAGTGCACCTTGCAACTGGTCAAAAAATATAATCTATCCGAGGCAATGGGTACTTTTTTCAAATGGTAACCCTATTCAATTGTCGGTAATGTATACACATACTCATACTACCATCCTCTTTCTTTACGAACAAGACAGGATCACTAAGGGGAAGCACTAGGATAGATAAAAATTTTGTCAAGAAGTTACTGAATTTTATCCTTAAGCTCTCTCAACTCAATCGGGGCCATATGTGATTGGGGGGGGGGGGGGGAATAGAAATGGTGTGGGTACCAGGTTCCAAATCAATGCATAAATCTCTATTTGGAGGTATACTACACAAATCAGTAGGAGACACTTTTCTAAATTCTAACACAAAAATAATAGACTCAATGGAGGGAAACTCAACTGCAACATCCAGATCTGAGCGAAATAAACCTAACAACCCTTCCTTACTAGCTTCCTAGACCGAACGAAGGATTTGATTTTAGCTAGCTTAGGATTGTACACCCTTTGCCACTATATTTTTCCCTACCAAGGATCTCTAAAGTCACAGACTTAGTATTACAATTAAAAACGACATAATAGGGGGACAACCAAGTCATGCCTAAGATTATGTCAAAGTCAGCCATGTCCAAAATCACCAAATTTGTGACAACACTAAAATTACTATGGTAAGTAATGTCGAATGTATCTGGAATGCCTAGATTAGACCGGGTTCACACGGATTGATGCGCGTAGATCCAGACCTTTGAACCTCTCCAACAGCCAAGCCAACTAACTTGGTGAGTTAGTTGATCTAGGAAAGGTTGAGTCCATCCATGTAGGGCACCCGAATATGAAGTTTTATTCGGATGAGTCTTAACTGTACTTAAAAAGGGTAATCTTAAGTTTGGAGGGTCTAGCCGTAAAATGGTCTTTTCCAGGATAAGGGTAGTATTGTAATTACCCTAAATAACTAATTAATTAATTAATATGGTGGAGGGACAATTTGGGTAGAGGTTGCCGAATTTGACCCTTTAAGCAAAATGTAGCTCCACCTTGGTTCGAGCCTCGGGGGAAGCAAGGATTAAATTGATTTAATTTTATAGAGTGAATTAGTTGAATTAATTAATATTTAAAAAGCTAGTTTAAGAAAAGGACAAAAAATAAATGTGGTGAGTGGGGATTGAACCCAAAACCTCTTGAATTGACGAGAGAGTTAGGATAAACATAAATGTGGTGAGTGGGGATTGGACCCATAACCTCTTGAATAGATGAGAGAGTTAGGACAAAAATAAAGGAGAAAAAAAATAAATGTGGTGCGTAGGGATTGAACCCATAACCTCTTGAATAGATGAGATAGTTAGGATAAAAAAAATAAAGAGGAAAAATTAATGTGGTGAGTGGGGATTGAACCCACAACCCCTTGAATAGATGAGAAAGTTAGAAGAAAAATCAAGAAGAAAAATAAATGTTGTGAGTGGGGATTGAACCCACAACCTCTTGCATAGGTGAGAAAGTTAAGCGATAAATAAAGAGAAAAAGAATGAGATATGGGGGATTGATCCCACAACCTCCTTGCCTTAAACGAGAAAGAGAGGAGGAAAAGAACGAAAATATTATGTGAGTGAAGGGGATCGAACTAGGGTCCCCCAAATTTGAAAAATGCAATTATCATGTTTAATATAAGATTAAGTGTTGCTCAAGGGATTTGGAATCTGGTTCCCTTGCCCAATCCCTTATTGACACATAATTCGCACATGAACAAATATTTAATGAATGCTGCCTCTAAGGATCAAAATCGATATCTTGCCATACCTACTAGATGCATAAGTCTTGTTCCACATAATCTTGGGTAAATATGAATCACTTAGACGAACTATGAATGAAGCCTCATGGCTGGTGTGTGTGGATTCATAAGTCTAGCATATGTTTAAAAGTAAGTGAAAATAAGATATTATGATTAGATGACTCGAAGAATTATATAGTTTCATTCAATTTGAGGGCTGAAAATTTTAGAGTTATTGGATTGGGTGATTATATATGTAAAAATATATTTGATTACAATTTGATAGAAGTGACTGGAAAAATAGCATTGCTGAACTGTTGGGGAAGTTTCACTGGACGAAATGATTTATGAGTTTTAGTAAAGTCTGAAAAAGAAGAACGGAATAGTCATGGATTTCAGATTCCTTCACATTGAAAAGATTTGGAAGATACATTGAAACCAAAATATGATCCTCCTTAAGAATTCTGCGATTCTCGTGATGGTGAGTATATTTATTGCAATGAACAATAATATTTTATTTTGTTACTTTTATGATGTTGGGAAAGTAATTTGAGATACTTAGAAATTCTTGGAACTTCAATAGAGGATAAAATTAATAGCATTAATATTTACGTAGAAAGCCTCTACTTATATTAATATAATAAACAAAAGTATTTCAGTGCTTATTACTAAGTTTGCACTTGTTATTTTATTTTTTACTTTTATTTGCTTTTTCTTTAACTCTACCAATTTAAAAGACATTATTTTTTCCTTTTCTTTTCCAAATATATATTATTGATTTTTATATTATAATATTGTATTATTAGGCTTTGTGTATGTCAAAGCATATGGTTTTTTAAATTTATATGATGAAGTATGTTTTATCATGTAGTAAAAACTTCATAAAAAATTCTTCTAGAATCGTTATATTTTATCTTTTGCTTTTTCTTCCTAATTATTAAGAATTTTAAATCTTAATTAAATTAAATATTTAACGTGACATGAGATGTCAACTAGGAGAGAATAAATATTTTATAATATTTAATATATTTTTAAAATAATAATAATAACAATAATAATAATTATAATTATAATAATAATAATTATAATAATAATAATAATAATTATTATTTTTATTTTTATATTTATTTTTATTAATATTATTATTATTATTATTGTTAGAGTAATAACAGTCGAGTGACTTTGAAATTCCAAAAAAAAATATTAAAGAATTGATAGACAAATTCATAAAAATAAATAACCATTTAAGGAATTAACTCAAAGACCGATTAAAAAACATTAATCATTTACTCTTATAGATAGAGAATTAATTTGTTTTCTTGCAAATGATAATTATTCGCTTGAAGTATTCTCATATTTTATATTTAGAAAATTAATTTAATTTAAATAAAAATATGTATCTCGAAATATTAGTCATAATTAATATAGTTTAATCCTCAAAAAACAAAAGAAGAAAATTGAGGGGCAATAATTAGTAAGCGTTTGATCATATAAATTAAATATTTATCTTTTTTTTCCACCATAAATAATTATGGGATGAATTCTACATGAAATTTAGGTGAAATTAAGATAAAATTACACGTATGACTGTAATTTATTCGTCTATTATTTACAACTCGATTAAGAAAAATCTCTTAGATTGTAATGTAATGTTCTTAATATGAAAGACAAGACTTAAGAGTATCCAAAAGGAAAAAAAAATTACTCCGGTACTTAGAGTTTGTTATAATTTTCAATTTTAATACAAGAAAAAAATATGACTTCCTTGTTGAAACAAACTATCCACTCAGATACTCTGTACTACCCTTTAAATTACTGTTCACTAGGTTATGAACATTAGAAAAAATATATAAAATTTTGATGATAATTAAGATTTCAAGTGGATCATCAATAAGTTTAATTTTTACTTTAAGCATAGATAACAAACAAAAAAGAAATTAAAAGAATCGTTAATTTTTTACCTGTCTCAATAATAAAGGTTTATTAATACGAGTTATTTATCTACATGTTGGATAACTAGCATAAATTATTCTTTGCATTTGATTTTAGAGCTGAAATTTTAGAATAATCGAATTGAATAATGATATATATGATATATTTAACTATAGTTTGATAGAAGTGAAGACCAATTTAACATTGTTAGATTCGTTATGAATGTTTCTATGATCAAACTGATTTGTATAGTGAAAGATATATTTTAATTAAAGTTTGGCATGTCAATGTATATGTTCTTAAATAATTAAGAAAACTCATAAATGAATTCTTCTCAAAAGGTAAGATTTTCTATTCTTTCTCTTTTAAAATTTGAATTGAATATGGTGTTTAATACCACATGGCATGTCAATTAAAAGAGAATAATATTTTTTTGTATGTATATTTTGGAAAAAAAGTAATTGAGTGATTTTATTGTTTTAAAAAATAAAATATGATTTCGTAATAGACTACTTAGGAAATTAACTCAAGCATGGCATTACTTATCTATACTGTTTGATATATGTGAGCTGACAAATCATTATAGAGAGACAAGACTTAAGAGAGTCTACACAACTAGAAAAAATATTATTCATTTTCTCTTATATATAAATAATTAACTTGGATGGTTTTGAATATATTAATTCATTTATTTTTTAATTTTTCTTGGTTTATTTTATAATTATTTTTAGGCTGTTTCATAAAAACTGTCTTTCTTTTTTGACAAGTGATCTTTAATTTGACTTTTTCATATGATATATTAATTAAAATTATATTTTAGTAAAATATACATATCTTTAATTTATAATTATATACATGATTTAAAAGTCTTATTTACTTTATTAATATTCCTATTAAGTTAAAGTTAAAATAAAAAACGGAAAAAAAAGTTATTTTAAATCAGATCAACTTAGTATAAATCTAATCCAATGCAAGTGTTATAAGACAAGTAGATGATAAAGTCAATCAGCCATTTAGTACGGAAAATTTCACCTTACTTCTAAAAGCTTGCAGGGACTTTTTTTTGACTCACTCAAACTTCAATCTCCTTTTACATAGGATACAAAGATGAGAAAAATTCCTACACCCCCTCAAGAAATAATTATCGAAATATTTTTATGCCTTGTTGTTATGTCATTGATGTGTTTCTAAAAATTTTTAATGCCCTTTTGTTGGATTCAGATTTCATAAAGAATTCCATAGGATAAACTGAAATCTATATAAAGATATAAACCAAGATGGAAATGTCTCAAGATTGAGTTTTGATTGTCATGGTCAATACTTCGATGGACGACGTGTTAATGGTTCATACTGTATTTGGAAGTAATACAAGGAGTGTCACGACCTACACCATCGTGATTAACATTCACACTAACCCTATTTTGCGAGAATCATTGTTACAACCCAACTAACCAATTAAACAAAATCTAAAGCATTTAAACATATTGAAGAAGGTTTAAATATCTAAAGGAAAAATATGGAGTTCCCATAAACTCCGAGAGTCTAATAAAAACAATTGTGTAAATACAACCTAGAACCTAAAAATTAATGTACCAAGACATTTACTCACGAAACGTCTAAGAAAACGACGCAACCCCAAACTAAACATAAGATTATCTAAAGTACTAGTATAAGTTCTAATAGAATGGACTAAACACAATGAGAACTCATGGTAGCTAGGAAGAATAGGATCACCCTTGAATTCGATTGATCACTGATCTTCTAAACGAGAACTCTTAGAAGCTGCATGAAAATTCATTGTACTCAACAAAGAAATAGCAAATGCAGTATCAGTACAACAATAGTGTACATATGGGATTACACGTCTATCCTCATAAGTGAAACATATACAACTAACAACAACAAAATAAATCGGTGTATACTTAACATATACAATATCAATCATCATTTCGAGATCAACATACAATTCCACAATATCAATAATACGCATACATGAAAAGTCAATAGTCCTCTCATGGAACCCATACCCAAATTGTTAGTGTACCGGAACATGGTATCCAATCCAAGTTAGTGTGCGGTATGTGACACCCAATCCAATTTATGCACCTAAAAGTAACACCCGATCCAAGTTAGTGTGTTGGATGTATCACCCGATACATTCAACAAGCTACAATTACACACGTACAATGTACATTTTCATAATCATTCAATCATGTATTGGTTCATGACATACAATCATTCGTTCATACACATTCAGATACATATATGCATTATACTGAATTAATTACTAACATACATCACACAACCATGAAACCACAATCATCACCTCTCTTTAACAAAGCTTGAACCCTCCTAAGAAACTTGATTCTTCCCTTTCCATATTCTTTTCGCTTGCTCTTGTCTACAAACAAACAATTCAATGCAGGGATCAATAAATAAGGTCTAATTTACCTAGATTATGACAAGCCAAATAACATAAGACCCAATTTATGATCCTAAGGTGTATCTAGGACTTTTTCCATAATCCAAGACCGTTCAGAACCATCCCTCAACTGTATACAATAAATATTCTATGTTCTACGGATCAAAAAACGAATTAGAGAATGAAAACCTTACCTTTAATACTAAAACTTATGGAAAACTGTCAAGAACTCTTCAAGGGTCGTCTCCTTTCTCGCAAAAATGAAAATTGCAGGATAATGACATTTTTGAGGTTTATTTCCAACTTAATTCGTGACTGTCACGCTATGGAGACCCCCATCCCGCCACAACAACCCGCCTTGGTGGCTTACATGGTAATATTGAGCTAATTTAAGAGTTTCGAACCCCCATTTTACAACACTCCTTCATCTAATGACACTTAAAAACTACCCTCTCACACTAAGATTAGTTTTCGGTGTTTTGCTCGCTCCAATTTGATTATGTAAAGTCGTACAAGTTTCTTAATGTCTTACCTATGCACTCATGTGATTAAATTCATAAATAGATCCCTAATTTTTTTACCATAATTTTGATATTCACTGAGGCTATGAATTCTCAATTTACTACAAAAATGTTTTCTAGTACAAAATATTCTCCTTTGGATTTTCTGTAAAGATACGTACATGTCGTTAAAATTGATACCAGTTTCCCATTATTCGACACCTAGTAACAAACTAGAAAAAATGAGCTAAAGTAAGGGTAGAGTAGTACTTGAATCGATGAACTAATGGGGATACTTGTTTCACATGTCCTTCTCGATTTCCTAAGTACATCCCTAAACTAGAAGATGCTTCCATTGCACTTTCACGAACTTAATCTATTTTGTCATAAGCTTCTGAATACCATGATCAAGGATTGAAACCGGTTTCTCCATATATTGAAGGTTTGTGTTTAGCAATAGTGAGTCCCATTTTATAATGTAATCCCCTTCACCATGATATCTCTTCAACTTGGACACATGAAATACCAGATGAACTCCTAATATGTTAGGAGGTAGAGCCAATCTATATGCTACCGGTTCTACAAAGTCAAGAACCACAAATGAACTAATGTATCGAGGACTAAGCTTACCCTTCTTGCCAAATCTCATCACCTCTTTCATGGGTGGTACTTTAAGAAGAAATTTCTCACCAGTCTAAAATGAAATGTGTCTTACCTTATGGATTGTATACTTTTTCTTTATACAATGGGTTGCTAAAATCTTAGCTTCAATACTTCTCACTTTATCTTGAGCATCTTTCAGTAAATCAACCACCAAGAGTTTCACATCTCTAGACCGAAATCATCATATGTGTGATCTATATTCCCTCCCATAAAGTGCCTTAAATTCTTCCATATCAATGCTAGAGTTGTAACATTATTATAAGAGAAATCACATAAAAGTAAAAACTCATCCCAATGTCCTCCTAAGCCAACCACACTTGAATAGTCCTCTCTGAGTGTTCGTTTGTCTGTAGATGGAAAATTGTACTATAAGTGAGTTGTATTCCCAATTGATGATGTAGTTTCCTCCAAGACTTGATGTGAACTAGGCACCATAGTCTAATATTATAAAAATGGGCACACCATGCAACCTCACTATCTCTTTCCCATCAACTTGAACCAATTGTTGTGCATTATATTCTATTCAGACTAAAATAAAATGGGCAAACTTAGTCAATTTTACCACCACTATGCAAATAGAATCAGACTTCCCAAAAGTCTTGGGAAGAGACCAACCACAAAATCCATAGCTATCCTTTCCCACTTCCATTTTGGAATTGGCATTCTCTGAAGCAAACCTGCATGCCTTTGGTGTTCGTAATTTATGTCACATCTCGCAAATCGAAATAACTAGGAAGAAGCTATTGGTAATAGTCATTTTTGAAAAGAATAAAAATCTGGAAATTTTCTTAACTTAGGAAAAATTGAGTTTTGGTCAACTTCAAGTGACCATAACTTCAATCTCAGGATGATTTAGGGTTACTTATAGATATGGTTCGAAAGCTCTTGGAATAATATTTCAAACATCGCTAAATTTGTGTGATTCCGAGCTTGCATGAGTAAGTCATGCACATTTGAAGTTAGGTTGTTCAAATAAAGAAATGTCCAATCCAGACTTTTGAAGGGTAGCTTGGTCTGTCCCTTACCCCATTAGTTTAATTCTATTTAGTGAATAAACTAAGGGTCAAATAAGAATTATGTCAGTTATGCTTTTACCAAAATACTCTAGGGTTTGGAGAAAAGAGAAAAGAGAAAAGAGAAAAGAGAAAAGAGAAAAGAAGAAAAATGAGAAGAGTAAAAAAAAGAAATCGCCAAGAACGATCGATTTTGGTTTTGGATTCGCCAAGGAATTGATCCTTCAAGATATATGAGTCTTCCATAGAATTGGGTTAGTTCACCCACGTGCTAAACATGCTTAGTTCCGCGCCGTTCGTCCTAAAAGAATTTGAAAGTTGATGTTCTTCACATGAATTCTTCAATTTGAATGATGTTCTTTAATTGGGTCTCTTTACCTTGAGTTTTAGAGTTATTTTGAGTAAGTTTCTTAGAACATATGTTGGGTAATGGAATATAAACTGAATTTGAGGACAATAGTAGAGTTTAGGTGAATTGGGGCTGTAAAACGTAGAAGGAAAAAATCGAGCGCAATCTGGCACGCAAGTGCACGTCGTAGACTTTCTCCCTAGGCGAGCAAAAATTTTCTTCTCGTCGTGGTTAGGACGCGGACTCCTTCATCTCAAAATTAAAATTCGCGAGGAACACTTTAAAACAACTCCTCACCGTGTACTTGTTCCAAGACGGTGATTTCGTAACTTTTCTCAGGTTTAGTTACTCAAAATCATTTCTAACCGTCATGAGACCTTTCCACTCACAAATCATAATCCTTTAATCCATAATTTCTTTCAAATGAGAGCTAAGAGCCAATTTTAGAAGTAAATAATTAAGTAAGTCAAGAAAGTTTACAAATATAGGAATAAGTATTCACAACAGGTTTTGAAATGTTTTCACATTAAAATAAGAATTGAAATGAAGATTTCCAAAGAAACTTTGAGCGAGTTTTCAGAAAAGAGTATATGCTTTCATAATAAAGCAAGAGAGGAAACTTTGTTTACAAGGTAGCCTTTGGGCTAAGATTTTGAGCACTAATCTCAAATCACAGAAAAAAGTATGTTTCTAAAAATAAGAGCTAATATAATATTTTTGGGAGTAGTATTGAGCACCGATATGGGAGAGAGTTCAGACCAGTCACACCACCCATAAACCATGTAGCCACCATGGGTTGACAAGGGTAATACTTTTTAGATAATTCACTTAGTGATTATTATCATAGACTAGTGGATCCAAATAATAGTTTAGGTTCTGTACTAATGGAGAGGTATAGGACAACCCTGGCAGCGTGATACAAAATGTTGTATAATCACAATAGCTCCTACGTGATGGTTGTTGGTTAGAGAAACTCCCATATAAGTTAATTGTATTTTACATACATTTTAGAGTTATATTGTATCTTTTCATACATAAGAGTTGAAATCATATTTTTAAACAACTTGTATGTTTATTGCACTTGTTTTGAATTGCTTTATATTGAACTGAGTTTAGTCATATAGAGTTGAATTGAGTCAGGTAAGTTTTTCATAAGTCCTTTCTAGCATATGTTTGTGTTATAGCATTCTAACTCACATATTCATACATTCAATGTACTAATGTCAGTTGTCCTGCATTGTATCATGATGTAGATGAAGGTAACTAGGCTCGGCATCTGGCGCACTGTTGATCCAGTGAGCAACTCAAAGTCAGTAAGTGAGCTTTCTGAATTCCGGAGTACATCTGTTATCACTTGCTTTCTAGTTTTCAGTTGTTAGGATAATTGAGAATCATGTCCAAACATCCCTCTTTGTTATAGAGGCTTCCTAGACAAATAGTATTAGTTATTTAGTCTTTTCATAACCATTTTCCATGTTAAGACTTGAGTTACCATATTTGACAACAAGAATGTTTGAATTTTGAGCAATCTCAGTATGTTATTACTCAAGTGTGTATAGTGCTATTAATCATCATATATATGCATTCAGTCTTCCGCTGAGTAAGTAAGCCAATTCAAGGGCCTTCGAGTCCCAGTCCCGCCCAATGTGTAGGCTCGGGACGTGACATTTTACATGTTCAAATTTTTGACACTTAGCCACAAACTCCGTTATATATTTATTCATCCCAAGCAACCTATAAAGTCACTTCAAATGTTGGTACACCTTCATCATACCCGGATTAATGGAATATTGCAAACCTTGGGACTCTATCAACAACTTATGAACTAATTTAATTTATTTTGGAAACATAAATCTTTCCTTTAACACTGAGCAACCTCCTACGTCAAGAGTGGTCTCTTGGTACTTACTTGACACTGTTTTATTTTTTAGATCTTTCAAGTGCTCATCCTCAAAATGTTTGTACTTGATCTCCTCAATGAATGTGAGTGTTACTGTAATGCTAACTAACACCCCACCAAGTTCTGAATGTCCTTAGCCAATGGTTGCTTGGATACACTCAAGCAAGCTAGACTACCTATACTCACCGCCTTCCGACTTAACGTGTCTTCCACCACATTAGCCTTTCCCGGATCATCCTAGATGTTCATATAATAATCTTTGAGTAAATCCATCCACCTTCACTCACACTTAACATCATAGGGGTAATCTCACCCTATCTTAAGAGAAACAATTACCTTTGTCAACTCTAAATCATGTGTTGGGTAATTCCTCTCATACACCTTCAATTGTCGGGATAGGTAAGATATGACATTCTTATCATGTATTAACACATCACCCCAACCGGAATGTGAAGCATCATAATAAACAATAAAATCTTTACCTTTCACTCGTAAGGCTAGAATAGGTGTTCTGGTCAAAAGGTTCTTGAGCTTTTGAAAGCTCTCATTACACTACTCATTCCATTCAAAGGGTACCTCTTTTTTTCTAAATCTAGTAAAATGCATGGCAATAGAAGAAAAGTTCTTCACAATTTGACAATAGTAGCTACCGAGCCCCACAAAACACCTATCTTTAGTGACAGAGCTAGGCCAAACCCAATTCTTAACCGCTTCAATCAATGGGTATCTACCATTACCCTTTCCCTTGAAACTACATGCCCCAAAAATTCAATCAAGTCAACAAAAATTCACACTTAGAAAATTTTGCATACAACTTTTGATTCCCAAGAACACCTAGAACAACATGAAAATGGTGGACGTGCCCATAGCGGGTTCTAAATGATGTCTTTGGCACTTCCTAATGCCTAATCTTTAACTGCTGGTAACAAGACCTTAAATCAATCTTAGAGAAAACTAGTGCACCTTGCAACTGGTCAAAAAATATAATCTATCCGAGGCAATGAGTACTTTTTTCAAATGGTTACCCTATTCAATTGCCGGTAATGTATACACATACTCATACTACCATCCTTTTTCTTTACGAACAAGACATGATCACTAAGGGGAAGCACTAGGATAGATGAAACTTTTGTCAAAAAGTTACTGAATTTTATCCTTAAGCTCTCTCAACTCAATCGGGTCCATATGCGATTGGGGGGGGGGGAATAGAAATGGTGTGGGTACCAGGTTCCAAATCAATGCATAAATCTCTATTTGGAGGTACACTACACAAATCAGTATGAGACACTTTTCTAAATTCTAACACAAAAATAATAGACTCAATGGAGGGAAACTCAATTGCAACATCAAGATATGAGCGAAATAAACCTAACAACCCTTCCTTACTAGCTTCCTAGCCCGACCGAAGGATTTGGTTTTAGCTTGCTTAGGATTGTACACCCTTTGCCACTATATTTTTCCCTACCAAGGATCTCTAAAGTCACATACTTAGTATTACAATTAAACACGACATAATAGGGGGACAACCAAGTCATGCCTAAGATTATGTCAAAGTCAGCCATGTCCAAAATCACCAAATTTGTGAAAACACTAAAATGACTATGGTAAGTAATGCCGAATGTATCTGGAATTCCTAGATTAGACCGGGTTCACACGGATTAATGCGCGTAGAACCAGACCTTTGAACCTCTGCAACAGCCAAGCCAACTAACTTGGTGAGTTATTTGATCTAGGAAAGGTTGGGTCCAGCCATGTAGGGCACCCAAATATAGGGCTGGCAAAGGGACGGGGAAGGGGACTGGGGGACGGGACGAAGGGGGACGGGACGGGACGGGGGACGGGGAGGGGGGATTTCACCCGGGACCGGGATTGGTGGGACCGGGATTGGGGGGACGAAAATAGGTCCCATCCCGTCCCACTATATATATGGGATAGGATGGGATTTGGGGGGACGGGACGGGACGGGATGGCATGGGACGGGGGATTTTTTTTTAAAAAAATATTTATATATTTTTATTGAAATGGTACGTCTTTAGCTAATAAATTTTAAATTTAATTTTTGATTTTCAAATATCAAAATAAATTTTCTAATTTAAAGTTTCAATTTTCAAATTTTAAGATTCATTTTTCAAATTTAAAGTTTCAACTTTAAAGTTTTAAATTTCAAATTTGAGAAGTTTAAATTTGTAATTTAAATATTTTAAAGTAATGTAAATTGTAAACTTTAAATTAAGTATTTTAGTATATATATTTAATTGTATATATTAAAATTAAAATTCAAAACAATAATTGTATAAAAAAAATTTATTCAATAGAACTTATAAGTTACAACTTACAATTAACAAATATTAGTGGAATAACTAATCTACGCAGCCACCTTCTCGGAAGGTTTCTGTTTCAATAAGTTCTCATACGTAAAACTAATATTTGTTACAGATATTAGATGAGTAACTAATTTTACGCAGCCACCTTCTAGGAAGGGTTCTGTTTCAATTTGTTCTCGAATGTAATCTAATAATATCTGTTTTCTCCTTTAAAATTTAATTCTAATTGTCGCATCATATCGATGGTGATATCCTCCGGTGTTGGCAAACTTGTTAGAAATTCTTGTGCGTCTAATTCATCATCACTGCATTCAATACAAGTTTTGATCCAAGTTGCTTGTTTTTTATTTAACTTTGGCAAATTGTTATTCCTTTTTTCGGTATTGCACCAGTCTCTAAATAAAACTGTTGTTTCCAAACTGTCTTCCGCCAATGAATGTCTATGATCACCGATTTGAAACCTTGCCACACTGAAAGCAGTCTCCGATGCAACTGATGAAGCTTGAATAGCTAGAATATCACGAACCATTTTGCTCAAAGTTGGAAATGCATCGCTTCGTCTACTCCACCATCCTAATAAATCTTCATTGCCATCTATGATTTCCAAGTTTTCTAAAGATTGATTAAGATATTCTTCAAAATCATCACGGTTAGTAGAATTAAGACCAATAAAACCTCGCATACAACATGAAATTGGAACTGACAAATCAATCTCAACATTAGAAGTTTGACCAACTTCTCCTTCAAAATTTTCACTAGTTCTATATTTTTCGTACAAAAGTTTTGCTTCTATTTTTATGGTACACTTACACGTTTCACAATCTGGAGTTGCTTCCGGTAAAATTTCTAAAGTTTCATAAAAAGTGTCGACAAGGCCTTTCACACCTTGTAATTTATAAGCAGGATGAAGTAAAGTAGCCGTTAAAAAAACTTGAGGAATAGGAAAAAAATATTTTTTAAATTTTTCAATCATACCTTCAATTGCAACTCTAAAGTGATCTATTTTTTTATATTTAGAAAATTTAATTGAAAGAGCACAAATATTTATTAATACGGATGAAATAGTAGGATAATAAATTCCCGAAAACATGGTAGTAGCATCATAAAAAAGTCTTACAAATTGTAATAGTTCTTTAGTTTCTTCCCAATCTTCATCACAAATTCTATCTAATGGGTTAGTATTATGAGCATTAAAAACCATTTGTATGGGTCTTCTATATTTATAAGCAACCGAAAGCATTTCGTAAAGAGAATTTCACCTTGTTTTATATGTTTTGGAATTTTTCTAGGTGACAATTCACATAGTGAACAACGCTCATTAAATTCCCTAATTCTAGCAGCATTGTTTGTATGAAAAATCCAGGTAACAGCATATTCAACTTTTACGCTACCACAATCAAATAATGAAATACCATCTTGTACAACTAAATTTAATATATGTGCAACACATCTAACATGAAAAACTTTATTGTCAATTGGACATAATCTAACTTTTAACATGTTAGCAGCATTTGTATTATTAGATGCATTATCTAATGCGACATACATTATTTTATCTATAATCATGTAATAATCTAAAACACTTTAAATTTTTGTAGCTAAATATGCACCAGTTTTTTTTCTCTATACATAGTTTATAACATATAATTCTTTTTTGCAAATTCCAATTATGATCAATCCAATGTGCAGTTACAGTTAAATAATCATTTCCATTAACACTACGACCCATGTCCGAAGTAATAGACACTCTACTATCTAATATGCTAAATAGACAACGAAGAAATTGACAATGTTTACCTTGATATTCAAAACATCAGTTTTGACAGTATTTCTTGAAAAGCCTCTATAATCCGGATTATAAGTTTGTTGAATATATTCGACAAAACCGGGATTTGAAGGAAAACTATAAGGCAAACCACAAACAGAAACCATTTTAGCTAAATTTTCCCGATCTAATTCCTTATTATATTTACGTTGTGTTATTGGACCAGCGGGGTTAAAAGGATCTAATCTTCCTTGAACCATGTTAGAAGCCACTATCGATGCATTACCGATAATATCTAATTCATTAATTGAAATTCCCTTTTTTCTATTGGCTAATGCTTTAGCTTCTTTATATTGAATCGGCACACAAGATAACAAATGTATATTTAATCCCCCCGTTCCACCTTGACCCCCACCTTGTTTATGTTTAAAAGCTTGCTTACACTTATTACAAATAGCAACACTATTTTCTTTATCAAAAGTCATAAATTACCTCATAATAGAAGTTTTAGGTCGTTGATACTTCACCTTCTCCCTTGTGGGAGGTATAAGGGGTGGATGTCCAAAATTTTGCTCCGGTAAATTGATAGTCTCATTTGGAACTTCTGTCACCGGACTAGTAGGTGTTTCATCTAACTCCTCTTCTCCCAAATCAGCTTCTACTTCTTCACCTGAATTTTCATCAACATAAGAATTAATATTATCATAACGTCGTTCTAAACTTTCGTGATCGAGTTGAACATTTGAATCAATATTATAAGGAGTATCATCAACATAAGTAGAATCATTTATGTTAAATCTAACTCTACTCGTTGATTTAGATGAAGTACCACCACTTTTACTACTCTTTTTTTCTTTACTATTTTTTTTACCAAAATTAAATAATTTAAAAAGTCTACTTTCTTCGTTATCTTGTGCTTTCTCTATTCCTTTAACGTTATTTTTTTGGCTAGAACTCATACTTAATATTTTATATATATATATATATATATATATATATATCTATAAAGTGTAATATAAAAATAATAATAACACAAAAGTAAAGACGAATAATAAAATATAAATATTATGAAACGAATGTACCAAATGTCTGCGTTAATAGGAGACGTTAAACCGATTGTTGAAGCTTGTTATTTGTTGTAACTTGTAATTTGTAACTCCAAGCCAATACTTGATAACAAATATGAGATAATATAATTATTTTATTGATATAATATGAAAATTTTGAATTGAAAATTGAAAAAAATGGATTCTAATAATATGAGAATTAAAATTGAATAGATATTAAGATTGACACTTGAGAGTGGAGAGTTGATAGAATATAGAAATCAGATGAGAGAAATGAGAATAGATGATTTTGTAAGAAATAGTAGAGGATAGGTGTATTTATAGTATTAAAAATGGGTTAAAATGTAATTATAATAACTTGAGGGTTTAAAATAATTTTTTAAAAGTAGGGGGGTGGTAGGGGGTGTTTAGGAAGTCAAAAAGAAGCATAAATCCGTTGGGGGGGGGGGGGGGCACTATCCGTTTCCCCAACAGATAGTAACGGCTACATTTTTAAATTTTTTTTTAAAAAATATTGGGGGGGATCCCGCGAACCGGCCGGTTCAGCCGGGCCGGGACCGGGCCGGGTCGACCGGGAGGTAGGGGTGAAACGGCCCCTGACCGGTCCCCTCATCCCCCTTCCCGTAATCCCCTTAAATCCTGGGGGATGGGCCGGTTCCGGGGCGGGTCGGGACGGGACGCGGGCCGGGGGGGGGGGGGATGACCCGGTTCCCCTGCCAGCCCTACCCGAATATGAAGTTTTACTCGGATGAGTCTTAACCAGACTTAAAAAGGGTAATCTTAAGTTTGGAGGGTCTAGCTGTAAAATGGTCTTTTCCAGGATAAGGGTAGTATTGTAATTACCCTAAATAACTAATTAATTAATTAATATGGTGGAGGGACAATTTGGGTAGAGGTTGCCGAATTTGACCCTTTAAGCAAAATGTAGCTCCACCTTGGTTCGAGCCTCGGTGGAAGAAAGGATTAAATTGATTTAATTTTATAGAGTGAATTATTTGAATTAATTAATATTTAAAAATCTAGTTTAAGAAAAGGACAAAAAATAAATGTGGTGAGTGGGGATTGAACCCAAAACCTCTTGAATTGATGAGAGAGTTAGGATAAACATAAATGTGGTGAGTGGGGATTGGACCCACAACCTCTTGAATATATGAGAGAGTTGGGACAAAAATAAAGGAGAAAAAATTAAATGTGGTGCGTAGGGATTGAACCCATAACCTCTTGAATAGATGAGAGAGTTAGGATAAAAAAATAAAGAGGAAAAATTAATGTGGTGAGTGGGGATTGAACCCACAACCTCTTGAATAGATGAGAAAGTTAGGAGAAAAATCAAGGAGAAAAATAAATGTGGTGAGTGGGGATTGAACCCACAACCTCTTGCATAGATGAGAAAGTTAAGCGATAAATAAAGAGAAAAAGAATGAGATATGGGGGATTGATCCCACAACCTCCTTGCCTTAAATGAGAAAGAGAGGAGGAAAAGAACGAAAATATTATGAGAGTGAAGGGGATCGAATTAGGGTCCCCCAAATTTGAAAAATGCAATTATCATGTTTAATATAAGATTAAGTGTTGCTCAAGGGATTTGAAATCTGGTTCCCTTGCCCAATCCCTTATTGACACATAAGTCGCACATGAACAAATATTTAAGGAATGCTGCCTGTAAGGATCGAAATTGATATCTTGCCATACCTACTAGATGCATAAGTCTTGTTCCACATAATCTTGGGTAAATATGAATCACTTAGACGAACTATGAATGAAGCCTCATGGCTTGTGTGTGTGGATTCATAAGTCTAGCATATGTTTAAAAGTAAGTGAAACTAAGATATTATGTTAAGAGATGATGAAACCCTAGAGGGGTTAGGTAAGAGTGTGAAACACATTTAAGGGCCAAGTGTATTGGCATACGATGAAATGAACATTCACGTAAAAGGGGTAAGTAATTATTACGAGTAAATGTGCTAAAGTTAATGAATGTGGTGACAACTTGACAAGAAGCTAATGTGAAAGGTGAGAGAAATCTCAAATAATTTTAAGTAAATGTTACCAAGACTTACTCACCTATGAGAGTGTATGGTTAATGAAGAGACCTGTCTCTATGAACGCTCTAATGAAAGTATTGAAGTTAAAACATACTTAATACTAATGATAAGATGAGAAATCATCTAACGAGCTATGATGACTCTTGCTAGAAGCCAGTTTCTATGATGTATGAGATGAATGTAATGGAACTTTATACTAAGCACCGATAGGCTAGCTATGAGTTGCGATTCCTTCTTTCGGGAAGGAAGAGGTTTGTGTAATTCTCATGAGATGAGACTGTCCGTATAGACGGGTATGAGTCTCCTTGTATCTCATAGTCTTTGAACCTATACTACCAATATAGGGTTCTACTAGGGTTTGATTCCCTATATACGCTAGCATGTTTTGGTTCAATTTGGCCTGTGATTCTACCTCTTTTCGGTGTGGGGTAAACACTGGATTTCAGGATGATCACATGATCTATGTCGGTTAAGGTTAAAGTTCCCAAAGAAAGAATGAAGCTAGCCTCAAGTAATGCACATAATGGAAGGAACGATACCAAAGTTGTTAGGATAGGATAATCAAGAGGTGAGCTAGACTTAAGTAATGACACTAGGTCATTCTTGGTCATTGCACAGCGAACCCAATGAAAGTCTTAAACTACATCTTAGGTATGGATGGTGTTTACACTTGCTTACAAACGAATGAAAATGAAGTACGTATGAATGAATGAACAAGACTTTGTGTTTGGTAAAGAAGGCTCCTTAGTTGAGGTTCCATATGTTGAGCCCTCATTTTGGGAAGTCGTAATGTTAAGCCCATGATTCCAAGGTCTCATGGCATATGAACGAATGAAATGAAATACGATATGTGCTACATGCAATATGTTATGTGCTATATGCAATATGTTATGTGTTGTGTACAATATGATATGTATGATTATTCATGTTACTGTTATGGCATGACTTTGCTAATCCAATATTGGCAAGTCCACTGACTTAACTTTCCACAACTCATATCAATAGTATAGAGCTATTCGAAATGCATGTCCGTGGTGTGTGGTTGCATATACCTATACTTAGTACAAGTGTGTACTAATGCCATACAACTCTTTACTTTTAAGTGCAGGCACAGGTGGACGCTAGAGATTATGAGATGACGCTGAAGCTATTCGAATATGGAGAATTCATTCGGACTTGGTAGGCCATCATGCTTTCAAGGATTGTTTCCCTTTATATTCTAGCTTAGACGTAGGCTTGAGCTAGTGGAGTATGTTCCACTAGCGTTTCTTTGTCAATTATTTTAAGACATTATTTTGGTGTCATTCTAGCAACTTTATATTTTATGTAGAAATGACTTTTTCATTCAGTTGAGTATCTTGGTATTAGATGATTGTTCTAAAAGATTATGAGTTTATGTAGATAGTCTTATATGAATTCAATGTTTCTCACTATAAAGTCTAATTAAACAAAAAGTTCAAATTTTCCGCTAATATTAACCTAGATGGTGTAACGATGATGTATGAAGGCTTGTCTGCAACCTCTGAGAGGTCAAAGACGCCGGTATCGTCTAGAGTCTAGATTCCGATCGTGACAAAATTTGCTCAAGTCTAAAAACCCATAAACAAAATAGGACAAGCACGATATATATAGGCTATGATGATATACACTCCAAGTGGGTAGAAACATAGATTGAGTATATCACAAATCATAACAAAACCTAAGGAATTGAGCGGATACATAAGAATGAGTAGAACCTAGATCAAATAACACGTTAGCCATCCAGTATAGACAAGAATAGTACCTGCTATCATTGCATAGAAATCCTAAACCTCAGTCTTCCCCGGAAAGGCATAACGGTTAGCCTTGGAATTATGAAGGGCAACTTCCTTACCTAGACGCACCGTAACTATACCTGTATTATTATTACCTCGACCTGTACGACCTCACTAATTTCCTTCTCTTCCTCTTTGTGGACGCCCTCAACCATTATTAACATTTCCCATGGGCACCACTACTCTAGTCTGCTGCTGCGTGGAGTCCAACATGCATGTATGGGGATAATATCTCCTCATATGAATATGTTCTCCACATTATAACAAGTGAGATCGAAGGATGGTCTTGAGCTGACTCCCTTGCTATCCTGAATCAAATTTTGAGGTGGAGTTCCTTAGTAATTACCTGTAGAATCAGGCGTAGCGGAATTGATTGGCCGGGCCCCAAGTGTAAGCCTACCTGAACCTGAGGAGAAGGAAACCAAAGTTTCCTGTATTCCTAGCCTTCTTAGCCAATGCTTTTATTTTTCTCTCTAACCTCACCCCTTCCAATTTTTTCACGAAATATGTTACATCATTATAACTTTTCCCTGCAAGAGTCATGTGTACAGACAATACCTGTAACTCGGAAGTTTTAGTCCCTTAACAAGTATGTGTATCCTATCTTCCTCAGTAGTCACCAATTTTGTATCCTGTCTAGAAAAGCATGAAACTTATCCTCATAAGCAGCCATAGACATACCGCCCTGCTCCATAGACATGAAATCATCCTTGTTACAATATCTCAAAGTTTCCGGTCTTATCCACTAATAACAGAGTATGAAACTAGGTTCAAGAGAGTGGGGGGTAAAGCTGAAGATTTGCATTCCACATAAGCTCTCCACAACTTCTTAAACTCACCTTGAAGTTGTAAAGTCTTTATCTGTACTCCATGTTGATGGGAAATTAACTACTTCTGAAACATCTCATAAAAATATAGAATGAACTCGTATGCATCCTCACTCTCGGAACCATGGAACTAGGTGGTTTCAATTTCAATAACATATTCAATATTTTCTGTTCATTACTAATCATAACAAGACTCAACAAAGGATGGAAGAAAGAATTAGTACCTATAATTTCACCCACCTTGGGGACAATAATAACAATATGGGGATTGACGAGATCTTAACTTGCTTGAACTGAGGGAAGGACTCCAATACCAACCAATCCTTTTAGGAACACCATAATCTATTGAGCTAAGACTGGGTCTAGGGGACAAACACATTTAGTCTCGGCATGCACTTCGTCCTTTTGTCCAACATTCTCCTCATCCTCATCCTCAACCTCAACATTCTCCTTATCATCAACCTCAACATTCTCATCTATTACTTTAAGACGTGCAAGAAAATTTTCATATCTAGGTGCATTCTCAACCGGATCTCCATCCCTAGTAGGTGCTAGCCTTACTAAACCTTTTCCCCTTGCTATTACTCTACCACTGCCTCCATCGCGATCTCTTCTTGCAAATTCCTTAGTTAGTGCATTGACAGGAGCTACGAGCCCGACAACATTGAACCTAGTGTTAACCATCAGTTGACAAAAGAGTAAAGGAGATTAGATACCAATTTGGATCACCAGATACTAATTGGAACAAAGTTATAGCACGAAAGGAGACAAAAGAAAATAAAGAAATTTCCAAACGTCCTATAGCCTCTTGAAGAAAAGTACAAACGTCTTTGTACCATGCCATAAGACTCTACTAGAAACTTTTTGGTACATTGAGATCAACAAATCTATGACTTTGATAATAATTTTGTCATGACTCAGACCATCGTGATGGACACCAACACTAACCTTTTGGTTGGAGAACCATTACTACAACACAACTAACCAAATTAACTAAAACTAAAATAGTTGAAGATACAGAAAAGATACAGAAGCAGGTGTAAATTTCTAAAGGACAAATAGGGAGTGCCCATAAACTCCGAGAGTCTAATCAAAACAATCACATAATAAAGCCTAGACCAAAATAGCAACTAACGACAAGTCTAAGAAAATGGTGCAATCCCAAACTAAACATAAGAATATCTAAAGTACTAGTCTAAGTTCAAATAGAATGGACTAAACCTAACTAGAATTCATGGAAGCCTGGAAGAACTGGCTCACCCTTGAATGCGATTGATCACCGATCTTTATAATAAGGTCTGTGAGTAGCCGCTAGAAGATGCCCTGTACTCAACAAAGAAAGAGCAAGTGTAGTATCAGTATACAACCATAGTCAATGGTATGATTACATGTCTATCAAAATAAGTAAAGCATATACAAGTAACCACAAAAAAATAGGCATATACTGAACATATACAACATTAGTCATCATTTAAGGATCAATGTACAATTCAACATTCTCAATAATACACATATATGACAAGTCAATGATCCTCTCATTGAACCCGTACCCACACTGTTTATGTACTGGAACATGGTACCCGATCCAAGTTAGTGTGTTGGATGGGATACCCAATCTCATTTATGCACCGAAACATGTTTCTTTCCTTTTCGAATTCATTCCACTTCACCTACCTTTATTAAAGCTTGAACCCTCCTAAAAACTTGTTTCTTTCCTTTTCGAATTCACTCCGCTTTTAGAACAAAAAATTCAATACGGGAATCATTAATTAAGGTCTTATTTTCCCAGATTATGACAAACCATCTAGCGAAAGACCCAAATTATTATCATAAGGTGTATCTAGGCTTTGCCACCATCCAAAACTTTTCAAAACTCTCCACCAACGATATGTAATCAAGCTACCACGTTCCATGGATTGAAAATGAATTTGGAGAGTGAAAACCTTATCTTTAACACCAAAAGTCATGCAAAACTACGAATAACTCGTCTGGGGTCTTCTCTTAGCTTTAAAAAACGAAAATTACAGAATTGACATTTTGGGGGTTTATTTTTGACTTAATTCACAACTCGCTGGCTATGGTGCCCACATCCTTCCACATCGGCCCTGTCCTGAAGGGGAAAATTCTTCATTGGTGTCTTGAATGGAAACAGTGAGCTAATTTAAGAGTTTAAGTCCCTCATTTTCTACACACCTTCATCTCATGACACTCAGAAACTATCCTCTAACGCTAAGATCAGTTCAAGAAGTTTAAGTCGCCCAAATTCGATTATGTAAATCCGCATGGGTTCCTTAATGTCTTAGGTATCCATTCATGCAATAAAGTTTATTAATATATCCCACATTTTAATTGATTTCCCTACATCTCACTAAATCATGTTTCATCTAAATCTCAACTAGGCTAGAAATTCTCATGTTACTACGAAAAAGTATTCCGTCCAAAAAAATTTTCTGTTGGCTTTTCTATAAAAACGTGTACTATTCGTTTCTGCTATAATTTTCAATCACAGTACAAGAGAAATGATAGTACTTCCCTATCAGATAAAAAAATTATCACTCAGCTAAATCTCTATATTACTATTCGCTAGGTTACAAAACGGCAGAAAAGTAGTAATTTTTTTTTTGCACTTTCAGAATTCACGTGGGAATATATGGAATTTTATTTTCACTTTAAGTATAAACAAAAGATGGAAAAAAATTAAAAGTATCACTGATGTTTTTATTTCCCATGTTTTGTATCCTCAAGTATTCTATGATTCTCGTGATAACGAGATTATATTTATTGTAATGAAAGTTTGTATTTTAGGTTGTTACTTTTATGATGTTGGGAAAAATAGGTCGAGACATTTGGAATTTCTTGGAATTCCGAGAGAATAGAATCTATGACTTTAATTTCTTGAGAACTTCTTATTTTCTCCTTCAATTTGTTTACTATTTAATTCTATTAATTTAGAAGACAAGTTTTTTCTTTTCTTAATTAAATCTCTCCAAATGAATATTATTTCTCTCTATATTATAAAATAAGATAGGCTTTATGCATATCAAAGTATGTATTTATCAAATTAAAATAATAATCTAGAATGGTAATATTTTATCTTTTTTTCTTTTCTATAAGAATTCTAAATTCAAATTGAATATAATATTTAACTTGACATGAAATGTCAACTAGAAGAGAAGAAAGATTTTGTAATATTTAGTATAATTAGAAAATAATAATAATAACAACAGTAGTGCAAATTTACATTTTTCATTATAATAATTTTTATGTCATTTTCAAATAATACATATTGTTATAATTTATGTCACACATATGAAATTAGGAGAGTCAACCAAATTTCTTATATGATTTTAAAGTATTTTTTACTTGTTAATTATTGTGATTTGTAGTATTATTTACGTAAGTTTCAATAATATATAGGCAAGATTTACAAATCTAATATATTAAATGACCTTCCAAACAAGAAATGCATATATCATATTGTGAACCATGATAGCTAGAAAGAGGGGAAATGGTGGCCCCAATTGCTATGTGAAAGAAAATTTCCACACAATTATAATTATCAAATATAAACTTCAAAATTCACAACACACAACACACAATCATTGATTTAGTTTAAAGGTTTAGTATGCATACTAGCTATATTTAGAGGGGAAAAACATTTCACTTATAGTCTAGTAGGTAAAAGTCTTGCATTGTTATATCTATACAAATCTGGAGTAACCTGTTTTTAACCCCAAAAGGAAAAGAAAAACAAAATAAGTAAGTCACAAGGCTAGCAGATACAAAGACCTATGTTGCTCGAACACTTTAAAAATGTGAACGGATGAGGGTCGAATTGTCCAAAATTCTCCAAAAGTAGTGTAATTTTGGAGAATCTAACAAGGGTGCGGCATCAAAAGACATTTAGTAGCACAATAATTTTAGTCTTTTATTGCTCAAACCAGAATTGAATAGTTCATCTAAAAAAGAAATACTAGTTCCCATCTAGCTTCTATTTAATTTTAGTGCTTTTGAATTACATTAAATTTAATTTTAATTCATATATTTTAAGTAAGATTTAGTCAATTAGTTATTAGTCATACTTTAATATTATTTAAGAGTTGTTTAATGAATTTCTGGATGTTGTGTTATTATTTTGTACCTTTTTATTCAAGTCTCTTATATATCTAATCTAAAGCATTAATAAAAGTGCCATTTTACTTCTATTTTTTTTCTCTCTCTCGTCTTTTTTGTTCAACACATAATTTTTTATTTCCCCTTGTGTTATTTAGATCAAACAAGTTTTTATAACCTTAAATTGGTATCATGAGCTTTATTTCTTTAGGGACCTGTGTGTGTGTGCTCCAATCAGATTTTTGTGTATACCGTGAACGGGGAAGCATGCTTTTCTTCAATGGCACCACAAACTTTTGATGGAGAAAGTTATCCAATCTAGGATTTCAGAATGCAGGCATATCTGAAAGTTTTGGATGTCTGGGAGGATGTAGAATATGAATACATCATTGCTCCCTTGCAAAAAAATCCCACGATGGCATAAATTAGAAATCACCAGGAAAAGAAAATTGGGAAATCGAACGCAAAGGCATGTTTATGTGTTGCAGTTTAATCCACTGTCTTCACTCGTATCATGTCTCTGGAGTCAGCAAAAGAGGTACGAAATTATCTTAACATTGAGTATGAATGAGATAAAAGGATTTGAGGGATGAAAGTGCTGAATTTGGTACGTGAGTTTGATCTGCATAGGATAAAGGATAGTGAAGCAATAAAGGAATACATTGAGTGACTTCGTAACATAGCCGACCACGTTAGATTGTTAGGTTGAAATTTTAAAGATTCCACGATCATTGAGAAAATCCTTGTAAAGGTACCTGAAAGATTTGAGATAACCATTACAACCTTATAAAATACTAAGATCTTGTGCAGTATTACACCAATAGAGATCTTAAGTGATTTTCCAACTCAAGAGAATCAACGTGTTTATTAGATAAAAAAGGATCTGTTGAAGAAGCCTTACCTGCCAAGAATCAAGTTGATGGATAATATAAGAAAAAGAAGAAGAAGATGTACCAACTAACATATGTATAAGAGTCATCACACAACAATAGACAAAACAGGTAGCTTCAAAGGAAGCTAACATCCTTGTAAGCATTGAAGCAAGATCAGACACACACCTTTTAAGTGTTGGAGAAGGCCTGAAGCTATGTGTAGTAAGTGCAATCAGTTTGGGATTGAAGCAATCATTTGTAAGAAAACAACTGAACAGTAGGGTGTAGATGCTTGAGTTGTAAATGAATAGGAGGAGTATCAACTCTTTGTTGCATCATTTTTTACAAGCAATGTTTCTAGCAACTCATTGTTGATTAATAGCAAATGCACAAATAACATGATTCATGATATAGAACTTTTCAAAGAATCAAAGCCTAGTCGAGTTGCAAATGTTCTATTTGGCCATGGTGGTCATATTCAAGAAAAAGGAATGGGAATTATAGTAGTTGAGACACAATCATGTATAAAAATAATAAAAAATATTCTTTATGTACCTGACCTAGACCGAAACTTGTTAAATTTTGGTCAATTGTTAGACAAAAGGTTTCAAACTTTATTTTGAAGACAAATATTTCTTGATCAAGGATCCCATAGGGCAGGGCTTGTTTAGTGTTGAAATGAGAGGAAAATGTTTCTCATTAGATATTTGAGGAAGAGTAGATGTTGTATTCAACAAAAAAAATGTCGTTGAGTTATGACATAAGAGACTCAGGAACTATCTTTTTCAATGTCTTGTAAGGATTTAAAAGTTGAAAATTGTGGAGAGCTTACCCGATCTAGAAGAAAATTCCACAGAATGTGATGCCTGCCAATTTGGTAATTAACACAAAAAGCCATTTCCAAAATGACATGACTAAGCCGCACAAAATCTACAACTAGTTCACACTAATGTCGTATGGCGTCAAAGAACTCCATCACTACAAGGTATCATCTATTACATTCGATTTTACAAGAATGTGTTGGATATTTTTTCTTGAAATTCAAGTAAGAAGTTGTTGGTGTATTCTGAAAATTTAAGAAATTGGTAGAATATCAAAGTAATTATAAGATTCAAGATTTGAGGTCTGATAATGGGAAGGAATACACTTAACCAAAATATGATTGATTATGTGAGGAGGCCGACATTGTGCATTATCTTACAACACCACACCAGAACTAAATGGTTTTAGTGAAAGAAGAAATAGATTGATAATGGAGATGGGCCGATGTATGTTGCCTGAGGAGAAGTTGCCTAAGATATTTTGGGCAGAGGTAGTAGATATCATAACTTATATGAAAAATTGAGTTCCAACGAAATCTTTGAAGGATAAAACACCATTTGAAGATTGTTACGGGTTTAATACTTCACTCAATTTTCTTAAAGTATTTGGTTGTGTCTGTTTTGTTCATTCTCCTCAGGTTAAACGTGACAAACTTTACAAGAAGGCAATCATAGGCATCCATGTGGGTCACAGTGGAGTTTCTAAAGCCTACAAGGTCTATCATCCCAAACAGGAAAGATGACAATTACAAGAGATGTTCATTTTAGTGAGAATGAACAGTGGAATTGGAAGAATTCTCAGAAATCAGAAAAACATTTTCTAGATAAAAATGGCAGCCCCCTTAAAACAAAAAAAAAGAACACAGGCAGAAAGAACTAAAAGATGATCATCCACTCAAAGGGAGAAGATTGTTGTCAAATATCTATTAGAGGTGTAATGTCACAATCTATGAACTTGCTGGTCCAGTAGAAGATTATCAAGACCCAATACAAAAGAATGCAATGGAGGAAGAGATCTCCATGATTATGAAAAATAAAACTTGGGTGCTGGTCTAGAAATCTAAAGATATAAAAATCATTTGTAATAACGACTAGCATCTAAGACTCTTATTACCTATAGGACTCTTCTCACTATTAGGACTCTTTTATTTAGCTTATAAGCCTTTATATCTTTAGAAGTGTAATTACGTAGGTTTCTCTATGTTGTTATTTTATTCTTAGCCTTGTATGGAATACACTAGCTATATAACAACCCAATACAACAATTAATACAATTATTCTATCTACATCTAGTTCTTCTCTTTTACTTTATGGTATTAAGAGCATTATTTATTAAACAAACTTGATCCTTCTTTTCCCTCCCATCCCACACGCCTCCAACCAAAAAAGGCCCCAAATACAAGTATCGTCATTGACGACAACATCTCCGGTTCAAAAACTATTGTCCAGTTCAATCCGGTTACTCAACTCCCAATCAAACTTGCTAGTAGCCCTAAATTTTCGTTCTGGAAGGTTCAAGTGTCCATGATTATGAGTAGACACTCATCTTTGGTCATGTTGATGTATCGATCCCAATCCCTTCAAAAAATCTCTTTGGAAGCAACCTTGAAGTATCAAATCCTACTTATATTTCATGGTTTCAACAAGATCAACTTATACAAAATGCTATCTTGGAAACCGTGGATGCGACCATTGGCAGTATTGTCACTTCTGCTCCAAATGCCAACGTCGTGTGGGATGAGTTGCATACTTCTTATGGAAATAAATCTCAAGCTCGTACCTTTTTGTCTTAGATACCTTCTAGCCCTTCTCTCCAAAGACTGTCGTCCTGTTGCAGACTACATCCATCAAGTTTTCTCTCTTTGTGATAAACTTGCCATTGTTTGCTTCTGATGAAGAATTGGTTTTTAATATTCTCACTGGTCTTGGGTCTGCATTTCGAGAAATATCCACCGCTATCGACGCTCGAGATTGAGCGATCCCCGATGAATAACTATATGAAAAGCACCTTGACCAGGAGATTTTCCTTCAGCATGCAGAAGCAAAAAAGCTAACCTATGTTCCCATTACTGCTAACTTTGCTCAAGGGACTGCTTCCGCTCCTACCCGTCAGATCTCCAAGAACAAGAAAGGCTCCAACAATAACAAGAATAGTAATAGACGATCAATGCACAACATCATAAAAATCGTAATCAATCTTGGTGTAATAATCAACAACCTCAGCGCAACAGTCTTCCAACAACAACCTCTACTAACAACTCTTTGACTTTAGAGGTCATACTACTCGTGTCTGCAAAACACTCTCTCACAATCATGTTCAAGCACATTCTAATTATGTTGCACACCTCAAGAAATGTTGCACACCTCCAAAACCGCTCGTCTTTATGGATTATTGATAGTGGTTCCACCCACTATATTGCCTCAGACATACAGTCTAACTACTACGCAAGACTACGACGGTTCGGAGGAGATCATCATGGGTAATGGTAATACCATTCAAATCTCTCATACTGATAATGTGAATTTTAATGCATCAAATCACCAATTCCAGCTCAACATGTCCTTTTCTTTCAGCTATTACAAATAATCTAAAATTTGTCTTTATGTTTTATCAAGATAATAACTCATCTATGAATTTCCCCCCCTTTTTCTTACCTTGTAAAGGATCTGATTACGGGGGTATCATTGGCTCGTGGATGGAGTAAAAATGAGTCGTATGAGTGGACACCGGAGGATGTTAATGGTCTGCCACAATGCAGCGTTGCTGTTCCTTACCACTTGTGGCATCAACAATTAGGCCACCCTAATTGTCAAGTTCTAAATAAGTTTTTGCATGATTATTGTAGTACAATAGCTATTTAAGAAAATAGTACTGTTTGTCATTCATGTTATTCCAATAAAAGTCACATGATTCCTTTTTCTAGAAGTTCTTTACATAGTGACAATCTATTAAATTTATTTTACACTTATTTGTCGAGGCCGTCTCCAGTTTTATCGATTGATAAAAAATGATATTATGTTTTATTTGTTGATCAATACTCAAGATATATGTGGCTGTTCACACTAAATGCTAAAACTTAAGTTCTAGAAATCTTCCAAAATTTACATCCCATGTTTGAAAACACTGTAGCTCAAATTTTTTATCCTTGTATACTGATGGTGGTGGTGATTTTCAAAAATTAGATTTCTATATAAAAACACATGGCGTTGAACACTTAGTGTCCCCCCTTACACTCCATAAATGGTAGCCTTAGTTGAACGCCAACATCTGCATGCCATTAAGACAGCCCACACCTTACTACACCAAGCATCCTTACCTTTAACGTTTTAGAGTTATGCATGTCATCAAGCTATTTATTTGATCAATAGGATGACTACTCCCAATCTACAAAATAAATCAACTTTTGAAATCGTATTTAGAGTTGTGCCTAAATACGATTCTATCAAAGTTTTTGGCTGTTTATGCTATCCATGGATCAAATCGTATTCGAGAAATAAGTATCCTATACTACCATTATACACTAATTACTTCTCTAGACTAACCTAATCCAAGATAACTAAGGAAGGGAACACCCATCCTAACCATCATGCAACCAATCATGTAGGTTCAAGCTAATCATAGGGGAGCATGAATCCTCAACCCTAAGATATCTTGAGAAACTAATCCAAAGCTATTTCTTGAAATACACCTTACATGAAAATCAATTTAAGATTAGCAGAGTATAAGCCTTTCGCCTAAAGCTACCATGAAATGGATTTGGCCAAACAAAGTCGAGCTATAATGATCAAGCATCCTAGCAACACAAGACCAAGCTAAACATGAGAGAGCTTACTTCCTCTATCCCAAGCTACCATGAAGTTAATCACCTCAAGCTACGATGAGTAATTTAACTCAAGCTTCTTGAGATTCAACATATCAAGCCTCCATGAGACCTAACATCTCATGCTATGAGACCATGGTCTCATCTTACCATGTCAATTATATAAAAAGAGGCTATTCAATACAACTTCAATCTATTTTAGTTTATCATGGATTAATTCATTTATGTTCTTAGGTATACCTAGAATTTATATATGTGTGAGAACTTGCTTCTCCAATATTGTTCATGTCTAAGTGTAAAGATGAAAGAAAACATTGTCACAACATCCTCATAATGACTTCACCCCTAAAGTCGTAACAACAATGGCATACAAGCCCCACAATCGATGATTACCTTCAATCCATCAAAATCTTTGATCAATTTCATTTTAATTCATTCAATTAGATCATTAGAAGGCAATTCTAATCATACTTGATCACATAGGTTCAATTCCAACTTGAAAAGTCAATATCATCTTTGATCAAATAAGCCTTGTGGAATTCATATCTAGGTGATTCAATCTTGATCTACTAGTATACAATATAATTGAATTAAGAAGATCAACTTAGAACATTCATCTAGCCTTTTAATGGCCTAAAACCTCCATGATCACCTTGAACATCAATTACTACAATTCACCATGAAAACTTCACTAAAACATTACATAAGCATCATATGAATATAATTGAATGTTATCCACTAGATTGGGATCATAATCAAACCTTACCCACAGTGCAATCACAACCCATCCTAGATTGGGGTATTTTTTGTTCACAATTGAGGGATAACTAGGGGAAATTCATGAATGGAAGACATGGCTGAATAAGCTTCACATACCTTATATTAGAGCCTTAAACCCAACTTCATTCCTTGGTGAATTCTTCCTAATATCAGCCCCTAATTTTTCTTCTTCTTCAATGGTGTTCTTTAAAGAGTTTTGGAGAGGAAGAAGTTTTGATTTTTGATTTCTTAGTGGGTGTTAGGTTTCTGACATTGGAAAGGGGTTAAATATGTCTTAAAAACTGTTTCTAAATGACTAACAAATTACCCAATTACCCCCACATCAATTTTAACGTTTTACACAAGTCAATCTCAACTTAAATTTTTGAAACTTTCATCGGGAAAAAGTCTGCGATGCGGCGCTTATCCCGCATAATTTTTGAAAATAAATCCTGATACAATAAAGTCCTCCTTGTTCCCGCAATGCAAACAAAAAAATCTGGTCCTTTATGGATCAAGTCCGCGACGTGGACTGGTTCCCCTTAAGGGTGAATCACTGCTGCCTTGAGCATCTTGATAGCACAAGTTTGGTACCTCCTCAAGGACCCTTATGGCGGTCCTTGGGGCGTCATGCCTTGATGTTTCCACCTAAATACGTCTGTATATAAGTTAGGAAACTTACCTATCCATTTGAGCTCCAAAGACTACATAAAACCTCATGAGACATACTAAGGCACTCAAGCACGTCTCAAGGCTAACTTTCAAACGTCATCGGACGTTCTTGGACTTTTCACCTCCAAACTCTTCCAAACTCTATATACTTGTTCTTAACACTATATTTAGTAATTTTAGGACCTTATAATCTCATGACACACATTTTAGGATCTATTTTGTCTTAATGCATTTTTTTGGGTCCTTACAATATCCCCCACTTGGGAAACATTCGTCCTCGAATGATATCTTCTTAAACACTTCTTTAAAGGACCTAATCTAGACTACCAGACCGTCATACATGCATTATACCAAAATTCACATATCCAAATCAAGGAAACAATTCAATTCGAACCTAAATATAACTAAATATAACCATATATAGATGTCATAAAAAGGCTCTATATCCACCACTTGGGAATAAGCTACATGTCTTCCTAACATTAATTTTTTATCACTAAGAGCAGGAACATTACAAGGCATATCAAAATCTATGAAATTCTGGAAATTTTCATTAATCAATAAAGAAAACATAGGGAGATTATTCTTTTTCACCCTTGGATTGGAAAGCGTAGAACCTATTCCTCTTTGGAGACCATCTTCCACTTGATGCCTTCTCTAACCTTAGCTTTAGCCTTAGGGCAGTCTTTCATCATATGACCATTCTCACCACACCCATAGCAACCATCTCAACCGACCAAGAACCTACCCTCATGTTTCTTGCCACACCTAGGAAAAGTAGGTCGGGATTACTCATTGCTCTTGTCATACCTCGGAGTACTAGAGTATCCTTGTCCGGAAGACTTTTGTTGATTCTTAGATCGACCATGTCCATCGGACCCTTCACTTTCCATCCTAATTTTTTTTAACTTCTTCTTAAGCTTGTATTCCTCAATTTTTTTTGGCAAATACCATTAGTCAGGAACATCCATATCATCTACAAGCATTGCCATACGACACTCTTCTTCCACTAGTTTGAAAACCCCCGTGATGAACCTATTTATCAAGTCTCTAGGGTTTGATACCAAGCTTGGAGTATATTTAGACAATTGAGTGAACATCAAAGCGTACTCCTTAACACTCAACTTGACTTGCTTGAGGTTTATGAATTCCCCTAACTTTTCTCCCTTACTTCCCTAAGAAAGAACCTATCAAGGAAATCTGACAAAGAAGTCTCCCACTCTATGGGACCCTCCCTTAACGACCTAGAATCTTTGCTTGCTCATACCAAACTTAAGCTACATCCTTCAATTAATAAGCGGCTAGCTTCACTTTTTCCATAGACGTACATCCCATAATTGGAAACCTCATCCATGAACCCATTTTGATCTTTCTCCACCTTGAAGCCACTATATTCTCGAGGGTTCATTCTCAAGAACTCCCTTATTCTGTGAGCACTCATTTCCCCAGTAGGGTTAGCCTCCACCTCTCTATTGGCTTGGGTCGTGAAGGCTTGAGCCAATAAGTTCATAGAAGTCCTAAATTACTCTAGAGTAACATTCCACACTTGGAAAGCATTAGGAACTTGAGGAGGGACTTTATTCCCTTGGGGAGGGACCTCTTTATTCTCCATGCCATCTCCTTCACTTCTAGCATTGGACCTGTGTTATCCATAACCTAGAAAAAATGATAGGTAAACATTAGAGAACGGCTTAATCAAGTCAAACTCTATGGCATGACTTGAAGAACGAAAAACTGAAACTTTTCTAAGCGTCTCGTAGTCTCTTACTCATAGATGTGTCTCTAATCACACCGATAAATAAGACTCTACTAGATGTGATTTTGAGGTATCCTAAGACCATTTCATAACCTTATGCTCTGATACCAAGTTTGTAACGACCCGCAAGTACACCGTAGAAGTTAGGGCACACTTGAGTCATAACATGACTAACTTGACCTCTCAGACGTCTTTTACAAACCCTTAGACATCATTTATTGGATACATACAAAAAGTAGTGTGGAACTAAAACTATTGTCTCAAAAGATAATGCTGAATCATTTTATAAATCTTCTAACATATGTCTCAAAAACCATCTATGACATCATGAATATAAAAGTCTTGGGTCACATACCATAAAGCCTAACATAGAAAAGAACATAAAAGACGACATAGGAGTGATGTCCTCGGATGCTATGAGGACTCATCAATCTTCACTTATTGATAAGCCTTGAAAACTCTACCCTTGAAATAAACTCAATCTCCTCAAGACCCTACATTGGATTAGAATTTAGGCAAAATATGCATTAGTACGAAATGTACAAGTATAAAAACTATTATACCAAAACATAAGATATCTCAAAGAGTTATTCAATAATGGATACAATCGTAAGGTATAAAAGCATAAGAATATCATGAATATAATAAGCATAATATATCATCATAAAGCATGTAGGAGTTCATACTTAACTCATTGTCCTTTTTGCTAAGATGAATTACTTCACAAGCCACCTCCAAGTATACTTGTGTAAGGCTAAGGTAGAATCCCATACTACTAACAAAGCTAAGTAACTCTCTTTGTTCATTCTTGATCATAATCCACTTTCATAATTAATATCTATATTCATCATAACATGAAAGCACTATTCCCCTAGTCCACCTCAAGCACACTTTTGCAATGCATATGAAGCATCCCATTCTACCTCACACACTAAGCATGTATTGAAGTCACCCTTAATTCTTTCATTTCAGTTTGGGATTCTCTAGTAGACCTACTTCATATTGAAAAGCAACTATAATCTTAAGTCAATAATGTCATGGAAAGAAACCATAGCCACCACCTAAGATAAACGTACATCACATACGGGTCATGTGATAGGTAGATTAAAGTCGTACTTGTGCCATGTATGGATAACATCCCATGCTACCATTCCCACCAAGTACTTCGTATGAATAAACTAATCCAAGCTAATTAAGGAAGGAAATACCTATCCTAACCATATTGCAACGAATCATGTAGATGCAAGATAATTATAAGGGAGCATGAATCCTCAACCCTAAGATATCACGAGAGACTAATCCCAAGCCATTTCATGAAATAGACCTTACATGCAAATCAAGCATCAAGAGAGTATAGTAATTTCCCCTAAATATACCATAAAATGGTTTTGTCCCAACCAAGTCGATATATCATGATCAAGAATACTAGCAACACAAGACCAAGCTAAACATGAGAGAGCTTACTTCCTCTATCGCAAGCTATTGTAACACCCCTAAAATGAACTAGGTCAAATTAGATATTTCATGTATATGATAAGTTAATTTTGTGATAAAATGGTTAATAATGATGTTTTGAAGAAGTTTCTAAAGTTTGGTGATGTTTCGAGGTAAATACCTTGGACAGTGCTTGTGTGCCTTAGTGTGTTTTAGCAAGTGTTACATATTTGTTTAGGTTGAAATTGATGGTGGGAGTTACTAAGACCTATATGACTATGTATAAGGGTTTAAAGTTTGGGTACGACTCCACATACGATCCACAAGGGGTCGTAGAGTAGGACCCAAGACTTGATAACCAAGCTGCCAAAACTGGGCAATCGACGACTTGTCACCTAAGGACAATAGACAGGCCGATGCCATGTAATTTGAGGGCGTAGAAACACAATTACTATTGGGATATTAGGCCCCATGAAGCAGGTCTCTGAACCAAACAACGCCCAACAGCACGGGCCGTCTTTCAATCAATGCTCCGTTGCTTGGGTCCGTCGATGGTGGTCCTGCAAAAGTTGCTGGACGGACTTCCAAGGCTTGGGCTGTATTGTAAATTCACCCCAAGTATTTTATGAACCATGGATGATATTTTTAGGGTCTTTTAGTTATGTTAAGTTAGTTTTAAGTTGTATAGACCTATAAAAGACCCCTCATTTCAAATATTCAAAACCCTCCCTCAAGAAAAAACTCTCCCAAAACCCTATAGAAGCTTAAACTCAAGGAAAGTCTTGGAGGGATTTTTGTGGACGTTTTCTTCATAAAATATTAGTGGGTTTATTATCATTGAAATATGGTAGTCATCTTTGAACTTTCTTTCATTCAAGAAGCCACTTCTAAATGATTTCAAAGAGGGTTTCAAACTTCAAATTCTTTATTCCTTCACTCTAAGTATTAGTCTTTGTATGAAAACATTTTAATGATTAAAATGAGTTGTTTATAGTGTTAAATGATTAATTTCAAAACCCCTTTAAAACATGTTTATGCTTTTTATCAATTTTTAGCTTATGTAATGGGTTTAATGAACATGATTAGGAAATGCTAGGGTTATGCTTTCTTCATGGTTATAATGTAGTTTAGGTACTGCCGTAAGAGCTATCTTATTACGAATTTTTTGATAAACTACGGATAGGTAGTGAAAACTTGGATGAACAGTAAGTAGGTTACATGGTTTAGTTCTTATTCTGAAATGCTCTTGAGTGGTATAGTCCATCTTTGGTAAATGGTGTTTATTTGAATGAAAATTTACATGTATATTGTAAATAAGGCCATGATGGCATATTATGTGAAGTAATATGATAATGATGTTGTTCTTGTTGATGTGCTTTATGAAGCTTGTTATATGAGGTATGCTAGAGATTATGTTTAAGTGATTTACATGTTTATGTGAAGCATGCTAGTGTCTGATATATGATGAATAAAGTTATGAATATGTTTAGGATTCAATGTTATGAAAATGGAGATTATATGAAAGGTGTGCGTACACACACACACACTTGAATGAATGAATGAATAAAGTTAATGAATGTGAATGGGGGAGCTTTGGGGTTAACACTCTTCATGTGTTGATATGAAGTGTTTAGTAGCAACCTCACTATTTCCCAAGATCTTCATAATGTAGGTTTGAGGATGAATACCCTTCGTGAGTTGAGTTGTGGTGGACAATAGTTATCCCTTAACCTTTACTAATGAATGTTTAAGACTTCGTGGGTGTCACATCCAGGGAGCACCCCCTAGATGTAACATGGCGTACTTGACCTCTATATAGTCTTATATAACCCCATAGTTATCATTCATCGCATTGTCATAGGTAAATTTAGCAGAAAATTTAAAACTCTCTTAGCATATCATATGTTAGAACATTACTAAATATATATATATATATATATGTATATATATATATATATAATATCATCATACATAGTTAATGAATCTAGTCTCTTTTGCCATCCTAGACTCAACATCATAAGAATACTTTAGGGAGATAATACTTACAACATAATACATAAGTACAATATTAAAGAACTTTACAGTAAACCACAAGTAGGGAATCCTTGGAACTTAAAAACCCCTTTCCTTGAGCTTGGTAATCACATATCATACTCCTAAATCATAGAGACATACTTTAAGCATCCATAACCTGCACTTTGTGTAAAGAGTAGAGAACAATGAAGTTAGTACAAGAATGCACTAAGTATGACAACCATGCCAAAACATTTATTTAAAAGGGACATTTTTCTTGAAATCATACTTCATGCCTTTTTGTGAAAACTTCATAAAACCTTTATACAATAGCATTTATATCATTCATATACTTCATATAGACATATTCAATGGGCAAACATCATATAAAATCACACATAAAATTTAAGCCACATTTTTTGTCACTCTATAGTAAGCATTTTCCTCTTTACAGTGAACTTCTTCTTTTAACTCATTAACACCCCAAGTAACACTCTAGTGATTCTTGGTGCAATGCATCACCTTAAGGCCACATGGATTAATTAATACATCCCACATAAGCCATCACATACCATCATAGAAATATAGTACAGCATAGACAGATTTTAGGAAAAACCATAAAAATATTACGTTAAACCATCATCAATGACCTTACTTACTATCCTATCCTAAGTCCAGTAGTGCAATGTACATGTGAAGCCCCATAACCTCACACATACTTAGGAAACCCATTATAGGACCATAAGCATTAGTACATACTCTTCACACTTGAACATAATACATTAGTCAACTACATGTAACCCAAGTAGGACATTCATTCCCATAGTCAATAAGACCAACATCATGCACATAAGGAAAGACCTCATCATATAGTCAATAAGATCTACGTAATGCATATAAGATGATATTAGGGTATCCCCATTTTAGGGTGAGAATTAATGATATACCTAAAATAACATTCCGAACTAGGTGTGGTAATTATGAGTTCTTAGTCATGTCTTCTGGCCTAACTTATGCCCCACGACTTTCATGGACATTATTAATAGAGTGTTTCGAGATTTCCTTGACTCTTTTTTAATTGTCTTCGGACGATATCTTTGTATATTCTAAGAGTAAGGATAAACATATTGACCACTTGGGCGTAGTATTGCAAGTCCCCAAGGAACACAAACTCTTTGCTAAATATAGTAAGTGTGTTGAGATAGGTTGCTTTTATTGGTCACATTTTTTAAAGTGAGGGTATAGAGGCCGATCCAAAGAAAATGGAAGCAGTCAAAAACCGAATTAGACCCTTGACTCCAACTGATATTCAAAGTGTCTTGGGTTTACCCGGGTATTCTAGGAGGTTTGGTGATGGGTTTGAATCTATCGCTTCTCTTTTGACAACCTTTACCCAAAAGAAAGTTATGTTTGAGTGGTCGGAATCTTGTGAAAGGAGTTTCCAAGATTTGAAAGATAAGTTTACCTCCACTCCGGTGTTGACTTTACTAGAGGGTAAAAAATGGTTTGTAGTGTATTATGATGCTTCTTGAGTAGGTTTGGGTTGTGTCCTCATGCAATAGGTACAATGATAACATATGCCTCTAGTCAACTCAAGGTACATGACAAGAATTATCCAACTCATGATCTCAAATTAGCGGCCATAGTGTTTGCTTTAAAAATATGGAGGCATCATATTTATGGTGTTTATGTGGATGTATTTACCTACCACAAAAGTCTTCAATACGTGTTCACTAAAAAGGAGTTGAATTTGCATAAAAGAAGATGGTTGGAACTTTGGAAGGATTAGACATAAGTGTCATCTACCACCCCAACAAGGACAGTGTGGTAGCGGGTGCTTTAAGCCGTAATTGTCAACAACTAAAGGCCAAGCATCAAAAGGCTGGTGGTTTGACTCAAGTGATTAATGTTCCCACTAGGAACTTGGAAGATTAATATGGACATCCTAGTGGTTTTTCCTCTGACACGTTGGCTAAAGGACTCCATACAGGTTATTGTAGATAGATTGATAAAATTCGCTTACTTTATCCCCGTCAAGTATACTTATTTAGAGAATGAGTATGCTAGATTGTACCTTAATTATATTGTGAGTTTTCATGGTATCCCTTTGTCTATCATATTGTATAGAGGTGATCAATTCACTTTTCATTGTTAAATATACTTTCCAAAAGGGTTAGGTATTCAAGTGAAGCGTAGCACCACTTTTCATCCTCAAAAGGCTGGTCAAGTGGAGTGTATCATTCAAACCCTAGAAGATATGCTACGATCTTTTGCAATAGATTTCAAAGGTAATCGGGATGATCACCGACCATTGATTGAGTTCTCCTATAATAATAGCTACCATTCGAGTATTTCCATGGAACCATTTGAAGAACTCTATAGTAGGAGATGTAGGTCTTTCTTTAGGTATTTTGAGGTAGGAAAGTCTTCACTCCTCAGTCCCGAGATAATCTATGAAGCATTATATAATGTTCGGATGATAAGGGAAAGGTTGAAAATAGCCTTAGTCGGCAAAAATATTATACGACAATAGAAGAAGAGATCTTGAATTTTAAGTAGGTGACATGGTCTACTTGAAGATTTCAATCATGAAAGGGGTGATAAGATTTGGAAAAAAGGGGAACCTTAGTCCCTAGTATGTGCGCCCTTATGAGATAGTAAAATGGGTTAAGAAGGTTGAAAATTAGTTAAGTTAACAAGTGAACTAGCCCCAATTCATCCCGTATTTCATGTCTCCATGTTTAAGAAATCTATTGGCGATCCCGTGTCCATTCTCCCTATTGAAGTGTTAGGTGTTAATGAAAATCTTTCTTATAAAGAGGTTCCGTTTGAGATCCTAGACCGTAACGTCAAAAAGTTGAGGAACAAGAGGTGGCCTCCGTAAAAGTCCTATGGAGAAACTATCAAGTTGAGGGTGCAACATGAGAGGCCGAGGCCAACACGAAGTCCCTCTACCCTCATCTCTTTCTTCTTACTCCTAGTCAAAGTTGAGATTAGTAATTCATCTTAAAAAATAAAAAAATCATGAATAATGTGATGTGACTTGTCTTTCAAAGTATGTGTATATCTTGATAAAGTTTATGCTAAAAATGAGTTCTCATGAAAAATGCTCTCTTGTTAATTTAAACTTATATGCATGTGTGTAGTTTTAATTATGAGAATTTTTGTGAGAATTTTGATTGCACGGTGACTCTTGGTGTTCATATTGAGCTCATGTTGATATTCAGAAGGTAGTTCCTCATTATGTGATATGAAAAATTAATCTCCTATATGTGGTAAATTATAAGTGGAGTTGCTATGTGTAATGACATTTTATGTATTGAATGAAGTTGTGAAGTACTTATGAGTTGTTTTTGTGTTGGTTGGGACGTTAGTATTGAGTGTTTCCTCTCCCAAGAAAAAGATTTAGCTGTAATTCGGGGTCGAATGTTCCCCTAAGGGGAATAATGTGAAACTCTAAAAGTCTATAACTTAGTCTAGAGCCTCACTGTATAAACCAAGCCTTAAAACAATGTTTATAATCCTAAAATAATGTAATGGAACTAATTATGACGTGTTAGAGTCAAAACGTCAAGAAACGACCATTACGTCCGGAGGCAGTGAAAATTGAGCTAGTGTCCCTTGGTGTGTTTCAAAGGGTTTTTAGAGTTGGAATTGAGTCAAATTTTGATAAAAGGTGAAAAGGTTTGAAATATATGTTAGGATTTTTTTAGGTCTAAAACGTATGGGTACAACTCCCTAAGGATCACCCTACGGGTCCCTAAGGAGGACCCATCCATTGGCCCCAAAATTGCCTAACTTAGTGCAACCACGAGCACAAATGACGAGCCATCTATTGAAAGACATTTCGTCGTTTGGTGTTGTTGGTTGACACTTAGCCACTTTTCCAAAAGGCTCCAATATGGGGTATCTGACTAAAACTACGGATGACCAGTGTGTTTCCGTGGTTTGGGCAACGTGGCGTTGACGCGTCTTGTCGTTTGATATCCCATTTCACTGTCCAAAAGTCGGCTAAGTGGGGGTGCTTAGGAAATTTATTTATTTATTAATTAGGGGTTTAGGTCGGTTATAATTACTTAATTAAGAACTATATAAGTACCCTAAGTCAATTAACTAACTTAACACTCCATTATTTCCCCAAACCCTAATCTGTGTAACTTTTTTCTAGTTTCTCTCTCCCCAAACACAAACCTTCATTGAAGGAACACTGGAGGTTCATGAAGGGGAAACATTCACCAAGGAATCCATCTTAAAGTCGTGGAAATACCATCCTCAAGGTATGGTTTCTTTCACTCTTGGGATCCTTTCCCCAGGAGGCTCCTTTAACTATTGTTTTTAAACTTCCCTAAATATAGGGTTTCAATCTAGACATGGGTTGTCTTTTTAAAACGAAATTGTTATTCATTTGTGATGAAGTATGATCTTTTATTGTTGTTTAAATATGAAATAATGGATCCAAAGACATGGTTCTAGTAGTGTTCTAGTTGATTACATGTTATGTATATGAATTTATACATGATCTTATTAATTAAGACTGTTATGATAAAACATGAGGTTATGTTGTATGCATGAAGTAGGTGACTTAAGGTGATAGTTAGTTTTGGATAGGGTTATGGGGTTCTATTCTTAGCATTGCACAAGTATTGCTTGGTTTGCTAATGTGTTGGGTTTATTATCATGTTGGGTTGACTTATGATGTTACCTTGTATGTGCATTTGATACTAAAGCATGTTTTTGACTGAATTGTCCCTTTTCTCATGCATTGGTGATTTTATGCGTAGGATCCATCCTTACTACATGAATGTACTGGCCCATATTTCTTCCCTTTTTCCCAACACTGTAGGTTCCGGCCATTGAAGAGCTTCTAGGAATATTACAAGGAATACTTGCAAGTTTTCCAAGTTATTGGTGAGTCCTTAGGTTCGATGTCACATCCGTGTCTACCCCCTAGACATAATCAGCATCATGGTCCTTTTTAAGGACTAAGACTAGACTCTTAGTCTCATGTCACTACATTCATAGGTTGCAAAATGCGAAATTTCTTTAAACTTTCATTATCACTACTTGGAGGTTTACATAGAACTCTACGTACACATAATATATATTCATATCGAGTATACATAGACCCTTCGTATAGGAAGGTTACATAGCCTTCAACTTTTATCACACATAAATATACGTAAAATATAGAAATAGTCTCAACGAATGTCTCATCTCATACCATATAAATGAATATCAAAATATGGGAATATCCCTTACATCAATTCAACAAGACCATGTATAGGTCATACAAAATTACAATACTAAATTTTAAAGGAAAGTAATCAAAGAGTCAATAAGATCGTAACAAAATCCAAAAGCTAGAGGATGGTATTGCCCTCGAAAATTGAGGACCTACCCATTTGGATGAAAGAAAGAATCAAGCCCTCAACAATGTCGCCTCCCAAACTCTTCAACGACCGGAACCTAAAATGTTTGGGAAACAGGGAAGAAAATGGGATTAGTACTCCACAAGTAATAAGTTCGGGATCTTATGCACATACCCAAGCAAAACATGCTAAAAGGGTCTTTTTAACAAAACATGCAAAATTACCCCATTAGAGACTTCATGAAAAGTCAAGTAAGTCATATAAACCAACCAAATATGCTTACTATCTCAACAAGTAATACTTATCCCAACATAATTGAAACTACGATTTACTTCAACCCTAACATCAATGATATTATCACAAGAATGAATAAGAGTCAAATATATCATTATAAGCAAGAAAACTACTCACTAGTCCTTATCAAATCAACAAATACAATGACTAAGCAAAGCCCCATAACCTTACTCTATCAAGTATCCTCAACAAGAAAACTTGACCAATGTCCTACTTTACATATCATGCATTTAGGTTTACATATCATCATATATTAACATTTTAACCCAAGGCTTATGCATAAATGAACAAATCAACATATAGTATACACAACGTGCCATGATCATCATATATACATCAAATATTATCATAACATAATATATAACAACCTCCTTCTAAGACTCCCCTCAAGCCTAACTTGTGCAATGTTTAGGTAGAGTCCCATACCCCTACCAAGACTAAGCTAGACCCCTTAGGTTATCCAAGTTAGAGTTCAAGTCCTTTAATTCGTTTTACCTTTTAGGAACATCTTGCCCTAACCTACATAGACCATATGATCTTCTGTGGAATCTGGTGTCATAAAACCCTACACCCAAAGAAGGCGGACTACTTGCCAAAGTAGTACCAAACATGAAAAATAGCAACTACATGGATCCAACTAGCTAGTATTCCTATGGGGCAGCATAGTTCAAGAACTAGGAGATATAGTTGAGACCCTCTTAATGGGCCATTCATTATTGTATGAAATCACAAGAGTAATATAGTATTCCTACGTTCCCTATGTGCGAAGGGACACTTCTCAATCTAGTTCAGTCGGTGCTAAGTTACAGTCCCTTTTTGAAATGTATTTAAGACTTTAATTATCAATCATAGCATAACTTAGATCAATCATAGATTAATTAGGAAATAGGGTCTACCCCTTGTATAATAATCATCTTCAATAACTCTGTAAGAATTATATGAGTATTAAGTCTTTAATCACAATTCATATAAGTGAGGTTAACACATTAGTATTTCATAGCATGTCAAGGCACAATGATAGTTTTCACCATCCTTATATCACATACACTCAATCAACCTAACAATATAGTAAAGACATTTCAATTTAACATCATACACCACTATAATCCTAGTATAATGTATACTCCAATGTAATATCATGACTTAACAACAATTAATCACAATTGGAAATAAAGATTGATATTCTAAGACTTACCATGTCTTCCACATAGTCTATCATCAAGGTCTTACCATCAACCTATAACTCAACCCAATTGGGGAGTAACATTATCACACAACGATATCCAATAGGATAACAAGGCCTATTTAATCTCTATAAAAAATTCAACTCTAGATCACAACCTCAGACAAGATACATAGGCTAATTTCACATTATAATTCATAACCTAAATCACATATAATGAACTAGAATGATAGGCCTATAATTCAACTCAATTTAATCATAACACAATCTGATAGTAATCTAATCAACAACAAACTCAATTGAATGATCATAATTCAATATAGGTAAAGATCACTACCTAGGGTTAGGGATTTTGTATCATATTCTTCAATTAAGACCAAACCATAAAAAATTACCATAAAAAGTTGAATTACATCTTAATCTACTCAATATAACCCTAAGAAATCATTAAAAACTCAATCCATAACTTTAATTTCGTAATTGAAGGAAACCCATGAGAAAACTCAAATTTTGAAATCTATTTTGAAGGAACCCTTTGAGAAAAGAGTATCAAAGGTTAATAGAACCCATACCTTAACGTTTGGAACCAATTTGTAGGTGAATTTGTCCCTTTCCAGACCCTAAACCCTAATACTTGCTAGTCTTCAATGGTGAGTTCAAGTAGAGAGAGAAATTAGAGAGAAGGAACATAGTTTATTTGTGAGTTGTCCTCAAGTTAATGAGGGTTGGGATATTTATATTTGGACTTAATCAACTTAATTAGTCTTCCGTTAATATAAAACTAACCCCTAAATCACCTAATTAATTAAATAAACTGAATTAAAAAACGTACAACAACTTAGGACCCTCACACACGAGACCCCGCTTACGGGCTGTCTTTGAGTTGAGGACATCCCCCCCTCCGTCGTCTTTGTCAGAGATTGTGCAGGAAAGGGGCTTTCTACAATTGTCTATGTGTTGGAAAACATGGCATCGATGTCCCATTGATCCACACACAAACCCTAGCCTACACCTATGCACTCTGTCGATGATTTCAGAGGCTGTGCAGGTGAATGGGCCTTCTCCACTATCCTAGGTGTGGGACGATGGTGGCATTGACGCCCTGTATATCAACACATGGGCCTTCTTATGTCCTGTTTATGCACAGTGCCAGTCAGTGTTGCATCAATAAACAGGGGTCCTCTTCAAGGGCTCTTGGTTGGTCCTTCGGGAGTCGTACCGGATGTTTTAAGCATAAAACAACTCAAACACCTATTAGCTACCATTACACCAATTTTCGTACATTTACGACTCCTAAAAGTTAGTCGAATAGGCTAAGGCAAAATAACATCCATTTGAACCAACTTACCGGACGTCATGGACGTTCTTGGACATTTTGGTTCTTAATCCACCTAAATGACCTATATTCTTTACAATTGGACTTAGAAACAATACTTAGACCTTTTGACACCTATGTTAGGCTTTACAATGTGTCTTGAATTTTCAAGGTGTTACATTATCCCCCCTTAGGAACATTCATCCCCGAATGACACTAAAGTTCTTTTGAAAGAAGGAATAGACTCAAGACTAGAAGAACAAGCAATCAACAATATCAAATCAACATAAATCATATCATTTCAACAAGGAAAATATCAAAACTCATACTACCACACATAAGGCTCAAAGCACTTCATCATGAGGCATTTCCTTCTCACAACAATTATGAGCTCAACATACATTATATTAGTCAATTAGCACAAAGTTCAATCTAACAACATGTTACATATCATTTCATAAAGACCCACCATATCAAAAAACACAACATAACTCAAAACAAGCAAAAAGCAAAATTTGAAGTTTTTAAGAGAAATACTACAGTAACTTCACTGTAAGTTTTTCAAAATTAAATAATGTGCAAAACTTCACCCAAAAATCAAGAAACATCGATTTGTAGTCATATTTATATTATTAAAAAGAATGACTAACCTTAATTCTCTGAAAGATGAGGGTAACCGGACTTCATGTCGGCCTCGGCCTCCCATGTTGCACCCTAAACTAGATTATTTTCCATAACACCTTTATGGAAACCACCTCTTTATTCCTCAAACTTCTTTACTTTCCTATAAAAAAATTGAACCGGAACTTCCTCATATGAGAGGTTATCCATGACACCAAGAACCTCAAATAGGAAGAATGGACTCAGGATCACCGATACACTTTTTCAACATAGAAACATGGAAAATCGGATGAAGCAAAGCCAATTCACTAGGAAGTTTCAATTGATAGGCAACCTTACCAACCCTTTGATAGATTTTATGGGAACCCACATAAAGAGGACTCAACTTCACTTTCTTGCCAAATCTAACCACCTCTTTCAGTGGTGAAATTTTCAAATACACCTTATCACCTTCTTCAAACTCCAAATCCCTTCTCCTATGATCGGCATAAGACTTTTACCGACGATAGGCCATTCACAACAAGTTCCTTATAATATGAACCTTTTCCAAAGTTTTATAACTCAACTTGGGACCAAGAAGTGATGGCTCACCCACTTCAAACCATCCAATAGGAGACCTACACCTCCTATCATACAAGGCTTCATAGGGAGCCATGGAAATGGATGAATGAAAACTGTTGTAGTAGGCAAACTCCACCAAAGGTAACTGTCTATCCAAAAGCCTTTTAAAATCAATGATGCACTCCCTAAGAATATGTTCAAGGGTTTGTATCGTACGCTCCGCTTGACCATTTGTTTGGGGATGAAAAGCGGTGCTTAATTTTACCATAGTACCCAACCCTTTTTTGAATGACTACCAAAATCTAGATGTGAATTGTGCACCCCGATACATTATGATGGATAACAAAATGCCATGGAGGCACAAAATCTCATCTACGATGATTCTTGCATAAGCCGTCACCGAATATGTTGACTTGACGGGAATAAAGCGAGCGGGCTTAGTCAAATGATCCGCTACTGTCCATATGGAATCATATGGCTTTTGAGTCTGAGGTATACCTACTACAAAGTCCATATTGACGTCTTCCACATCCAAGTATGAATTTTGATCTCTTGTAGTAAGCCACCCGACTTTAGGTGTTCGGCCGTTACTTGTTCACAATTTGGACACTTAGCAACAAACTCTGATATGTCCCTTTTTAGACCTTCCCACCAATATATCTCCCTTAGGTGATAGTACATTTTTTTCACACCCGTATGAATTGAGTAGAGGGACCCATGTACTTCTTCTAGGATTCGATCCCTCAACCCATCTACATCAAGAACATATAATCTCACTTGGTACCTTAACACACCATCCCCCTTAAGAAGAATGATTCATTCAACTTGCCGAGAAGCGATTCTTTAAACTCCATTAAGGTTTAATCAAGGTGTTGTTTGGACTTCACCTCAACCACTAGAGATGACTCAAAGTTATGATGAACTATAGAATCCCCATCCTGAGAACTCTCCAACGTCACCCCCAGCCTAGCCAACCTATGTACTTCCTTTTCTAGGTCCTTCTTAGCTTCATCATGATGGGATACACTACCCATAGTTATACGACTCAAGGCATCCACAACTACATTAGCCTTGCCGGGGTGATAAAGGACACTCATATCGTAATCTTTCAACAACTCTAGCCACCTTTTTTGTCAGAGATTCAACTCCTTTTGGTAAACACATATTGGATACTCGTGATCGGTAAAAACATCTATATTAACCTCAAACAAGTAATGCCTCCAAATTTTCAAACCAAACACCACTACCGCTAATTAAAGGTCATGAGTGGGGTAATTTTTCTCATGTACAATTAGTTGCGTCAAGGCATAGGCTATTACCTTCTCATGTTGAATAAGCACACACCCTAAACCCACTTGGTATGCATCACAATACACCACATAACCCTTTATGCCCTCTGGTAAGGTCAACACCAGACCGGAAGTAAGCCTATCTTTCAACAATTGGAATTTTTTCTCACTTTCCTCCAACCACTCAAACTTCTTACTTGTTTAAGTCAAAGTATTTAAAGGAGACGCAATGGATGTGAAACCTTCCACGAACCTCCGATAGTAACCCGCTAAACCCAAGAAACACCTAACATCAGCTTAAGTCAATGGTCTAGGTAAGTTTTTCACCGCTTCCATTTTCCTTGGGTCTACCTAAACTCTTTCACTAGAGATTATGTGCCCAAGAAAGTCACTGACCTCAACCAAAATTCACACTTACTAAATTTGGTGTACAATTAATGTTCTTTAAGGGTTTGCAATACTACCTTCAAATGACCTATATGATCACCCTCATTCTTCGTATATACTATAATGTTGTTAATGAATACAATGACAAATGAATCTAGGTAATTTTGAAACACTCTATTCATTAGGTCCATAAACGCCGCCATAGTATTAGTGATATCGAAAGACATGACCAAGAACTCATAGTGACCATACCTATTTGGCAAGGATTCCTTTGGTATATCTTCACCTCTAACCCTAAGTTTGTGATACCCCGCTCTCAAATCAATTTTTAAAAATTAACTCGCCCATTAGAGTTGATCAAACAGGTCGTCAATCCGAGGGAGAGGGTATTTATTCTTAATGGTAACCTTGTTGAGTTGGCATTAATCAATACACGTTCTCAAGGACCCATATTTCTTCTTTACGAACAAAATCAGAGCACCCCACAGAGAAATACTAGGACTTATAAAAACCTTATCTAGTAAATCCTTGAGTTGAGCCTTCAACACTTTCAACTCAATCGGAGCTTTCCGATAAGGAGGAATTGAAATGGGATTTGTACCTGGTAGAAAATCAATGCAAAAGTCAATTTCCCGTTAGGAAGAAATATTAGGAAGGTCATTAGGGAATACCTCCGAAAACTCACTCACTATGGGTACCAACTCGATGAGAGGAACTTCTAAGTCTAAATCTTAGACTCTTACAATATGATAAAGACAACCTTTTCAGATCATTTTTGCATGCTTATAGACAAGAAATAATACGACATCTCAGAATAGAATTTCCCCCTTTCCACTCAACAACGGGTTTATTTGGGAAGTTAAACCTCACCATTCTTGTCCTACAATCAATTAATACAAAACATGCGTTCAACCAATCCATACCCAATATAATATAAAAATCAACCATATCCAGTTCTACTAGTCAACATAAGAAACTCTGTTGGGAAACATTATTGAAAAATTTCTATACACCCTTTTTGCAACAACCGACTCACCCACCGGAGTAGACACTATAAAAGGTTCATGAAAACATTGGGTAATATCAAACTTTTTAGCTACTAGAGGTGTAACAAAGGATAAAGTAGCACCGGGATCAAGTAAGGCATATACATAAAGAGATAAAACTTCCAACACACAGGTCACCACATAGGGATAGGTCTCTTTCTTACCCCTAGAGCGGAGAGCATAGAAGCGGTTCTTATTTGGAGCATCACTAGAACAACTTGCTTGAGTTTTACCACTACCCTTTTCTTGACGCTTCAAGTTTGGGCAATCTATCATCTTGTGACCACTCTTGCAACAAATAAAGAAATTATATGTGCCCTTAAGGCAATCACCATAGTGCTTTTTATCACACTTTCCACAAGTTGGCTTCTCATTTTGTGAATTAGTACCTTTTACATTCTTATATTTAGGGTTAGACACCCTATCACCACTAACCTTCGGGAATTTTAAAGGGAATTGATTAGAAACCTGCTTCTTAAATCTAGGATTTCTTTTATCTCAAGTCTATTCTTTGAAGAACCTCCATTAAATGACCTCTCTCTTAGCATCTTTAGTTTTTCGCGTAGCCCTTGCCTCCTCAACCCTTCTTGCATAAACCATAAGATGGGAAATATTCACGTTGTCATGTAGCATGGACAATTGGCACTCCTCTTATAAGTCATCCGACACCTCCATCATAAAATAGATCATTTGGTATCTAGGATCAGAGACCAAAGAAGGAGCATATTAGGACAACTTAATGAATTCCAAAGAGTACTCGTGGACACTCTTTTATCCTTTGCAAAGATTGAAGAACTCTGTCACTTTTTCCTCCCTCATCTCCCTTAGGGAAGCAATGATGTACAAAAGCTACCTTAAAGATCTCCCAAGTCATAGGACCTCCCCTCAATGACCTATTATCCCTCCATTTAAAATACCAAGTTTGAGCCACATCCTTGAGTTGGTATGTGGCCAACTCGACCTTCTCACTCGAAGACACCCCTATAGAATATTATATCTTGTAGACCTAATCGATGAATTGTTTTGGGTCTTCGTCAACCTTATAACAATAGAAAGTAGGAGGGTTCATTTGAGTGAAGTCCCTTAGACGGGAAGCCATAGTAGTAATTTGTTGATGAGGACGGTGAGCATTCTCCCGATTGGCTTGGGCCGTCATAGCTTGTTCTTGAACCGTCGCGACTTGTGCTTGAGTAGTAACGGCTTGCACCATTTGAGAAAGAATAGCCATCATTCAGCCTTTGTTATAGGTGGAGGATTAGCTGGGTCTTGCCCCACATTAGCATCTTCCTCAATGAAGGAACTTGGTCACCACAGGGAGGATATTATGCAATATGAACTTCTTCCTCAAGTCTTCGAGCCTCATTCCTTCGAGTATTAATGCTTCCTATAAGCACAACAATAGTATTAGATGCAAAATCTCACCATAAGTATACTCTATTGGCATGATATAAGATTTCCAAGAAAGAAATCGATTCCTAAGCATCATATAGGTTCCTACTCATAAGTGTGGCGCGATTCACAATTATAAATACAAACCTACATAGACGTGGTAGAGAGAGAGACATAACTCAACGATGTTCAACCTCATGCTCTGATACCAAGGTTGTGACATACAAGTTTACCCCCAAATGTAACCGTCGTCGTCGTACTTTTGAAGGACTAAGACTAGAATCTTACTCTCATGTCATTACATTCATAGGTTGAAAAATGCAGAAAAAATTTAAATTTTCATTATCACTATATGGAGGTTTACATAGACCTCTACATACACATAATATATATATTCATATTGAGTATACATAGACCCTTCGTATAGGAAGGCTACATAGCCTTCTACTTTTATTACACAAACATAAATGTAAAATATAGAAATAGTATCAACGATTGTCTCATCTCATACAATCTAAATGAATATCACAATATGGGCATAGCTCTTACATCAATTCAACAAGACCATGTATAGGTCATACGAAAATACAATACTTAATTAAAAAGGAAAGGAATGAAAGGGTCAGTAAGTTCATAAAAAAAATCCGTAAGCTAGAGGATGACATTGCCCTCGAAATTAAGGACCGACCCCACTTGGATGAAAGGAAGAATCCAATCCTTCAACAATGTCGCCTTCCAAACTCTTCAATGACCGGAACCTAAAATGTTTGGGAAAAAGGGAAGAAAATGGGATTAGTACTCCACAATTACTAAGTTCGGGATCTTATGCACCTACACAAGCAAAACATGATAAAAGGGACTTTTTAACAAAACATGTAAAATTACCCCTTTAGAGACTTAATGCAAAGTCAAGTAAGTCATATTAACCAACCAAATATGCCTACTATCTCAACAAGTAATACTTATCCCAACCTACTTGAAACTATGATTTACTACAACCCTATCATCAACAAATATTATCACAAGAATGAATGAGAGTCAATCATATCATAATAATCAAGACAAATACTCACAAGTCCTTATCAAATCAACAAATACAATGACTAAGAAAAGCCCCATAACCTTACTCTATCAAGTATCCTTAACAAGGAAACATGACCAATGTCCAACTTTAAATATCATGCATTTAGGTTTACGTTTCATCATATGTTAACATTTTAACCCAAGGCATTATATAAATGAACTAATCAACATATAGTATCAACAACGTGCCATGGTCATAATATATACATCATATATTAGAATAACATAAACATATATAAGAACCTCCTCCTAAGGCTCCCCTCAAGGATAACTAGTGCAATGTTTAGGTAGAGTCCCATACCCCTACCTAGAGTAAGCTAGACACCTTAGGTTATCCAAGTTAGAGTCCAAGTCCATTAATTCATTTTACCATTTGGGAACATCTTGACCTAACCGACATCGACCACATGAGCTAGTGTGAAATTCGGTTTCATAAATACCTACACCGAAAGAAGGCGGACTACTTACCAAGGTTGTACCAATCATGGAACGTAGAAACTACATGGATCTAACTAGATAGTATTCCTGTGGGGCAACATAGTTGAAGAACTAGGACATATAGTTGGGACCCTCTTTATGGGCCATGCAATATAGTCTCAAATCTAAAGAGTAATATAGTGTTCCTACCTTTACTATGTGGGAAGGGACACTCCTCAATCTTGTTCAGTCGGTGCTTAGCTACAATCCTCTTTTGAAATGTCTTTAAGCCTTTAATTATCAATCATAGCTTAATTTAGATCGATCATCGATTAATTTAGGCCATAGGGTCTACCCCTTGTATAGTCATCATCAACAATAGATATATAAGAATTGAATGAGTATAAGTTCTCATCACAATTCATATAAGTGAGGTTAACACATTAGTATTTCATAGCATATCAAGGGACATTGATAGTTTTCACCATCCTTATATATCCCATACACCTTAATCAACCTCACAAAATAGTAAAAACATTTCAATTCAACATCATACCACCCTATATTCCTAGTATAAGGTATACTCCAATGTAATATCATGACTTAACAACAATTAATCACAACAGGAAACAAAGATAGAGATTCTAAGACTTACCAAGTCTTCCACATATTCAATCATCAAGATCTTACCATAAACCTATAACTCAACCCAATTTGGGGAGTAACATTTATCACACAATGATAACCAATAAGATAACAAGGCTATTTGCATCTCTATAACACAATTCAACTCTAGATCATAACTTAGGACAAGATACATAGGCTAATTTCACATTATAATTCATAACCTAAATCACATATCAAGAACTAGAATGATAGTCCAATAATTCATATCAATTTGATCATAATAACATTATAAGATAGTAATCTAATCAACAACCAATTCAATTGAATGATTACAATACAATATAGGACAAGATCACTACATAGGGTTAGGGATGGAGGATCATATTCTTTAATTTAGACCAAACCATCAACAATTACCATAAAAAAGTTTAATTACATCTTAATATACTCAATATAACCCTAATAAATCATTTTCAACTCATTCCATAACTTCAATTTCGTAATTGATACTCATGAAAAAATGCAACTTTTGAAATATATTTTGAAGGAACCCTTTGAGGAAAAAGTCTCAAAGGTAAAAAGAACCCATACCTTAACATTTGGAAAAAATTTGAAGGTGAATTCGTCCATTTCTAGCCCCCAAACCCAAATCCTTGCTAGTCTTCAATGGTGAGTTCAAGTAGAGAGAGAAATAAGAGAGAAAGAAGACAGTTCATATATGAGTAATGTTAATGAAGGATTGGAGTGTTTACATTGGGACTTAATTAATTTAATTAGTATCCCTTTAATTCCCAACTAACCCATAAACCACCTAATTAATTCAATAAACTGAATGAAAAATCATGCAGCAACTTAGGACCCTCACAAACGAGACCCCGCTTACGGGCCGTCTCTAAGTCAACGGAAATGCCCCCTCTGTCCTGCACTCCGTCGTCTTTTTCATAGACTGTGAAGGAAAGGGTCTTCCTCCAATTATCTTAGTGTGGGACGGTGGTGGCATTGACGCCCCTTCGATTTACACACGGACCGTAGACTGCACCTCTGCACTTCGTCGATGAGTTCAGCGGTTGTGTGAGTGAACGGGACTTCTCCACCAGCCTAAGTTTGGGAAAACGGTGGCATCGACACCCCATCGATCCATACACAGGCCATCTTTTATCCCATCAATGCACACTTCCAGGCAATGTTGCATCAAACTATAGGGGTCCTCCTCAAGGGCCCTTGGTTGGTCTTTGGGGAGTCGTACCCGGATGATTCAACTATGAAATAAGTCAAACACCTATTAGTTACCTTTCCACCAATTTTTGTACATTTTTGACTCCTAAAAGTTAGTCAAATAGTCTAAGGCACACTAACATCCATTTGAGACAAATTTCCGAACGCATGGACGTTCTTGGATGTTTTGGTTCTTAAACCTCTTAAATGACCTATATTCATTAAAATTGGAATTAGAAACATTACTTAGACCTTATGACACCTATGTTAGGCTTTACAATGTGTCTTGAATTTTGAATGTGTTACATTCTAGGATGTTGCAATTCTTCTACATGTAGCTATGATGTTGCTTTGTCTAGAGACGCTTATTGTTTCCTTTATAATTTGAGACTATTGTTGTAATCCTATATATGGTTTAAGTAAGTGCTATGCCCAATATTGTAAATCTCTATTAGATTGTTTATATGTGAGACAATATTATTGTACTATCTTATGGATTAGTTATATTGCATAAATAAGAATCCTATGTATGCTTCATAAGCGAGAAATATATGTAAAATCCATATTCAATAAAAGAGAAGTCTAAGTATACTTCACTATGTAAAAGTTTAAAATTCTCCGCATTTTTGACCTATGATATGAAATGATCAATGCTAAGGGCTAGTATGATTCCTCTTCAAGGAAGAATACACTGGTTACGTCTACAGGGTGCTCCACGAGCGCGATATTCGAGTTGATCGACAATCCCGACTAACTACATCGAGTGTTCCTTCACAACACAACTTTTTGAGAATTATAAATAGTTGTTAATATTTTTACTTTAATATCCAATTTTATAGTTTTAATCATAATTTTAAGATTTAGCTTTTATTTTGAGTTTATGAGACCTTTTGGGAGTCTATGCTTTTGAACCTTGGATATTTGAAGATCCCAAACTTGAAGAAATTCAAAGTGGGTGCTGGAAATCCTTCATCCTGGTTCAATCGAATATAAATTGTAGCTAGTTGATGTTATCTTGATTTGATATCATTTTCTTCCCTTTTCTATGTCAAGATAAAACCCCAATTCGTGAGGTGTGATTTTGTGGATATGAGTTAAATATATTTTTAGATGTTTCTTATTGATAGTATATTCGTTGTTTAAATGTGATTTCATTTATTAATTGTCTTTGAACTAAATGAGTCTTAAAAATAAGACGACTAAATTGATAGACAGTGGGTATTGGGTCATCATGGGTTTAGCTTGAGATAGTGAATCCTAGTCCCATTCCCACACTTTCAGTTCGAGAGAGTTATTGGGCTAAGGTGGAGGTTGTGCTTGAAGGCTGCAACTCGATGTTTGAGAGAAACCAATTTGATTCATGATAAGTTTCTCTAAAGAAAATTTACCCCCACTAAAGTTGCCTAGTTACATATATTCAATGGTGTACTATTAATAGCAATTACCCTATGGTGTATTTTATCTCATATTTCGATCACATCCCAAGAATATCGTTTCCCTGTTAGTATCTCTTATTTTAAATGTTTTTAGTTGTTAAATATTATTGCAAAACTTCCCATTGTTAAGTGACACTTGTATCACACCCTTTGATTTTTACTATGTTTTTATTTGATCATTTTGTGTATCTATGACTAGCATGAGCTAAATATGTGCTTGGCTCAAATATTCTCAATACCACACCCTATTGAAATGATCCCAACCCTTGGTTGGGTTATTTACTGGCTAGCGATCTCTAACACTTAGTATTGGATAAATGGTGTTTGATGATGTTGATTATCAAGGAAGGAAAATTATGTTGGAAGAATAAAACAAAAACGAGGTATTTTTTTGATGTGTGTATTGACAGGGATAACTTGGACTAAAAGTTCACAAGATACTAATGCAAATCCATGACTTTCATACGGAGTTTACCTTCATAGAGTTGGGATAGTGCAACTTTCACATGGTACATGAGTTTTACCCCAACTGGGCGCCAAACGTGAGATCTTATTTTGTACTATGCAGGGTGTCAATGTGATTATCACTCCTAGAATCCTCAATAACATTATTGGGACTTCATCGGATGCGGACCAACTAGTTCTCATTGGCATGAAAATACGCTCACCATACCAGGCCATTCGACATACTATTTGTTGCTCGAGCTCGATGGAGCAATGAACTAAGCATAGAAAGAAGATATATCACCATTCTCTTCGCTATGCCCACATACTTAGAGAAGCTCGGCTCCGGCTGAAGATTGTGATGCACTATTTTATATCGGGACCGCATCACATGACTATCACCGAGGTTAATTTATATTCTATATATGCCTTTATGACGACCACATAGTTGAACATTGGGGCTTTCCTGAAGTTGGCAATGCGGAAGGCCCGGTTTCATAAAGGGCAAAAGTATGCTTTTGGTGGTCTTATTACCAAGTTGTGTCATCTTGCAACTCTCTTGTTGTGACTATATTTAGATGTTAATTTTTATTGCGACCCCCACCCATTTTAACTGACACCTGTGTCACCCCCTTTGATTTACCATGTTGTTATTTGATTATTTCGTGTATCTTTGACTAACATGAGCTAAATCTGTGCTTGGTTGAAATATTCTCAATACCACTCATTATGAAAACAATCCAAAACCTTGGTTGTGTTATATACTAATTAACAATTGTGAATGCTTATTACTGGTTGAAAAGTGTTTGACGACATTGAATATTAAGGAAGGAAAATTGTCATGGAAGAAGCACTACTAAGGCGAGGTGTTTTTTTATGTTTGTATTGACAAGGACAACTTCGCACTGGAGTTCCGTAGATACTAAGGCAAATCCGTGAGTTCCATATGAATTTCATATTCACAGAGCTGTGAGAGTGCTACTTGCACATAGTATACGAGTTTTACGCCAACTGGGCGCTAGACATGAGATTTTATTTTGTGACTATACGGGGTTTTATTATTACTATCACTCCTACAATCCTTGATTACATTGTTGGGACTTCACCGGATGCTGACCCACTGGTGCTTACATGGCCGAACATATTCCCACCTTACCAGGATATTCGACATAGTCTTTGCTACCCACAACCTATGGTGCAATAGACTAAGCTTAGTGAGAAGAGATATTAAAAATCTCTCCCTTATGCCCACATGCTTAGGGAGGCTCCAGTTTGGCTAAAGATTTTGATGCACTATTTGATACTAGGACTTTATTATACATATATGACTGACGAGAGGGTCTATTTGGTATATCCCTTGATGACGACCACATAATTGAACATTGGGGCTGTTTTAAAGATGGCAATTCGGAAGACCCGGGTTCATAAAGGGTGAAGGCATGCTTTTGGTGGTCTTATTACCAAGTTGTGTCATGTTGAAGGTGTTCTTGAAGAGAACGTATACTATATTACATCATTATTCGTAGCACTGCTGGACATCATGGGGACCAAGGGGCCAGGCACTAAGCTTTGCCCGATTTTCACCATTGTAGAGCGCCATAGACGCGATGAGTTTATTATGGCCACGATGTATTTCTTATAGATGCTGCGCCACCAGTGTGGTTGTTGAGAGTCCACTAACATGCAATTGGGTGAAGTTTGAGAGACACTATCCACTGAATGCCCACACCAAGGGCGTGCTTGACATTAGTGTTGAGTTTGTAAGCAGTTCGATGATGATATTCTTATTGATGAGGAGATAATACGTACTAGCTCGGATGTATAGTCTTATTTTGACGAGGAGGTAGACCCAACTAAGGCCGAAGGGGGTGATACTATGGCGAATTTATTAGGGAGTGTTTTCACCTTTAGTCTTGTATTGTTATTATTTTTGAGAAGTAATGGGGATAATTCTAATATTTACGTATGATGTGAGGGTAAAAATCGTGTCTGGTATGTATATATTTTTGAACATTCGTAGAGTCTGCGTTGTAATTTACTTGTTTTATTTAGGCTTCCTTGAAGGTGGTTTTCGATTCTTTTACAAAGAAAAGTCCCTTTGAACCGTACAAAAAACAAAAAGATTTTATATTTTCAAGATGGAGTCAGTTTAGTGAAGAGTTACATAATGGGAAAGTTTATGATTCTGAATGCATACATGTATGATATCTTTCTTGAATGAGAGCGTACATGTTTGCGAAGTCCATAAACCATATTCAATTTGTTGAGTTGAGTTGAGGATTATTCTTTGGAGTAAGGAGCATTTATTGTTTTAAAGACAGGTGAAATGTAATGGTTCAAATGTTGTTTATTCTGTAGTTTGCCAAAAGTTCATCAAGTAAACTACATGAGTCATGCCCATTTTGAATGAAATCATGCATGTGCTAACTGATTACAAATTCTTAGAAGAAAGTGGGGATGCACAATTATCATATAAGGGAGTCTAGGTCTTTGAGTAGTTAGTAAGTTTTTTGAGGATGAACAAAACTCTAAGTGCAGGGTAGTGATCTTACGAGTATTTATATACTTATAAATATAATAATGCACGAATTTAAGCAAGTTTGGAATTAAAATATGTTAACTTGTAGTCTTGTTGAGTAGCTTTTATTTTATATATATTAACCAACATTATTGGTTGTGTAGGTATGCTTAAATTGAGAAATGAGCAGTGGAAGTGGCATCGGGAAGCACATGGGGGCATAAGTGAAAAGAAGTAAGAAAGGAAATGGAGTATTCTGTCCGAAATTCAAATTTACACCCAGTAATGATATTCCTCTCCAAGTCTCAGAGAGGAAATGATAATTTTGTACGAGATTTAGCATTCGAACCAGGCTAGTCCGTGTTTCAGTCGTGTCGCAAAGGTGAGCAAAATTGTTCTAGAGGGACTTTAAATACCCTTCCGCATCACGCATGTAAGTGCCTGATCATTTTATTAAAACATTGTTCTTTTGGGTTTTGAAGAACGATGATTGAAAATATATTTCATCATTTTTTAAGGTTTTTTACTTAGCTCTTTTAATTTTGATATCTTTTTGATAATTAAATATTCCTTTGATAAAAAATATTGTGATGAATAACTAAATACCATAGTTCTAGGGTTGTGTCTACAGGATGATTGTAATTGCTTAAGTTTTTATGAATTGTATTTAAACTATCATATGAATCACTCTTTGTTCTTATTTTATTTATTTTTTGCATGATCACCATTGAAATAAACACATTCTACGAATTGAACTAGGAGGAGCATGTTTTTATTTTAATAATTAAGTTTAAATTGCATCTAAGATAGGGATATACGTAGAAGCTATGTTTGGTCATTATACAAGAAAAAATCGTAATGCTCGATAATTGGTCAAACCTATCTTCGCTAAATAATGTTGTTAGGTTGTCATTTAATATAGGAGATTAGAGGTTTGGAGACCATAACCATGTATTAAACCCTATGTTCTTTGATTCAATAGATGATAAACATCATTAAAGTTATATAATTTCATGAATCCTGATAAGAACAAATCATTATTGAAACCCTTGAAATTGAATCACGCTTGTACATTCATGGTTAACTTTTACGTTATAAATTAAATCACTCTTGAAATTCAGATAACACTAGTGTTAAGCTGAAAGTTTTGGAGAAATTAAGGGATTCTAATTGTGAGTCATGTGGATACGATACCCTCTTTTTAGAAGAGTCACTTTAATACTGAAACACTTGTGTGTGCGACTTGCGCACAACACTATCTACACATGTTCCACATAAGGGGTTCTTTGAAAAGAAACCAGAATTACATCTCTTTTGATCTAAATAAACTTGGACAATCATGTCGTTATGAATCTTCATTGATCGATATGGACCACTAACGACATATGTTAGTTCTAAATGAAAAATGATAGTGTACATACCCAATTGGGAAGATATAGTAGTAATCAATCCTTTGTATTTAATATTTGCATGATACATCACTTCTTCAATATCATAATCCACGTAATTATCTATGTTAAATTACAATATATTAATCAATTTCAAAAATTAGCATGATGGTTTTTTGAAATTAAGTAATTACGCAATTTGGTATCTAACCTGACACTTGATGCTAAAAAAGTTCTAAAGCCACAAAACTCAAAGTTTCTCCATCAAGCTTCATCAAATACTAAGGTACGGTATTCCATTAACCTTTGAGACTTCTTTCATATATACCGTGGTTTCACGGTATTTTTAAAGCTTTTTTCTTATGTTTAGTGGGTCCAAAAGACATTTTGTACTAATTTTTATGTAAGTTTCTTTTTATTTGAAGGAAATCTGTCTAAAAGATGAACGCGGAGGTTTTTAAGCGAGAAAAACAGAAAAGTACCACATACGGAGCTTGTGATGGTTCGTCGTGCCCGTGACGGTCTGTAGTTGGCATCGTAGTGCAGCTCCTGAAGGAAGATGGGGAAGTCTTACCAAGTGTGGGGTTACAGAGTATGTGATGGACCGTCGTAGTCATGACGGTCCGTCCTGCTGGTTCGTCATGAAGATTAGAGAAGTATTCCCGGTACCCAAATTCAAAGAGTTCAAGTGTTTGGAACGGAGACCCTCGACGGACCGTTGTGACTGTGACGATCTGTCTTACCTGCCGTCGAGGGTGATGAAGACAGCAACATAAGAAATTGCACAAGTATGGGACGACAGAGTCCATGATGGTCCGTCGTGACCACGATGATCCGTCGTGAGGTCCGTCGATCCAACCGCGTTTTGACAGATTTCTAGCAAATAGAGCCTTTATTTAATTAGGTTTTTATTTTTTTTATAAATAGTTCAAAAAACCTCATATTTGAGGTTAGACCATGAAATTTTTTTAGACTCTTTGTTCTTCAATTAATATCAGTAATTGATTGTTGGTGATTTTTGTTGATTAATCAAGCGAACTTTCGAATTTTACTCTTTCTCATTAAATTAAGTGCATGAAAACTTATATCATATATTTGAATATTGTGATTATGACTATGGGTAACTAAACTCCATAACTAGGGTTGTGGGAATCATAAGAAAATAATGAGGTAAAACCTAACAAACATAACAATTCTGGAATAGTGTCTTGCATTTATTGATAATTCTTTCCCTTAGAAGTATTTTTAACGAATGGACAACATTAGAACTCGCCTTAATGCTACTTGCCGGACCAAGGAGGTAGATAATAGGAAAAGAATTATCAACGTAGATTTAGTGTATACTATCTAATAGGCTAGTATTGATTGGTAGGAGGTAATAACTTAGTCAAATATCGAATACGTTGCTTAATAGGAGGTAAAGATAAGGGTTAGTATAGCAACACATGTAGCCGGACCAAGGTGCGGAGTGAAATTTTCTAGATGTCGGACAAAGGATTTAGAAATACATAACTTATCACTTTGCATGCAAGATACTAGGAAATAATTGTTATAGTTAGAATTATCAAGTTATAAACATGTGGGGAACACATAAACCCTAGTTACTTTTATTAATTGATTAAACTCCAAGATTTGAAGCTGTTAGTTGTCTCCTTCAATTTCGCTAGTTAGTTTCATTTATTTAGAAATAAAAAACCCCCATTTTATCATTTTTTCTTTCCAAGGAAATAATTGACTGAACAATAGTAATAATAGATTGAAGTTAAGTCTAAACTATTTTCCTCGTGGGAACGATCCCAACCTCATTAGTTGGGTTATTTACTTGACACGACATCTTTACTTCTTATTTGAGAATAAGTTTGAGCGTATCAAATTTTGGCGCCGCTGCCGGGATAGTATCTTTTAGATTAAATTAAACTTATTACTATAGTTTAGTTGATATTTTCTTGATTTTACTTTGTTTTCATTGTTTTTGATTCTTGCATAACTTTCTTCCTTGTATGCCAAATACACGGAGAGGAAGAGAACCCTTGTTTCCCTACGATCACAAATTAGAGCGTGCACTATGCAACATGAATAAAAAGATGGGAATTAATGATGATTATCCAAACCAGAACATCCCAGCTCCGATTGATGTTCATGGTCAGTTGTAACCCAATGCTCCGGGTGAACACCAACAGAGGGGAAAAAATCTTGCTCCACGGCCCCAAGAATACTACAGAGTCTATGAAAATATACAAAACTCCGATTGGCCACTTGACTTGCCTCCTCTACAACCAGGCCACTGCTCATGCCAGAGTTTTGTTTTCAGGGCTACCTTCTGAGGATCCACATTCCCATATAGCTAAGGTTAGGGCAGTGTGTAAAAGCTGTGTAGGGAGGCCTGACTTAGACTTGTATGTAATAGGGCTAAAAGTGTTTCCTCTCTAACTGACGGGAGAGGCTTCTATATGGTTCACTGAGCTCCCTTACAACTCAATTTTCACTTGGAACCAACTAAGGGAAACTTTCTTAGCGCGCTTCTACCCGGGCTCCAAGAAACTAAACCACAAAGACAGAGTGAACAACTTTGTGGCATTACCAGGAGAGTAAGTTAGTAGTTCTTGGGATAGATTCACCTCATTTTTGAGAAGCGTACCCAATCACCACATAGATAATGACTCACTAAAGGAATACTTCTATTGGGACAGGATGATAATAATAAAGCGGTGTTGGATACTATAGCGGGTGGTTCTTATGGGGAGTGTCCTTATTCTGAGATTGCTGCAAAGTTAGAGAAAATCTCCTGGAACAATAAACCTTGGAGTACTAGGAAGTCAGATACTGGAAGAAACACCTTTGAAGTGCAATCCACTTCACAACCCAGCCACATATGAGATCCGTGAAGAGATGGCACAAATGAGAACTTAGCTTGGGTTGTTATTAAAACATATCACCGGGGTGCAGAAAAGATAAATGCAATAAACTACTTGTGTAAACATCCACCACCTAATGATGAATGCTATCATGCGGAGGATTCCTATGCAGTAAATGAGCAGGCGGGAGGTTTCTGACCGAGTGCCCAAGGCTCAAATCAGGATAATTGGTGCCAAGGTCAAGTGAAACAAGGTCAGATCTATGGTAACTATAACCGTGAGGGTCATTATGTCTAATATGGAAACTACAACCGCAACAACAACTTCAACAGGGGTAACTATGGTAACAGAAATGATAGGAATGGGCCCTATGTCGGTCCTCAAAATCGTGAAGTTACTCCTAGGGATGGCGGAGATAGTATGGTGCGAGTTGAGGATATGATGCACAAAATGATGAGGAGGTTCGATAATAGTGATGAGCATATTAAAGAGTTAAGGAGTGATTTAGCGGGCATTGGGATTAAAGTCGATACACATGCAATATCGATTAAGCAGATTGAGTTGCAAATGACCCAATTATCTACGACTGTTACCACACGGAAACCAGGCACTCATTCTAACAACACTGTCCAATATCTGAAAAATGATGCACAATGTATGGCAATCACTACTCGGGGTTCTAAGCAAGCCATTGACCCACCTATGCTGTCTAATGAGTAAAAGGTGAGAAAGGATAATGATAAGGTGGAAGAGGGTAGTGGTGAAACAGAAGATAGCACTGGAAAAGCTGCAGAAGTTCCTATAAAGGTAATTCCCATGCCTAGACCACCCCCCTTTCCTCAGAGATTAGTTAAAAAGACCAAGGATGGTGAATATCGGCGTTTTATAACAATGCTGAAGAAACTTTCTATCAATGTCCCTTTTGTAGAAGCTCTAGAACAAATTCTCGATTATGCCAAGTTTATGAAAGATCTGGTTACAAAGAAAAGATCGTCACTTTCGAGGATGATGATAGAATGCAGCATTGTAGTGCTATTGCTACACAATCTATCGTACTAAAGAAAGAAGATCCGGGTGCGTTCACTATTCCTTGTACAGTCGGGTCATTATATTTTGCGAAACCATTATGTGATCTGGGGGAAAGAATAAATCTCATGCCCCTCTAGATTTACAAGAAGTTGGGTTTGGGTGAACCAAAGCCCACTGCGATGCGGATATTGATGGCTGACTGAACAGTGAAAAGGCCTATAGAGATACTCCACGATGTGCTAGTAAAAGTGGAGTCGTTCATATTTCCGGCATATTTTTTTATTCTTGATTGTGAAGTCGATATTGAAGTGCCTATTATTCTTGGGAGGCTATTCCTTGCTACACGTAGAGACTTAGTTGATACGGAAAAGAGGCAGATGAAATTTTGGTTGAACAATGAAGAACAGACCTTCAAAATTTGTAAGTCCATGAGGCAGAGTGGTGAGCTCCAATCGGTATCTGCCATATCCCACAAATAAAATATGAAGAAGGATAATGAACTAAAAAGTAAAAACGAGAGTTTGTGGTTGGGGATTTGGTGATTTTAGACAGTTCTAGGTTACGTTTTCTTCCGGGCAAGCTCAAGTCCAAACGGACTAGCCCTTACTTGATTACCCAAGTATTCCCTCATGGATCAGTTGAGTTAGAAACCAAGGAGGGAGTGCGGTTTAAGGTGAATAGAGAACGAATAAAACTCTATTTTGGGCATAATGCATCGGTGAATGAAGTGATAGAGGCATACCAACTTGATGAAGGCTGAGTAATCAAGTGCCCTCAGTCGTGCCGCGACGTTAAATCAGGCGCTTATTGGGAGGCAACTCAATACTTATAGTTTTTTTCTTATTAGTAATGGTATTATTTTCTACTAAAGGGTTTTAAATTTGCAGGCACATCACAAAGAAATTCTGCAGAAAATCACTCTGCAGCAGTCACTGACGGATATATCGACGGACCTTTGTGCTTGTGATGGACCGTCGCATGAATCCGTCGTTGCAGGTACGTCTTTCTGTTATTTTCAAACTAGGGACACACGACGGAACCAACGACGGACCTCCACAAATTAAATGGAGCGTCGTCGGGGACTCGTCGCGTCTTTAATGAAGCGTACCTGACTTGACCCGGCTGGGGTTTTTTAAAAATTCAAAATTTAAAAGCCCCACCCCTTCATTTGACTGCATTCCTTCCCTCTTTCTCCCATTTCCCTCCCTTTTCAACTTCCAAAGATCATAACTCTCTCTTTTAGAACAGATCATTTTCCCCAAATTCCCCAATTCCTAAAATTCACTATCTACTAGTCGGAGTCTGCTACTGTGGTTCTCTACTTAATCAGTAACTACCTTCCTCGCTTGTTTTTCTCATATTCTCAAGTATGTGTCTCTGATTTCTACCCATTTACTTTGCATTTTTTGTTTATCAATTAGTACTAGCCTAGTTCTTATGAATGGGATCACTTTTTAATACAAATTCTATCTGACCTAGGTTGAGAATCCTCAAAATTGCCGTGTTAAAACTGTAGAAATAGTTGCTTTAGCATTGCTAGTTTACTAGGTATTTGGGTTAGACAAATGTAGGTTAAAACACTAACAATTCTATTTTGGGTCATAGGGGATGAATGGGGCATCCCTAGTTCTGTCACTGAGTTACAGAACGAGACCCCGATGACGGACCGTCGTACCCATGATGGACCGTCATTAGGTCTATTCCAACTGCCCTAACACCCCACTGTCCAATTTTCTCTAAGTGTCCACCAACGGCCACATGCGACGGATCGTCGTTCCCACGACGGTTTGTCCTGCACAACCGATCTGGTTGTCAGAGACCCTATTACTAAGGGTCACTCACTTTTTCTAAGTGTCCTCCAACGGAAACATGCGACGGACATTCATTCTCACAACGGTCCGTCCTGCACAACCGTTCTGGTTGTCAGAGACCCTGTTCCTAAGGGTGTCTCACTTTTTCTAAGTGTCCTCCAACGGACACATGCGACGGACCGTCATTTCCACGACGGTCTATCATGCACAACCTTTCTGGTTGTCAGAGACCCTATTTTTAAGGGTTACTCACTTTTTGTAAGTTTCCTCCAACGGACATCTACGACGGACCGTCGTTCCCACGACTGACAGTCCTGCATAATCGTTATGAAGGTCAAAGACCCCTCTCCTAAGGGTCTCCATATTTTTTTAAGTGTCCTCTGATGGACACCTACGATGGACCGTCATACCTGTGACAGTCTGTCCTGCATTTACCGTCATACTTGTCAAAGACTCTCCTTCAGGGTTCTCCATATAAACATAGTCTAACTAAGACACGACGGACCCCATGACGGTCCGTCGTACTCACGACGAGACATCAGCTGGTCCGTCGTGTTTCACTATTACTATAAAATTGTCATTACATCTTAACTCTTTTATTTATTTTGTGTGTTTTTGCTTGTCGTGTTTGCTCCTTCTAGTACTAATATTGATTCTTTATAGATATTACCTATTATGGCACCAACAGAAGATCGAGTCCACTCATGCGGGCGATCAAAGTTATTCGCCCTGGCAACGCATTAGGTCATTGGCTCTGATGATGAGCGTGACCTCGAGTACGTGCCCCCAGGAACTTCCACCCCATCCCGAGCTTCAGGTGCTTCTAGAGCCACACACAAAAAGGTGGCGTCTGGCGTAGTCACTGCCTCCCATTCTGATGAGCGAACACTGACCGACACACCTTCTGGGTCAGCTACTAATGAAGAAGGAGGGTCTGGATCCTTAGGATTTCGTGGTTGGAGGAAGCGTCCGGATCTGTTGAGGTCCCTGCACCCACCACCGTTGCACAGTCTGCCTCGTCTTATGAGGCTGGAAGTTTGGAATCCACAGCCGTTTCACCCACTCGTGCTCTCACCCCGATTATCGACCAGCCCAACCGGTGGTGTGTCAACGGGCAGTATCAAGTCTATTCCGATGCAAAGTTCTTGAATGGCAAAGGAGTTATGACTCGGACACTTAAATTGGAGCGGCGATTCCTTACGGGAAGTCTCCCGATGATGCCAGAGATCCATAATCTCTTCACCAGACATCGACTAGAGTGGATAGCGCATCCGTTGTGACGTTATATTGAATAGTTGGTCCGAGAGTTCTACGCCTCCTACGTAGCGACTCTCAGGTCACAGATTAATAGGCGGGCTGCCCCCGCCAAACAGGCCCCACTGGAGTAGATCCGAGTCCATGGAATTCAGGTTGATATCTCCCTGCCTTCCATCCGCCAGTATTTATGCGGAGAGAATGTTGATGCCAACCGGACCCCTCTCACCGCCGAGTTTGACTAATGGTGGCAGATTGACAAAGATGGCCAATTCCTGCGTGAGCCATCACTGAGAGAGCCCACCAAGAAGTGGATGGCCTTGCACTTGTATGTTTATGGAGAGGGTGCTGACTGGGTGACCAAGCCGAAGGAAGCCATCAAGAAGGCTAACTTGACCTTCAGGGCGAAGTTTTTGTGGTTGATTGTCCGCCACTGCCTTTCCCCCATAGCGGCGATGATAGCCGGGCTTGAGGTAGATTTTTCTTGGCTTCTACAGGAGGTCATGCACAAGAGGGATTTTACGGTCACAACTACTTTCACTTTCCCGTGCATGATATTTTCTTTATGCAGGTCCGCAAGTGTGCCTATATGGCACGTTGATCAGCTCAAGACCGCGCTGGGCACTGTTTATATTGGCCTTATCAGGGATTAGGACAATGAGTTGTCTCCATGCAGAAGGTCTCATCCAGAGTTGCCTCCACTTGGTGCCAATCTGGTTGATACGGTAGCAAAATCCCGCACAGCTACGCAGGCGGCTTCCACTAACACTACCCCGGTCGAGTCTTTCCCAGGTAGTAGCACTTCCCTGAGCTCCTCTCACTCAACCCCTTTCTCCTCTCTGGTCCTGCTTGCTAGGGTCTAGAAATTAGAGGCACATATGGCTACACTTCTGCTGCACGTCCAGCCTTGGATGCAGAGGTTTATTGCTGAGGCACAAGAGCGCTTGGAGCGTAGAATGGTACAACACACAGAGCGGAAGATCGCTGAGGTTCATCAGCGTTTGGATGCTTTTGAGTTGCATGTGATAGCCTGTCCAGCCTCTCAGGTGGATGTGTCGACCCTTCAGGCTGCGGTCGACAGTTTCCGCGAAGACATTTGTATGATCTTAGAGGTAAGGGTTCCTGAATCTGAGGTCCCTTCTGCAGAGCCTGCTGAAGACACAGTGATGGAAACCCTATTTTCCATATCAGAGATTCCACCACCTCCCCCTCGAGAGCATGCAAAGAGGCATAGGGGTCGAGAGGAGGATGAAGCTCGAGAACGGAAGAAGGAGCACTGTGAGATGGAGGCTATGAGGAGAGCCTCTCTTGCTGATGAAGAGATGCGTCAGATGAGAGAAGTAGAGTTAGCTACTGGGGCGTCTAGCTCCAGAAATATGGAGAAAGAGGGAGGCACTGTTGAAAGTGCTGTTGATGCTGAGGACACTACTTAGGGTGTCCACATTACAGAGGTAGTGGGTTCCGGGGAACCGGACCCACCAGCTTGCTGATCGTCAGCGCTTTGCTCCCCAGGTTTGCTTCACCTTTCACTCTAGTATTTCAATTTTTTATGCATTGGGGAAAATTGCATGTATTTTTGTTGGGGGTGGGGTAAATGGAAAGTGAGTGCTAGGGTGAAGTCTGAGTAGCCCAATTCACTATCCTCTTTTAGGGTTTTCTTGCCGGTGTTCTTTTTCCCAAGAGACTGATTACTTTTTCTATTGAAACGACATATCTATATCTTGTGTACATAGTTTAATTCTGAAGCATGATGGCTGAAATGATATCCTCATAAAATGGAAAATAATGTATGACTAGGCATAGTAATTGATAAATGTGTGGCTCTAAGAATGACATAGAGGTACACCACTGCATGACCCTAAGTCTAGAATTCGAACTAGGTGTCTGATAATCTGGTAGAGTAATGAGATGTCAAGTGAGTGTGAGGAAGATTTTGATATTCCACTATTTGTACTACGCTATAACTTGCCTGGTTAGTTCTGCTAAAAGTAAGTTGTAATAGACAATTAGGAAAGGATCATAGGCCCTTATTCAATATAGACAACTTTTCTCCTATATAAAAGAAAACCAAATGAAATTTATCCTTTTTTGATCCAAATTATTTGTGCTTAAACTAGAACTTTCTTTTTCACCCCAACAGATCTTTTCTGAGAATAATGTGTTGGCCCTAGTCCCTCCTTTGACATGTGCACCTCAGCTTATGCCAAAAGCATAAGTTGAGGGTGGCTAATGCAGCAAACAACCCTTTTTATGGCTCTGACCCAACTTTGGGTATTGTGTACTTTGACTCATGGCAAAGCCATGAGTTGAGGGTGTCTATTATGAGGAATGCTCTGGAAAGTGGGGTTGAAAGAACAAAAAGTAAAGTGACTCAAGAATTAGTTCAAAGAAAAGTAAAGAAAAAATAATATACAAGAAATACAAGAAAGAAAAGAAGAGAGTCACTTACACAAATGAAGAAAGAAGGGAAAATGGCAAGGTGAAAGAATATGAGAAACAGGGCAAAATAAAATGATAGAAAATGGTATGTTTAGCCGATATGTCAAGGAGGGCAAAAATTCACTAAAGTGTACCTAAATATACCCTGCCTGACGCTGAGCCTATGTTACAAGCTAAGAAAGTGCTACCGTGATCCTAAGAAATGTATAGCGAACTTAAAGCAGTGAAAATAAGGGCAAGCTTATGGCAATATGTATGAATGAGTGTGAATTTGTTCTGAGAGTGAGTGTTGAAAAGTAATCCTTATAATCAAAGTTAAATCATTGTGTGAAAAATGAGGATTTTGTTTTAAAGTGAGTACACAAGTTGAAATATCGGAAATATTAGCACCTCAGTGAGAAATTGAAGAGGATAGGTGTTAGTGCATGGCGAATCGGTTTCATGGTCTGATTCCACATAATTCAAGCCTAATAGTGATAACATGCATAAATATGATGAGATTGATCGGGATTGATATCCAATTGATTGAGAAGGATAAATCATGGATACTATTGTTCAAAGATTTTGTATTGACTCATAGTGCATTGCTTGGGGACAAACAACAAATTTAAGTGGAGGGTGTTGATATACCGTGGTTTCACGATATTTTAAATGCTTTTTCCTTAAGTTTAGTGGGTCCAAAAGCCTTTTTGTACTAATTTTTATGTAGGTTTCTTTTTATTTGCAGGAAATCTATCTAAAAGATGAATGCGCAGGTTTTTGAGCGAGAAATACAGAAACCTACGGAGGTTGTGAGAGTTCGTCATACCTGTGACGGTCCGTAGGTGGCATCGTAGTGTATTTGCTGATGGAACATTGGAAAGTATGACCAAGTGTGGGGTTACGGAGTACGTGATGGACCATCGTAGTCATGATGGTCCGTCCTGCTGGTTCATCATGAATATTAGAGAAGTAGTCCTAGTACCCAAATTAAAAGAGTTCAAGTGTTTTGGAATGAAGAACCTCGACGGACCGTTGTGCCTATGACGATCCGTCATACATGCCATCGAGGGTAATGAAGAGAGAAGCAGAAGAAATTGCATAAGTATGGGACGAGAGAGTCCATGACGGTCCGTCGTGACCACGACGATCCGCCGCGAGGTCCGTCGATCCAGCCGCGATTTGATAGATTTGCACCAAATAGAGTCCTTATTTAATTAGGTTTTTATTTTTTATAACAAGTTTGAAAAACCTCTTTTTTGAGGTTGGACCCTGGATTATTTTTAGACTCTTTGTTCTTCAATTAATCTCAGTAATTGATTGTTGGTTATTTTTGTTGATTAATCAAGCGAACTTTTGGATTTTACTCTTTCTCATTTAAGTAAGTACATGAATTCTTATATAATATATTTGAATATTGTGAATATGACTATAGGTAACTAAACTCCATAAATAGGGTTGTGGGAACCATAGGCGAATAATGAGGTAAAACCTAACTAAGATAACAATTCTAGAATAGTGTCTTGCATGTATTGATAATTCTTTCGCGTAGAAGTCTTTGAAAAGGATGGCCAACGTTAGAACTTGCCTTAATGATACTTGCTGGACCAAGGAGGTAGATAATAGGAAAAAAATTATCAAGATAGATTTAGTGTATATTATCTAATAAGAAAGTATTGATTGGTACGAGGTAATAACTTAGTCAAATATCGAATACGATGCTTAATATGAGGTAAAGATAAGGGTTAGTATAGCAACACACGTAGCCGGACCAAGGTGCGGAGTGAAATTTTCTAGATGCCGGACCAAGAATTTAGAAATACATCACTTTGCATGCAAGATACTAGGAAAAAATTGTTATAATTAGAATTATCAAGTTATGAACCTGTGGGGAACACGTAAACCCTAGTTACTTTTATTAATTGATTAAACTCCAACAGTTGAAGTGTTAGTTGTCTCCTTCAATTTAGCTAGTTATTTTCATTTATTTAGAAATGGAAAACCCCCCTTTTATCATTTTTGCTTTCCAAGGATGTAATTGACTGAACAATAGTAATAATAGATTGAAGTTAAGTCTAAACTATTTTCCTCTTGGAAACAATCCCAACCTCATTAGTTGGGTTATTTACTTGACATGACCACTTTACTTCTTATTTGAGAAGTAAGTTTGAGCGTATCACTTTCCCCAAAGGTTTCCTTCAAATTGATTTCAAAAGATAAGTTTTCATGTGGGTCTTTTCCTATCTCGAAATTGATCTTTCAATTGGGTTTGTTTATGGTTTCTTTGGAATGTATTTATTAAACTATGATGAATTATGACTATATTACAGTACTTATTTATGTACTTATTCCCCTTAACCATAGGTTGTGATCTTGAATTGAAGTATCTAGTATTTATGTAATTTTCAAGGTTAATGTGTGAATTACTATCCTATGATGTTATTGTGCCAAATTATAAATAGATTAAGAGGAATTATAGTCATAAAATGCTAGTTGTTGAGTAATTGACTTAGATGGTGAAGTAAACTGTGAATTTGATCTAAGTCTTTAATACTAGGCTATGAACTAGTGAGGGATTGCTGTATAATGATTTAATTGGTCATGCTATTATCTTTTTTAATTTTAAGATGCTATTATATAATTGTTGGTTTAAGTTGGAGGTTGATTGTAATACGTTGATGAAGGCATAGTGAATCGGATTGTGTAAGTCTTTTGATTGTCATTCTGTATTTTGATTATGGTTACTTGTGCTTAAGACATGATATTGTATTGAGGTAGACCTTATATTCAAATTAATAAGGTTGGTATTATGTTGAATTGAAATGTCTTGTACTATGGATTGTGAGTTGTTGGCTAAGAAGTAAATGTTAAAAGGATGGTTATTACTTACCAATGTGCCTTATTATGATGTGACTATGTAAATGTGCTAACCCCACTTATGGTTATTGTAATGAAAGGACAATACTCATGAAATTCTTATTGAGCTATGATGAGGATTATTATACAAGGGATAAACCCTAGGACCTACATTAAGATATGATAATTAATAAATATATAAAAGATATTTCAAAAGGGACACTAGTTTAGCACCGAGTGATCTAGTGTGAGGAGTGTCCCTTCCCACATAGGGAAGGTAGAATCATTACTGTACTCATGATATTGGCGAATATAATGTATGTAGCATAAAAGCGGGTCTGAACTATATCTCATAGTTCTTGAACTATATTTCCCCCATATGACCACGTGGTTGTTATGTGCATGTTTTGTACTACCTTGGAATGTATTATGCCTTCCTACGGTATAGGGTTCCATGACACTGGATTTCACATTAGCTCATGTGCTCTATGTCGGTTAAGGCAAGATGTTATCAATTTGTAAAATGAACTAAAGCAATGAACGCTAACTTGGATGACATAAGTGGTGTAACTTATTCTAGGTAGGAGTATGAGACTCTACCCAAACATTGCAATAGTTATCCTAGAGGAAAGTCATAAGGGGATGTTCTTATAAATATGTTTATCTTGTAATGGTACATGATATGTATATGATGATCTTGCACGTTGATGACAATATATGATGATTGATTTCACTTATAAATATATGTTTGGTCTCCATTACTACAATGTAATGATAATACTCTTAATGATATGATATGTGTAGTTTGATATTGGTTGTGGTTCCTGTTGAGTTTACTTGATTGGGTAAGGTTATGGGGATTTTCTTGGTCATTGCACTACTTCACATAATGAGGGTTTATGGGTAATGGTTTTGCTTTGGTTATGTTGTAATGAACTCTTATTCATGCTTGTGATGTTATAGATTCATAATTCGGTTGTCTGGATTATGTGGATATGCATGTTGACTTGACTAGACTTAATATGGTTGGTCTTGTGATGTACATTCTCTTGACTTAATGAATATGTATCGTTGATTGGCATGGTCTTCTTGTATGTGCATAAGGATTTTCAAAGTAAATTGCATATTTTAAAAAAATGTCCCTTTTGTAGCATGATCTCATGATGTGTGTGCATATAGTCTCATACTTAGTACAAGTGGTGTATTAACCCCATTCTCCTCCTTTTCCCCAACATTTTAGGTTACGGTCATTGAAGGGATTCTGAGACGACTTTTAAGGAAGACTTGGAAATCTCACTCATCCAAGTTGGGTAGGTCCTCACTTTTCTAGGGCAATGCCATTATCAAGCTTATGATGTTGTTCTTGTTATAAGACTTCTAGTTCTTTCCTTTTCATTTAAGTACTAAACATTGTATAGCCTATATGTGGATTAATTACCTTGATGTATGGGATATCCCCAATTGATATACTCTTATTTTAGATAGTTATGAAATGATACTTCCATTTAAGACTATGTCATATCATATATATCTATGTGAAATAAAAGTAGAAGACTAAGTAATCTTCTTATCCGAAGGGTCTATATACTCTATATGACGATATTATGTGTAAGTAAGAGGTCTATGTAAACCTCAATATTAATATAATTTTTTTTAAGATTTTGCACATTTTTACCTATGAATGTAATGATGTAAGCTAAGATGCTAGTCTAGTCCTCCAAGAGGACAACGACGTCAGTTACATCTAGGGGGTGCTCCCTGGATGTGAAAAACTTGATATCAGATCATGAGGTTTAATCTCTTTATAGTTGGTGTCTCACTTAACTACGTCTATGTAGATTCTTATTCATAATTGTGAAGCACGCCACAATTATTAATAGGAAACTATAAGATTCTTAGGAAACTCTCACTTTCCTGGAAGTCCAATATCGTGCCTTTAGATTCTTTACTCTATATGCTCTTAGAATATAATTCTTTTATTGTGATTATACGCAATGAATACACGAAGGAAAACCGCTCGAAGACTTGATAAAGAGATTGCATATGCGGGAGTTCCTCCCTAAGTCTATCAAGTTCCTCCTATTGAGAAAGTTTTTAATGATGACCAAGCTCTGGTCAATCCACCCCCATTATCTGATGGTGACATAAGGGCTGCCTTTCTCCGAATGTCCCGAGCCATTAATACTCAAGCACAAGCTGTCACTACTCAAGATTCTTTGGTGTCAAAGGGTTTTATACCCATTTGATAAGCCATGACTACCCAATCTAATCGGGAGGTTGTTTCCCGATCACACCAACATGTTGGTACCATGGCCTCCTTTGTGAGAGATTTCATTAGGATGAATCCCCCTACTTCTATGGGTCCAAATTTTAGAAATAACCCCAAAATTTCATTTATGAAACCTACAAGATCCTATATGCAATGGGGATGACTACTAGTGAAAAGGCCGAGTTAGACACTTACAAACTCAAAGATGTGTCCCAAACTTGGTACGTTCAATGGAGAGACAATAGGAACTTAAGAGGTGGACCAGTGACATGGGAGATTTTCAAGAAGGATTTTCTTGATAGATTATTTCCTAGGGATAAGAGGGAAGTCAAAGTGGTGGAGTTCATGAACCTTTGTAAAGAAGGTATAAGTGTACTTGGGTACTCCTTGAAATTCACTAAATTTTCAAAGTATGCCCTTCTTTGGTTTTCGATTCTAGAGATGAAATGGTCAGCATTTTGATGGGAGTGTCGGATGACTTGCAAGAAGAATGTCATTCGGCTATGCTATATGACAATATGAACATTTATCATCTCATGTTTCATGCTCAACAAGTGGAAGAGACAAGGTCTAATAGGAAGAGAAGAGATACCAACATGGCAAGGTATTTTGTTGGTGGTTCTTCCAAGAGTAGGCTTGACATTCAAGATAAGCCTAAGTTTAAGAAGAGGTCTTCTAATAAAGTTCCTACAAAACTTCCCAAGGCTCGTGATTATATGATATCAAACACTAAGTCGCTAAAGGGAAGAGGTACTAGCTCACCAAACAAGAAGACAACTTGTGGAAAGTGTGGCAAGAAGCATTATGGTAATTGCCTCATTGGGACAGACAATTTCTTTGGGTATTGCAAGAGTTTCCTAAGGTTAGGGATTTCCCAAATGTGAAGGGTCAAGACAAAGGTAGTGGGCAAGCTTAAGCTAGTTGTTCTAAAGTAGATCCTAAAAAGAAGAATCACTTTTATTCACTTCGCTCTAAGGTTGAAAAAGAGAGTTCTACCGACGTGGTAAACAGTATGTTACAAGTATTATGTATTGATGTATATGATTTACTTATTCCGGGTGCTTCACTATCTTTTGTTACTCCCTTAATAGCTATAAGTTTGGTATTTTTTGGACATTATAAATGTACCTTTTTTGGTAACTACCCAGATAGGTGAGTCGGTGGTTTCAAAAATGGTATATAGAAATTGTCCTATAATGTTTCTCAATAGAGTTCTTTATGTTGAATTAGTATAATTTTATATGGTCAATTTCGATGTCATTTTGGGGATGGATTGGCTGCATGTTTGTTTTGCTTCCATTGATTGTAGGACTAGAATTGTCAAGTTCAATTTTCCTAGTAAAACCATTTTGAGTGAAAGGAAAGAAATTCTATTCGCAGAGGTCGTATCATCTCTTGTCTTAAGGATTGTAAAATGATCTCAAAGGGGTGGATATATCATATTGTAAAAGTTAAAGATTTAGCATTTGAAAATCATTCCATTGAGTTAGTCCCCGTAGTAAAGGAATTTCCAAAGGTCTTTTTAATGATATTTCTAAAATCCCCCCCTAACGGGAAATTGATTTTGGTATTAACATGCTACCGGATACAAACCCCATTTTAATTCCTACTTATCAAATGTCTCCGGCCGAATTGAAAGAGTTGAAGGATCAACTCAAAGATTTACTAGACAAAGGCTTCATTAGACGTAGTATTTCTCTATGGGGCTCTCCATTTTTGTTTGTGAAGAAGAAGGATAGGTCCCTTAGAATCTACATCAATTATCACAAACTCAATAAATTCAATATTATGAACAAGTATCCTTTCCCTAGGATTCATGAGTTGTTTGATCAACTCCAAGGTTAAAGATACTTTTCTATAATTGACTTGAGATCGGGCCATTACCAACTTAGGGTGAAAGGTGAGGATATAGTAAAAGTGACTTTTCGGACTAGATATGGCCACTATGAGTTCATAGTAATGTGTTTTGGTATCACTAATGCCCTAGAAACATTTATGTGTCTCATGAATAGGGTGCTTCAAAGTTACCTAGATTCATTTGTCATTGTCTTTATTGACGATATCTTGGTATATTCAAAGAATGAGAGTGAACACAAGGACCATTTGAGAGTGGTGTTAAAAGTGCTTAAGGAGAACCAATTATTCACCAAGTTTAGTAAATGTCAGTTTTGGTTAAGGTTGGTGGTCTTTCTTGGTCATATCATCTCTAGTGAGGGAGTTGAGGTTGGTCAAAGGAAAACCAAGGGGGTGAAAAGCTGGCCTAAACCATTGACTCCAATACACATTAGGAGCTTATTAGGTCTAGCGGGTTATTATAGGAGGTTTGTAGATGGTTATTCATCCATTGCAGCTCCCTTAACTACTTTTACCCAAAAGAATAAGAAATTTGAGTAGTCGGAGGCATGTAAAAAAAGATTATAAATTTTTAAAGATAGGCTTACTTCCGTTCATATGTTAACTTTACTTGAGGGTACCAAGGGTTTCGTTGTATATTGTGATGCATCCCAAGTGGGTTAGGGTTTATGCTTATGCAACATGGGAAAGTAATAGCTTATGCCTCTAGACACTTAAGTTACATGTGAGAAACTATCCAACTCACGATCTTGAATAGCGACTATGGTATTTTCCTTGAAAATATGGAGGCATTACTTGTTTGGTGTTCATGTGGATGTGTATACGACTACAAGTGTCTACAGTAATTGTTTACTCAAAAGGAGTTTAATCTCCGACAAAGTAGGTGGTTGAAAATGTTAAAAGATTACTGCATAAGTGTTCTAGATCACCGGGCCAAGGCCAATGTGGTTGCAGATGCTCTAAGTCATATGATCATGGGTAGTGTATCACATTTAGAGGAAGCGAAGAAAGACCTAGTGATAGATGTGCATAGGTTAGCTACATTGGGTGTTAGATTGCAAGATTCTCCAAATGGTGTTTTTATGGTCCATCATAACTCTGATTCATCTTTGGTGTTTGAGGTGAAGTCTAAACAACGCTTGATCAACCATTGGTAGAGCTGAAGGAATCGGTTCTTGGTAAGCTTAATGAGTAATTCTCCTTGGGGCGATGGTGTCATGAGATGTAACATTTCAAAAATCCAAAAATGATTCTTAAAGTTTAACATAGGTTCCATGAGGTCCAAACACTATTTTATGTCCTATTTTTATGAATATATATCATATAGGAATTTTAGGAACCAAAACGTCCAAGAACGTCCATGACATCTGAAAACTAGTTCTAGGAGGTACTAGCGTGCCTAACACTATTTTAAAAGCTTTTAGAAGTCGGATATCCATTAAAATTGGTGGAAGGGTAGTTAATATATGTTTAAGATGATTCTTCATAGAAACTTTCGAGTACGACTCCCCAAGGATCAACCAAGGGCCCTTGAGGGGGACCCTAGCATCTAGGAGGTAACACTGCCTAAGTAGTATGTACCAAGGAGACATAGTAGACGACTCGTGTATGGATCGATGGGGCATCGATGCCAACCATATAACAAAAATTATACATTTTTTTTGAGGCCCTCATATGCACAGTTTCGGATAGAGACGACGGATGTGCAGCACAGAAGGACTAGTGCCCATCAACTCACAGACAAACCGTCGATCGGGGTTCCATCTGTGAGGGTCAAATATCCTGAACATTTTAACATAGTTTAATTTAATTATTAAGATATTTATGTGTTCAAGGGAGTATAATTAAGTTAAGTAACCCCCATACAAAGGCCCCAACACTCATTAGCATAAACACAACTCTAAAAATAAAATCTCTTCCTTCTCTCTTCTTTATCTCTCTAATTGGAAAACACCATTGAAGAGTATATAGGGGATGGATTAGGGGGTTGTAAAGGGACTACTTCACCATAAAATCTTCATCAAAAGTTAGGGTATGGTATCTAATTCACTTATGAGACCTCTTTCCTTAAAGGGTTCCTTCAAAATATTTTTAATAGTTGAGTTTTCATCTTGGTTCATGTCAATCACAAAAATTAGATTATGAATTGGTTTGTTTATGTTTATATTGGAAAATATGAGTAAATTAACATGTATTCTAAATTAATTATGGTATATCTTGATGATTTGGTATAGTTTCTAGATGATGATCCTGAACCATTAAGCCTAGGTTTGTTATTGACATGAATTAGGTTGAAATTGATTCAATTGACTTGGTTATTAGTTAAATTTCTATTAATTTATGTTGTTCCCTTAATCATGAACAAATAATAGTGAATTTTAGTCTTTCGTGCTAGTTCTTGAGATGATGATCTAGGTTAGAAAGTGAATTAACCTAAGTGTCTTATCTTAAGCTATGTTCTAGTATTGAATTTTTGATGTAGTGATTCTTCTAGCCTTGTTATCATGTTGATTATTGAATTATGATGTGGTACACTTAAAGTGGACTGAACTGAGGGTTTATGGAAAGACATTGATGATTAAATATTAAGGAGACGTGGTAAGTCTTATGTTGTCTATCCTTTGCTTCAAGTTGTAGTTAATTGTGATTAAGTCGTGATGTTATATTGGTGTAAGCTTTGTATTAGGATTGATAGGATGGTATGATGTTGAATGTCATGACTATGTTGTGAGGTTGATTAAGGTGTATCTAATCTCACTTATATGAAATGTAATGAAAGGAATTTTACTCTTGCAATTCTTATTGAGCTATTTATGATGATGATTATACAAGGGTTAGACCCTATGACCTAAACTAAGCTATGATTTATCATTAAATGCCTAAAGACATTTAAAAAAGGAACTCTAGCTTAGCATCGAGTGCACTAGAGTGAAGAGTGTCGCTTCCCACATAGGCAACTGAAGTACTCTTGAGATTGGAGACTACAATGAATGTAGCATAAACAGGGTCCTAAATATATCTCCTAATTCTTGAGCTATGTTTCCCCCATAGGAATACTAGCTAGTGGATCCACGTAGTTGCTATGTTTTATGTTTTGGTACTACCTTGGCAAGTAGTACGCATTCCTTTGGTGTAGGGTTTTACTACACCGAATTCCACACTAGATCATGTGGTATATGTCGGTTAGAGCAAGATGTTCCCAAACGATAAAATGAATTACAAGGATTCAACTCTAACTAGGATAACCTAAGGGGCCTAGCTTAGACTAGGTAAGGGTATGAGACTCTACCTAAGCATTGCACTAGTTATCCTTGAGGGGAGTCTTAGGAGGATGCTCTTATATACGTTTATTCTTATAATGATATATGATATGTATATGATGAACTTTCACATTGTTGATACTATATGTTGATTAGGTCACTTATGAGTATGTGTTTGTTTAGATTGTTAAAGTAAGATAAAAAGTATACCTAAGTGACATGTTATGTGAAGTAGAATGTTAGTCATGATTCTTGTTGGGTTACTTGATTGATTAAGGTTGTGAGGCTTTTCTTGATCATTGTACTTGTTGACTTGATAGGGGTTCATGAGTAATTTTATATTTTGTTATAATAAAATGATTTCCTATTCATGCTTATTGTTAAATATGACTAGATGATGGAGTTACTTAAGTATGTATATACTTTCATTGTATATATGGTTGACATGACTAGACTTGATGTTAGATCATTGTGATTAACATGCCTATGACTTAATAAATGTGAAATATTGATTGGTATGATTTTCGTTCAATATGCATAAGGTTTTAAATGAAAAATGCATACTTATTGAAATATCCTTTCTTAGCATGTTTTATAAGTATATGTGCATATGGTCTCATACATAGTACAAGTGGTGTACTAACCCCATTTCTTCCTTTTTGCCCAATATTTTAGGTTTCGGTCATTGAAGGCTCATTCCTGATGACTTGAAGAAGACTTGGATATTTTCTATCATCAAAGTGGGTAGGTCCTCCCTTTCCGAGGGCGATGCCAATATCTAGCTTATGGAAATGCTTTGTTTTCTTACACTCTTATGTTCACTATAATTTCATTTGAGTACGATTTGTATAAGCCTATATGTGGATTTTTTCATTGATGTAGGGCTATGCCCAAATTGCTATGATCGATATATATATTATGCGTATGTAGAGGCCTATGTAAACCTCCATGTACAAGTAATAAAAAGTTACGCTAAGTTGGGCTTATGAATGTGATGATACAAGATAAGAGGTTAGTCTTATTCCTAAAGAAGGGTGACGACGCTGGTTACGTCTAAAGGGTAAAGTCCGATGTGACAAACTTGGTGAGGTTGAATTATCTTACATTCAATATCTCTCTCAACTATATCTATGTAAGTTTGTGTTGATAATTGCGAAGCGCGCCACACTTATGGATTGGAACCTCCATGATACCTAGGAAACTTTCATTTTTCTTGAAAATCATATATCTTTCCATTAGAGTGTAATTACGGTGTGATTTTGCATCTATTCCTACTGTTGTGATTATAGGAATAATGAAAACTCAAAGGAATGTGGTACAAAGACTTGAGGAAATTTCCAATGCGGGAGCTCCTCCCTATGGTGATAAAGTACCTCCACTTTAAGAAGATGCTAATATGGAACAAGATCAAGTCAATCCTCCACCCTTGATGGATGGAGATATAAGGGATTCCCTCATGCAGTTGGATCAAGCTTCCACTGCTTAAGCCCAAGCTATAACGACCCTAGTAAACCGAGAGGTTGTACCCCGTCCTCATCAACTAGTTACTACTGTGGCTTCCCATCTAAGGGACCATACTTGAATGAACCCTCCTACCTTTTACAGGTCTAAAGTTGAGTAAGACCCTATAGAATTCATCGATAAATTCTATATACTCTTGGCTATGGGGTTGTCCACAAGTGAGAAGGCCGAGTTTGCCACTTATAAAATCAAGGATATGTCTCAATCATTATTTGTGCTGTGGAGGCATAATAGGCCATTGAGAGGTGGTCCGTTGACTTGGGAGATCTTTAAGAACACTTTTCTAGATCGGTTCTTTCCTAGTGAGATAAGGGAATATAAAGTTTTGGAGTTTATCAACCTTTGCCAAGGAGGTATGAGTGTTCATCAATACTCCTTGACATTCATAAAATTATCGAAATATACTTCTTCTCTGGTTTCAGATCTTAGAGATTGAATGAGACGCTTTGTGACGAGAGTGTAGGGTGATTTACAAGAGGAGTGTCATTCGGCTATGCTATATGACAACATGAAAATTTCTTTTCTTATGGTTCTTGCAAAGACTGTGCAAGAGGCAAGGGCTAAGGGGAAAATTAGATATGCTACGAGAGAAAGATCTTTTGATGGAGGTTCTTCAAAGAATAGACTTGAGATACAAGACAAGCCTAGGTTTAAGAAGTTGGTTTCAAGTCAAGTTCCTTAAAAGTTCCCTAAGGCTAGTAATGATAGGGTGTCTAACACTAAGTATAATAAGGGAAATGATACTAATTCACCAACGGATAATCCAATTTGTGGAAAGTGTGGTAAAAGGACTTTAGTGATTGCCTTAAGGGAACGGACAATTGGTTTTGGTTGTGGTAAAAGTGGGAACAAGTTTAGGGATTTCCTTAATCTGAGGGGTCAAGACAAGGGTAGTGGTCATGATCAAGAAAGTGGTTCAAATGATGTTCAAAAGAAGCAACACTTTTATGCTCTCCGCTCTAGGAGTGAGCAAGATATTTCTTTCGACGTGGTGACCGGTATGTTGAAAGTCTTAAATATTGATGTATATGCCTTACTTGATCCCAGTGCTACGTAATCCTTTATTACTCCTCTTGTATCCAAAAAAGTTTGACATTTTAGCCGATATTTTGCATTAACCTTTTATAGTATCTACCCTGGTAGAGGAGTCCGTTGTTTCAAAAAAGGTGCATAGAAACTGTTCTATAATGTTGCCTAATAGAGTTTCTTATGTTGAATTCGTAGAACTCTACATGCCTGATTTTTATATTATATTCGGTATGGATTGGTTGCAGGCTTGCTTTGCTTCTAATAATTGTAGGACAAGGATGGTGAAGTTTAACTTTCAAAATGGACCCGTTGTAGAGTGGAAGGAGAGAAACTCTATTCCTCGTGGTCGTATCATCTCTTTTCTAAAAGCATGCAAAATGATCTCAAAGATTGTCTGTACCATATTGTAAGAGTCCAAAATCTAGACTCCAAAATTCCTCCCATTGAGTCGGTCCCCGTGGTGAATGAATTTCCAGAAGTCTTTCCTAATGATCTTCCTGGTATTCTCCCGAATGGGAAAATGCTTTTTGTATTGATTTGATGCCGGATAAAAATCCCATTTGAATTCTTCTTTATCGGATGGCTCCGCCTGAATTGAAAGAGTTGAAGAAACAACTAAAAGAGTTACTAGACAAAGGCTTCATAAGACCTAGTTTTTTCAACGGGATCCTCTAGTTTTGTTTGTGAAGGAGAAGGATGGGTCATTAAAGATGTGCATTCATTACCACCAACTCAAAAAAGTAACAATCAAGAACAACAATTCTCTCCCTCGGATTGACGACTTGTTTGATCAACTCAAAGGGGCGAGTTACTTTTCTAAGATTGACTTGAGGTCGGGGTATCACCAACTTAGGATGAGAGGTGAGGATATACGAAAGACGGCATTCCACACTAGATATGCTCATTATGAGTTCTTAGTAATGCCCTTTGGTCTCATTAATGCTCCGGTGGTGTTTATGGACCTAATGAATAGGGTGTTTTACCTTGATTAATTTGTCATTTTCTTCAATAACGACATCTTGTTATATTCAAAAAATGAGGGTGAGAACATAAACCATTTGACGGTAATGTTGTAAGTACTTAAAGAACATCAATTTTTTGCCAAGTACTACAAATGTGAGTTTTTTTTATGTCGGTGACATTTATTGGTTAAATCATCTCTTGTGAGGGAGTTAAGGTTAATCCAAGGAAAATGGAGGTAGTGAAAAATTTCCTAGAGCTTTGAATCCAACCGATATTTGGAGTTTCTTGGGTTTAGAGGGTTATTATCGGAGGTTTATATAGGGTTTTGCGTCCATCACATTTCCCTTGACTACCTTGACCCAAAAGTGTAAGAAATTTGAGTGGTCGGATGCATGTGCGAGAAGTTCTTAAATGTAGAAAGATAGTCTTACTTCCACTGTGGTCTTGACCTTACTAGAGGGTACAAATGGTTTTGTTGTGTATTTTCATGCATCCTGAGTGGGCTTGGGTTGTGTCCTTGTGCAACATGGGAAGGCGATAGCCTATGCCTCTAGATAACATAATGTACATGAGTGAAACTGACTTGAGTTAGCGGCCATGGTGTTTGCCTAAAAAATATGGAGGCATTACTTGTATGTTGTTAATGTTGATATCTTTACCGACCATAAGAGTCTCTAATATGTTTTTAAACAAAAAAAAGTTGAATCTTTGACAAAGATGGTGGTTATAACTATGGAAAGACTATGACATGAATGTCCTCTATCACCCCGACAAGGACAATGTGGTTGCGGATGCCCTAAGTCTTCTGACGATGTATAGTGTATCTAACATGGAGAAAGCCAAGAAAGACCTAGTTAAGGATTTTCATAGGTTGTCTAGGTTGGGTGTGAGGTTGGAAGATTCTTCAAATGGTGGTTTCATGATTCATAAATACTCTGAGTCATCATTAGTAGTTAGGATGAAGTCCAAACAACACCTTGACAAATCATTGATGGATTTCAAGCAATCAGTCCTTGGAAATATTAACGAGACATTCTCCCTAGAGGGATGGTATTTTAAGGTTCCAAGGACGATTATGTTTTCCCTAGGTTGATGACTTGAATAACAATATCCTTGAGGAAGTCCATGGATCCCGCTACTACATTCATCCGGATTTGAAGAAAATGTTCCATGACCTTATGGAAGTTTATTGGTGGGAACATATAAAGAAGGATATAGCGGACTTTGTCTCTAAGTGTCCAAATTGCCAACAAGTAAAAACCGAACATCAAAATCTGGGCGGCTTACTATAAGAAATCCAAGTTCCTACTTGGAAGTGGAAAGAAATCAATATGCATTTCATAGTGGGTTTACCTCGGACTCAAAAGAAATATGACTCTATATGGGTGGTTGTGGATAGGTTGACCAATTCTGTTCACTTTACGCCCATCAAATCTATATATTCAGCGGAAGATTATGCTATGATCTTCATAGATGAAATTGTGTGTCGCCATGGTATTCTGTTATCCATCATATCAGATCAGGGTGCGCAATTCACATCTAGGTTTGGGAGGACATTCCAAAAAGGGTTGCGTACTAAGGTGAAGTTGAGTACCACTTTTTATCCCCAAATGGATGGTCAAGCGGAACATACTATTTAAACCCTTCAGGATATGCTTAGGTCTTGTATTATTAATTTCAAGGTGAATTGGTATAAGCATTAACCTTTGGTGGAGTTTGCTTATAATATTAGTTTTCATTCATCCATTTCCATGGTTCCCTATGAAGCCTTGTATGATACGAGATGTAGGTCTCCTATTTGATAATTTGAAGTGGGAGAACCTTCGCTTCTTGGTCTCGATTTATTTTATAAGACTTTAGGGAGATTTCATATCATAACGAATCGGTTGCAAACGGACTATAGTCAGGAAAAGTATTATGCCAATCATAGGATAATGGTTTTGGAGTTTGAAAAAGGGTACAAAGTGTATTTGAAAGTTTCACCAATAAAAGAGGTACTTAGATTTGGCTGGAAAGGGAAGTTGAGTCCTCGCTATGTGGGCCTCTATAAAATCTTGCAAAGGGTTGGTAAAGATGCCTATGAATTGAAACTTCCTAGTGAATTGGCTTCTGTTCATCCAGTTTTCCATTTTTCCATACTTAAAAAGTGTATTGTTGATCCTGAGTCTATTATTCTTATTTGAGGGTCTTGGTGTCAAGGATGACCTCTCGTATGAGGATGTTCCGTTTCAAATTATTGATAGGTAAGTGAAGAAGTTAAGAAATAAAGAGGTTGTTTCCATAAAGGTGTTATGGAAGAATCTCCTAGTTGACGGTGCAACATTAGAGGCCAAGGCCGAATGGAGTCTCCTTACCCTAATCTATTTGACAACTAAGTTTAGTAGTTCTTACTAATAATGAATATAATGAAAATAAAAATTGAAGTTCTTTGATTTTTAGTGAAGTCTTGCAAAATGTGCATTTTTGTTTTTTCCTTTATTGTGATTACAGTGATGTGAGCATTTGAACATGAAATTTTTGTCTAAGGATTTTTTGAGTTGTCTTGTGCATTTTGATATGATGAGTCTTTATGAAATGATACATAGCATGTTTATAAATTGAATTTTGACCTAATTAACTCATGTAAAGCATGTTCAATTCATGTTGTTATGAGAAATATATTCCTCATATTGTAATGTTGGTCCTTATGTGTGGCAATTGAAGTTTAAAATTGTCTTATGTAAGTAATATTATTAATGTTATTATGTATTGTTGTTAGTTGGGCTGCAAGTCTTGAGTCTGTTCCTTCCTTCTAAAGGTTTTTAGTGTCATTCGGGGACGAATGTTCTTGGGGGTATAATTTAACATCTATAAAATACAAGACAATTCTTAAATCCTAACATAGGTGACATGAGGACTAAACATTGTTTTGAGACTTATTTTAATAAATACAGGTCATTTTGGAAGTTTAAGAACCAAAACGTCCAAAAATGTCCATGACGTTCGGAAACTAGTTATAGGAGGTACTAGCATGCCTAAGCTTATTTGATGATCTTTGAAAAGTCAAAAATCCAGGAAAGTTTGTAGAAAGGTAGTTAATAGATGTTTAAGATGATTCATGTCAAAATGGACTGGTCCGAATCCCCAAGGACCAACCAAGGGCACTTGAGAAGGACCCTAGCACGTAGGATGCAACACTACTTGTGGAACAACAAAACATAAACGAAGGCTCATGTATGGATCAATAGGGCGTTGATTCCAACCGTTGACAAAAACTTAGACATTTTGTTTAAGGACCTCATATGAAATGTCTCTGATCGAGACAAAAGATGTGCAACATAGAAGGCAGAGTTCCCGTCGACTCACATACAGACCATCGATCGGGGTTCCGTCTATGAAGGTCAAATTCCCTACACATTTTAAATTAGTTTCATTTAATTAGTTAAAGGGTTAGGGGATTAGGTGTTTAAGGGAATCAAATTAATTTAAATAACCCCCATATAAAGTCCCCAACCCTCATTAGAATAAACACAACTCTAAAAAAACCTTTCTTCCTTCTCTCTTCTTTCTCTCTCTAATTGGAAGACACCAATGAATAATACATAGGGGAGGGATTTGGGGTATGTAAAAGGGAAGATTCCACCATAAAATCTTCATCAAACGTTGAGGTATGTGATCTAGTTCACTTTTGAGACCTCTTTCCTCAAAGGGTTCTTTCAAAATATTTTCAAAAATTGGGTTTTCATGTGGGTTCTTCTTAATATAAAAAAATAGGTTATGAATTGGTTTGTTTATACTTTCTATTGGATAATATTAGTAGAATAACATGTACTCTAACTTAATTATTAAAAATCTTGGTTATTTGTTATAGTTTGTAGATGATGATCCTTAACCCTTAACCCTAGGTTTTATATTGACATGAATTAGGTTGAAATTGATTCAATTTACTTGGTTATTGGTTGAAGGTTGAAGTGATATTAATATATGTTTTTACATTAATCATAAACAAATTAGAGTGAATTTTGGTCGTTCTTGCTAGTTCTTGAGATGATGATCTAGGTTAGAAAGTGAATTAACCTAAGTATCTTATGTTAAGCTATGATCTAGTATTGGATTGTATTATAGTGATTCTTCTACCCTTGTTATCATGGTTCTTATGGGATTATGATGTGGTACACTTAAATTGGATTGAATTGAGGGTTTATGGTAAGACATTGATGATGAATTATGAAGGAGACTTGGTAAGTCTTATGATCTTTATCCTTTACATCAAATTGTCGTTAATTGTGATTAAGTCATGATGTTATGTTAGGATAAGCCTTGTATTAGGACTTATAGGATGGTATGATGTTTAATTGAAATGTCTTGACTATGTTGTGAGGTTTATTAAGGTGTATATGTTATAAGGACAGTGATGACTATCAATGTGCCTTATTATGATGTGAAATGCTAAATGTGCTAACCTCACTTATATCATTTGTAATGAAAGGACTTATACTCATGCAATTCTTATTGAACTATTGATGATGATGATTATACAAGGGTTAGACCCTATGACCTTAACTAAGCAATGATTTATAATTAAAGGCTTACGACATTTCAAAAAAGGGTCTCTAGCTTAGTACCGAGTTAACTAGAAAGAAGAGTGTCCCTTACCACATAGGGAAGGTAGGAGTACTAAAGTACTTTTGAGATTGGATATTACAAGGCATGTAGAATAACGAGAATCCCAACTATATCTCTTAGTTCTTGAACTATGTTGCTCCCTTAGAAATACTACCTAGGAGATCCACGTAGTTTATATGTTTTATGTGTTGGTACTACCTTAGAAAGTAGTTCGGTGTAGGGTTTTATGACACCGGATTCCATACTAGCTCATGTGTTCTATGTCGGTTAGGGCAAGATGTTCCAAAAAGGTAAAATAAATAAAAGGATTGAACTCTAACTAGGATAACCTAAGGGGTTTAGCTTAGTCTAGGTAGAGGTATAGGACTCCTCGTAAGCATTGCACTAGTTTGACTTAAGGGGAGTCTTAGGAGGATATTCTTATGTATGTTTATGCTTATAATGATATATGGTATATATATGATGAAATTGCACATTGTTGATACTATATGTTGATTAGGTCACGTATGAGGATGTGTTGGTTTAAATTGTTAAAGTAAGATTAAATGTATATCTAAATGTCAAGTTATGTGAAGTAGGATGTTAGTCATGATTCATGTTGGGTTACTTGATTGAATAAGGTTATGGGGATTTTCTTAGTCATTGTATTTGTTGACTTTATAGGGGTTCATGGATAATTTGTCTTTTTTGTTATAATGAAATGTATTCTTAATCATGCTGAGTGTTAAATATGACTTGATGATGGAATTCCTTCAGTATATATCTACTTACATGATATGAATAGTTGACTTGACTTGACTTGATGTTGTAGTATTGTGATGAACATGCCTATGACTTAATAAATGTGAAATATTGATTGATATGGTTTTTGGTTGAATATGCACGAAGGTTTTAAACGAAAAATGCATACTTATTGAAATGTCCTTTTCTTACAATGTTTTATACGCATATGTGCATATGGTCTCATACTTAGTACAAGTGGCGTACTAACCCCATTTCTTCCTTTTTGCCCAGCATTTTAGATTTTGATCGTTGAAGGCTTATTCGAGATGACTTGAAGAAGACTTGGATATTCTCTACCATCCAAGTTGGTAGGTCCTCACTTTCCGAGGGCGATGCCATTTTTTAGCTTATGGAATTTCTTTGTTTTCTAAGACTCTTATGTTCACTCTACTTTCATTTGAGAGCGATTTTTATAATCCTATATGTGGCTTATTTACATTGATTTTGGGCTATTCCAAAATTTCTATGATCGTTTAGATGGTATGAGATGAGACAACAATCTTTTAAGACTGTGTTCTAACATATATATTTATGTATATATATATATATATATATAACCTTCCTATACGAAGGGTCTATGTATACTCAATATATATATTATGTGTGCATGTAGAGGTCTATGTACACACCCGAGTAGAAGTAATAAAAAGTTTTAAAATTTCTGCTAAATTCGAGTTATGAAAGTTATGATTCAAGCAAATAGGCTACTCTTAATCCTCAAAGAGGTGATGACCTACGTCTTCGGTGTAAACTCGGATGTTTTCGTGGGAAGGCTTGAAGATGGACATAACAAAATTTGTTGGGAAGTTTCCAAATTGCCAATAAGTGAAAGCCGGACACAAAAACTCGGATGTTTACTTCAATAAATCCAATTTCCTACTTGGATGTGGGAAGACATCAACATGGATTTTGTGGTATGTTTTCCTCACACTAAATAGCTGTATGATTCCATATGGGTTGTTGTGGATAGGTTGACCAAATTCGTTCATTTTATTCCCGTCAAGTTTACTTACTCGGCGGAGGATTATGCAAGGATCTTCATAAATGTGCTTGTTTGTGGCCATGCATTCCGTAATTCATCTTATAGGATAGGGGTGCACGATTCACATATATGTTTAGGGGGTCATTCCAAATAGGATTGGGTACCAAGGTGAATTTAAGATTTTCATCCTCTAAAGGATGGTCAAGCGGAGCGTACTATTCAAACCCTAGAGGATATGCTTATAGCTTGTGTGAATGATTTCACGGGAAATTGCGATAAGCACTTGCCTTTTGTGGAGTATGCTTACAATAATAAAACCCATTAATCTATATCGATGATTCCTTATGAAGCCTTGTGTGGTAGGATATGTAGATATAAAATTGGATGATTTAAAGTGGGTGAGTCTTCACTTTTGGGTCGCGATTTGATTTATAACTTTGTATAAGGTTCATATCATAAGGAATCACTTGAAAAAAACCTATAGCAGGGAAAAGTTTTATGCCGACCATAGTAGAAGGGAGTTAGAGTTTGAAGAAGGTGACTAAGTGTATCTAATATTTCACCTACGAAAGGGGTGATGAGATTTTGCAAGAAAGGATGTTGAGTCATCGTTATGTGGATCCCTATGATATCTTGAAAAAGATTGGTAAGGTGGCCTATGATTTGAAATTTCTGAGTAAATTGACTTCGATTTATTTGGTTTTCCATGTTTATATGCTTAAAATGTTTATCAGTGAGCCCGAGTCCATTCTTCCTATTGAGGGTCCTGTTGTACAAGAGAACCTATCTTATGAGGATGTTTCGGTTCAAATCCTTGATAGGAAAGTAAAGAAGTTAAGGATCAAAGAGGTAGCTTCAGTAAAGGTGTTATAGAAGAATCACCTAGATGAGGGTGAAACATGGGAGGCTGAGGCCAACATGAAGTCTCATTATCCTCATATATTTGATAACTAAGCTTACTAATAATGAAAATAGTTACTAAATTTGGACTTGTTTTGATTTTTGGTGAAGTTTTGCAAAAATGCTCATGTTACATTGAAATTAGAGTGAAGTTTGCCTATAGACTTGGAAATATGGCTTTTTGCTTGTTTGAGTTTATAATGTGCATTTTGATTAGGTGAGTCTTTAAGAAATAATTTTGAGTGTGTTGGTAAGTTGAATTTTGGCATAATTTACTGATATATGGTATGTTGACCTCATGTTGTTGTGAGAAGGAAATTCGTCATAATGTGATTTTGAGCCTTATGTGTGGTAATTGATGTCTTTGAATTGCTGTGTAAAAATACCATGATTGATGTTGTAAGTCATGCTGTAATATATTGTTGTTTTTGGTTGGGCTACTTTTCTTGAGTCTATTCCTACCTTCCAAATAATTTTTAATGTCATTCGGGGAAGAATGTTCCTGGGGGGGATAATGTAATACTCCGAAAGTCTAAGACGTGTTCTAGAGCCTAACATAGGTGTAAAAAGGTTTAGGAGCTTTTTTAAGGTATGTTTTAAGGTATATAAGTCAATCAGGAAGTTTAGGAACCAAACCGTCAAGGAACGTCCATGACGTACGAAAACTAGTTAATGAGGTGCTAGTGTGACTTAGCCTATTTTACTATGTTTTAGGAGTCGGAAAAGAATAAATTTTTGGTGGAAAGATGTCTAACACATATTAGAGTTTGTTCAAAGTAGAAAAATCCATGTACGACTCCCCAAGGACCAATGAAGGTCTCTTGAAGAAGACCCTTGCAAAAGTGGCTAAAAGCTCTCAAGACACAGTTTCACCAACGAATGCCATCAACGATCCGTTGGTAAATCAACGGGGTGTCGATGCCTCCGTCGATGGTCAGTTAGACAAATCCATGGGAGGCCTAATTTTACAAGTATCTGAACTAAACAACGGACAAATAAGACGGTTGGTCCTTTGGTCCGCCGATTGACACATGAGGCGTCGACGTGGTCTCGTCTGTGAAATCACAATTTTTTCTACTCGTTTTTTTTTTTGTTTTGTTAAATTAATTAATTAGGTTTTTAGTAAATTAATTAAGGGTTAATGGGGGTATTGTTAAGTTAGTTAATAACCTATATAAAGACCCAAACCTAATTAATCTAACCTAACTCTCATATTTCCCAAACCCAAATTCTCCTCCTTCTCTCTTCTTTCTCTATCCCAAGTTGAAGAAAACCATAAGAGGTCAAATTCAACAAGGTTATAGGACTGAAAATATAAAAGTTTCTCCATAAAACTTCATCAAATACTAAGGTATGAGATTTCATTAACCTTTGAGACTTGTTCCCCCAAAGGATTCCTTCAAATTGATTTCAAAAGATGAATTTTCATGTGGGTCTTTTCCAATCTCGAAATTGATCTTTCAATTGGGTTTGTTTGGATTAAATTAATCAAACTATGATGAATTATGACTATATTACACTACTTATTGATTGATTGGTCTAGTTTGTAGAAGATGTCTTGTTCCCCTTAACCTTAGGTTGTGATCTTGTACTTAACTATGTAGTATTGATGTAATTTAATAGTTAATGAGTGAATTACTATCTTACGATGTTATTTTTCAAAATGATGAATAGATTAATATGAATTATAGTCATACCATGGTAGTTCTTGAGCAATGACTTAGATGGTGAAGGAAACTATGAACTTGATCTAAGTCTTTAATTCTAGGCTATGAACTAGTGAGGGATTGTTGTGTAACGATTAAATTGGTCCTTCTATAATCTTATTTAATATTATATGATGCTATTATATCATTGTTGGGTTAAGTTGTAGGTTAATGGTATGACCTTAATGAAGGCATTAGTATGATTTTAAATTGAAATGTATTGAACTACAGATTATGAGTTGTTGGCTAAGATGTAAATGTTATGAGGATGTTGATTACTTACAAATGTGCGTTATTATGATGTGACTGTGTAAATGTACTAAACTCACTTATATGAAATGTAATAAAAGGTCAATACTCATGCAATTCAATTGAGCTATGATGATTATGATTATACAAGGTATTGACCCTATGACCTACATTAAGGTAAGATGATTAATAACGATATTCAGGACATTTCAAAAGGGAATGTAGCTTAGCACCGAGTGAAATAGTCTAAGGAGTGTACTTTCCTACATAGGGAAGGTAGTGTCACTAATATACTCATGAAATTCAAGACTACAATGCATGTAGCATAAAGAGCGTCCCAACTATATCTCCTAGTTCTTGAATTATGTTGCCCCCATAGGAATAGTTGCTAGTGGATCCACGTAGTTGTTATGTGCATGTTTTGGTACTACCTTGTCATGTATTCAACCTTCCTTCGGTGTATGGTTCCATGACACCGTATTCCACATTATCTCATATGATCTATGTCGGTTAAGACAAGATTTTCTCAAATTATAAAATGAACTAAAGGAATGAACTCTAACTAGGATAACTTGAGGGTAGTAGCTTAGTCTAGCTAGGGGTACGGGACTCTACCTAAACATTGTGCTAGTTATCCTTGAGGGAAGTCTTAGGAGGACGTTCTTATATATATGTATATTCTTATAATGTTACATGATATATATATATATATATATATATATATATGATATAGGTTATTGATGATACTATATGATGATTTGTTTCACTTATGAATATGTGTTTTGTCTCCATTTCTACTATGTGATGATATGTAATCTTAATGACATGCTATGTGAAGTTTGATATTGGTCATGTTTCTCGGTGAGTTTACATTATTGAGTAAGGTTATGGTGCTTTACTTTGTCATTTAACTAGTTCACTTAATGAGGGTTCATTATTAATGGTCTTACTTTCCTTATGTTGTAATGAACTCTTATTCATGCTTGTAATGTTATAGCTTGATAATAGGGTTGTCTTGACTATGTGTTCAAATTATGTGGATATGCATGTTGGCTTAACTAGACTTAGTTTTGTTGATCTTGGGATATACATGATCTTGAATTAATGAATATATCTTGTTGTTTGGTATGATCTTCTTGAAAGTTCATAAGGTTTTTCAAAGTGAATTGCCTATTTTAATGAAATTTCCCTTTTCTAGCATTATCTCATGATGTACTTAGTATAAGTGATGTAATAATCCCATTTTCTACCTTTTCCTCAACATTTTAGGTTCCAATCGTTGAAGGGAATTTGAGACGACTTTGAAGAAAGACTTGGAATTCTCACTCATCCAAGTTGTGTAGGTCCTCACTTTCCGAGGGCAATGTAACTATCAAGCTTATGATATTATTCTAGTTATAAGATTTCTAGTTCTTTCCTTTTCATTTGAGTACTAAAAATTGTATAGCCTATATGTGGCTTTATTATATTGATATATGGGATATGCCCAATTGATTTACTCTTAATTTAGATTGTTATGAGATGAAACATCCATTTAAGACTATTTTTATATCATATATATCTATGTGTAATAATAGTAGCATACTAAGTAATCTTCCTATATGAAGGGTCTATGTATACTCAATATGACTATATTATGTGTATGTGAGAAGTCTATGTAAACCTCAAGATAGAAATAGAAATGTTTCAAATTTTTTGCATTTTTTGATTATGAATTTAAAGATTTAACTTAAAGGTCTAATCTTAGTCCTCAAAGAGGACGCCGATGCGGGTTACGTCTACTGGGTACCCCCTAGATGTGACAAAAGTATTCCCAAATGCAATTGTTTTCCCATTTGAAAGAGAAGGAAAATGAGTTTTCTAAAAGAGTTTTGAGGATTTAGAGTAACCTCTCTTTAACTGAAAGTCCCCAAAAGAGTTATCGTCAAACCACACAAAGATTTATGTTTGTAAACATATGAGCTAGTTACATTTTGGGAGTAGTATTGAGCATCGATATTGGGAAGAGTTTGAGTTCATATTATTCAAAGTCCCCAAACACTGTATAGACAACATGGCTAAAAAAGAGTCATATTGTTAAGATGTCTTCTTAATTCTTTTTAGAATAGAATAGTTTATCCATATAATGAGCAGGTTCTGTACCCCGACATTGTATAGGATAACCCTGACAATATGCGACAAGACATTGTATCATCGCATCGCTCACAGTGATGGTTATCTATTAGAGAAACTCTCATAGAGATATTTTGTATTCTTATATATACAAAATTTACTTTGCATTTTCATATACAAGAATATTATATCTTGTATTCTTTCATACAAACTAATTTACTCTAGCATTTTTCAATACATTGAGTTGCTTTCTATTTTTTTAAAAGCTTTCCATATATTGCATGTGTTGTTGCTTTATATTGAGTTCAGTAGCATCACTTGAGTACCTTGAGTCAATCCTCATTTCACTGAGTTGAATATATTATCATTAAGTTGAGCCCTACTTTCTCTAATTTGAATTAATTTATATTTCTTTAAGTTAAGTTGAGTTGAGTGAGGGGAGAAGAGGTAAGTATATTTCTATTTAACCTGTCCAAGCTTATGTCGATGCTTTAGAATTCCCATTACATGCTCGTACGTTCCATTTACTTAGACATATGGGCTGCATCATTTAATGATACAAATATAGGTACTCAGAATCATCAACAGACGCTTCATTAATGTTGCATGATGTTCGAGTTAGCTATGGTGAGCCTCTTTACTTTCCCATATTTTCATTTACTTTTTCGCTTTGTCAGGATGTCGTGGGTCTTGTCAAGACTTTCATCTTTGTCAATTATAGGGTTCATATATAGATAATAGAGTTTTAGAAACCTATTCCTTTATTTTGTTAAATTTTTAAATACTTGAGTTTCCTATATCTTGCGACTTGAATATATTATTTCATTCAAAGTTAATCTTTTCACTTAAAGATTTGAAAATTGAATTCATTGCCTTTTATTCAGTTTTATGCTTTGTATGGTTGAGATAGTCTTCCTTTTTTAGTCAGCCATGATGATGGTTCGGTTAGGGTTCAAAAATTCTCAAGTGCCGATAAGTCCACGGTGTAGGCTTGGGTTATGACAATATTACTAAAGGTGAATGTCATGACAAGGCCAATTAAATAATAATACAAATAACTAAGAAAATGTGAAGTCTCCAAGAATTCAAGGAGGCTGACAAAAGTTATCTCAAATGGAAAGTGATCTTAACAAAAAGCCTGTGGTGATCTTCAACACATGTATTTGTATCATAATAAGATGCAGGTCAAATGACATCAGTACATTTAAATGTAACACCATTTAATATAGTCAAAGCAAAATAACTGAATGAAAAGAACGTAATAGATATAAAATTAACTCAACTCAATGTAAATAATTAATGGAATGAAAATATTTAAAAATTACAAAAGTACTTACGAAGGCCCCGCTGACACGAAGTAATTTAGAAAGATTCTTCTTTAATGATGGTGAACGGTCATGGTATCCATAGCCGCTTCTATAAAACTCAACATAATAATATATAAGAAATACATTTTAACTCTACTGGGAGATTATATAATAGACAACTATTATAATGAGCTAGGTGATGATATTACATATTGTCAATGCTGCTGGAAGTGTCTTATATTTTGTCAAGCTATTTAGTGTAATACCTCAAAAATGACTTAGGTGAAGTTAAATACTAACATGTTTTCATGAGTTTCTAAGGTCCTAAAATATATTATAATGCAGTATTCTGGCAGTATCTAAAGTATTAGGTAATTTGGAAGTGAAACTTCAAGGGACGACCAAAACGTTCAACAAATAGTCACATATGTGCTTCATGTGTGTTTTATGTGTTTATGAGTATATTATCAGCCTATGAGGTCCTTACATAAGTTATTATATTGTTTATAGTCAGTGTGTCAAGATTTATGAAGTTTGGAGGTCAAAAGTTCAAGAAGGTCCATGACGTTCGAAAGGTTTTCCTTGAAACGACCTTGTGTGTCTTGGCATATTTCGTCGAGTTTTATTTGTTCATTTTGGATGAAATTGATATGGGAGGTACTAAACTCGTGTACAAACATATTCAGGTTGAAAACGTCCGGCAAAACATCCTCAAGGACCAAACGAAGGTTCCTTGAGGAAGGACTCTTCATTTGAGCAAACGGCTGTCAAGACCATCCGCTGTTAACGGAGACAATCGATGGACAGTAGGCTGGTCGATGCCCCGTCGATGGAAGGCATGGTCAAGATTTATCCTAGTGAGATAAAGATCCCAATGGAAAGTCTTAGTCCCAAACAATGACTACCAATGATGGTCCTTTTGTGGACAAACAATCCGTTGGTTGGCATGTCGTCGATGGGTCTGTCACCTACGCAAAGTCATTGTTAAGTTGAAGGGTGAGTTGGTAAATTCACACAACGTACATATAAGAGTTTGGAGGTTACGTATAGGTATATTAGGTATTTTAAGTGGGTTGATAAGTCCTAAATGCCTACATGAATTCATTCTTTGAACCCCCCCCCCCAAAAAAAAAAAAAATATACAAAAACAAAATCTCTAAGAAATTCTCTAGAACTCCATTGAAGCACAAACTCAAGGAAGATCTTGGATTGGATATTTGAGTGGTGATTCTTCATAAATTTTGTTGATTAACATAATTAATGTATGATTTTTGATCCCTAAAACTCTATTCATCAAGGAGCCCAAAATTCAAAGAGATTTCTATGTTTTCAAAAGATGAACTTGTCCAATGTTGTGATCTATCCATGTGTTCGTACATTAAACGTTTTAAAGCATTGTATATTGATCTAATTTTTGTTATTTAGATGATTTTAATTCAAATAACTTATGAACCCACGAAATTCATGAACCCTAGTTTTTGACTACTTTATGAGTTTAGTGATATTGTCTTAATGCTTATGAATTCTAGTGTAATTTCCATAGGCTAATGAATGATGTAACAATTGTATTCAATTTATGTATAGGCTGTCTTAGATTGATAAGTGTATATTGAATTGACCTAGATTTATTTAGTATTATGATTTTTGTATTGAAATGTTGATCATGGCCATGGGTAAGAGCTTTTTATTATTAAATTCGATGATTTAGCTATGGATTGGAAGTGGTGATAATTGATTGGTGCTACACTTCCCTATTTGTCCTTATTTTATGTAATTTAGCTGTTGAATCATGTTGTGATTGGTATGGTCCACATATGGTGGCGGTGCTATGTGAATGATTTGGCATCATCAGTGTTACTTTATTTATTATGATGATGATGTCCTTGTCGCCAACTGCTTGATATACTATGATTCTTTGTGTAGTTATTTTTATGAAGTATGATCATATCTATCTACATGTAAGTAATGTGAAAGTATTTGTTCTTCTATTAATATTAGGTGATATTAGACAATGACTTTGTCTTTATGTGTGTAGTCTTAGAGTTGATGAATGATAATACCTACTTGACTATATGAGTCTATGATGGTTATATTGATGATGTTATAGTAGTGTATAGGGTGACTTATTGATAATGTTAATACCTTGCTGGTTCTAGAATGGTTTGAAATATGTGCTTAAGTGAAGTAGTGGTGTCTTGTGTGGTTGACTTATGTCCCTTTTTCTATACATGTATGAATGTGATAAATCATCTTAATCTTGTATGTATGAATGACATGACACCTTGAATGATGCTAAGAAGATCATTTACGTGGAACCTTAAACCTAGTGGTAAGGTTATGAACCTTGAAGTCGAAAGCCATAATGGTATTTTTCTTGTATGAATGATGGATTAAAGTTGGTAGGCTGGAACGACATGATATCATCCTTAGAAAAGTGATTAAGCTATCCCCTTCATCAATGAAAGGTAGCCCTAGGGAACCTCTTTGGTTATCACGACCCAAAACGGGCCGCGACTGGCACCCACACTTACTCTCCTATGTGAGCGAACCAACCAATCTAAACCCTGCCATTTCAATATAATATCAACATAAAGTAATGCGGAAGACTTAAACTCATTAATAAAAACCAATTCAATAACTTCTAAAATTAAACATCCATTATATCCCCAAAATCTGGAAGTCATCACCACAAGAACATCTATGATCAAATTACTAAACTAAGAGTATTCTAAGAAGCTAAAATAACAAAAACTAGTCCATGCCAGAACTTCAAGGCATCAAGACATGAGGAAGAAGATCCAGTCCAAGCTAGAAGCATTAGCTCACCCCGAAATCCGGTGTAATGAAGACTGGCTAGAGTTGCGGTTGAGTGGAAGACGACGGTATGTTTGCTGCACTCCACATATAACAAAGAAGGAAACATGCAAGTAGGGGTCAGTACAAAACACGAGTACTGAGTAGGTATCATCGGCCAACTCATAATAGAAAACAGTATATATCAAATAATATCATAAATCAACTACAATACTCAACATGTAGCAACAACAAGTTCTATACTCATTAATAAGCACCGCCAAGTTCACTCATGAGGACTCATGCCTCAATGCCATACCCATTTGGGAATTAGGTTCATTAGATTGAGTATATTAACATCTTTCAAGATTCATTATCTTTGTTCCTCTTGTGTCGGTAGGTGACACTCCGCTCCCCTACTACTATGTGTCGGTACGTGACACTCCGATCCCCTAATTCTATGTGTCGGTTTGTGACACCCGATCCTCTAATTCTACGTGTCGATTCGTGACACCCGATCCCCTAATTCTACGTGTCGGTTCGTGACACCCGATCCCCAAATTCTACGTGTCGGTTCGTGACACCCGATCCCCTAATCTCATCACTTTAGTTCATCAAGCCTTCTTTTATACCAAGGCATCATCAATTCTCCTTAATAAGGTAGATTAGGATTTCTTTCAAGATTAAGATTCAATAGGTTCATCATGCTTATTTTTATCACAATTGTATAATCACATTCATACAAGCATACAATTAAGCATATAGAAGGGTTTACAATACTACACAATACATATCATTCGCTATTAAGAGTTTACTACGAATAGTATGAAAACCATAACCTACCTCCACCGAAGAAATGCGATCAACAAGCTATCTTCTCAAAGCCGCGTTCTTCCTCTCTCTTGATCGATCATTTCTGCCTCTCTTTGTTCTTTCTATTTTTCTTATTCAAACCCTCTTTCTTTTACCCTAATAATCACATAATTAAGTATAAAAGATGGAAATAATAACCCACTAATTAACTTAAGGTTACCTCTTTTAACCCCCAAGTAATTAGACTTATTAACATTAACCCACTACTTTATAATTAAAGTAGGAAATAGTCCAAAAAGCCTCTTAAATTACTTAACAGAAATCCGACCCAGCCTGGGATTACGCAGCCTGTGACGGGCCGTCGTGCCTGCGACGGTCCGTCCTGCTGCTCCGTCACAGAGTTCATAGACTCAATTTCCTTGAAGAGTCTGTGACGGTCCGTCGTGTCCACGACGGTCCGTCCTGCCATTCCGTCGTGACGTTCCGAGAGTCGCTCTCAGTACCCAAATTCCTAAATTCTAAGTATTTTGGAACGAGACCCCCACAACGGTCCGTCGTGCCCATGACGGTTCATCGTGGGGTCCGTCGACTCTTCCAGTTTTTCCAGAATTAAAATCTGCTACACAAAACGACTAAACAGGTCGTTACAATAGATACCAATTTACCCATCGTTCGTCCTCGAACGATCACGAGATGAAAAACAAGAGTGAAAAGAAGTACCTGAATTTGTAAACAGTTGTGGGTATCTTTCTTGCATATCAGCATCCTTCTCCCAAGTGGATTCTTCAACTGGTCGATTCTTCCATTGCACCTTAATGGATGCAATCTCCCTCGATCTCAACTTGCGGACTTCTCTATCTAAAATTGCAACAGGCTCCTCCTCATAAGACAAGTTCTCATCAAGCAAAACTGAATCCCAACGAATGATGTAATTTCCATCCCCATGGTACCTTTTCAACATAGACACATGAAATACCAGGTGCACTCCTGAGAGTGCTGGGGGCAAGGCTAATTTATAAGCCACCTCCGCTACTCGCTTAAGTACTTCAAATGGTCCAATGTATCTTGGACTTAGATTACCCCTTTTTCCAAACCGCATCACCCCTTTCATGGGTGAAACCTTCAGCAAGACTTGTTCACCCTCCATGAACTCCAGGTCCCTAACCTTTCGATCTGCATACTCCTTTTGCCTACTTTGAGCCGCTAAAAGCTTTTCTTCAATGGATTTCACCTTTTCTAATGAATCCCTCAAAAGGTCAGTACCCCAAGGTGTAACCTCCAATGCATCAAACCAACCAATGGAAGACCTACATCTCCTCCCATACAATGCTTCAAAAGGAGCCATATCAATACTTGAGTGATAGCTATTATTGTATGAAAACTCCGCTAAGGGTAAGAAGTTATCCCAATGACCACCAAATTCTATCACACATGCTCGAAGCATATCTTCCAATACTTGAACCGTTCGCCCAGACTGTCCATCGGTCTGAGGGTGAAATGCAGTACTAAGGTCCAACCTAGTACCTAATTCTGCGTGCAATGTTCTCCAAAACATAGAAGTAAACTGCGTACCTCTATCTGATATGATGGAAAGTGGAACTCCATGCAACTGAACAATTTCCGAGATGTAGAGTCTGGCTAACTTCTCTGCATTCTAAGTCACCTTAACCGGAATGAAATGAGCATACTTAGTTATTCTATCCACAATTACCCAAATAGAATCAAACTTGCCCAATGTCTTTGGAACACCAACCACGAAATCCATTGCAATTCTCTCCCACTTCCATTCAGGAATGGGCATTCTCTGAAGTGTTCCTCCGGGCCTCTGGTGTTCATACTTTACTTGTTGACAATTTGGACATTTGGCAACAAACTAAACAATGTCACGCTTCATTCTTCTCCACCAAAAATGTTGCCTTAGGTCACGTTACATCTTGGTTGCCCCAGGGTGTATAGAATATCCAGAAGTATGAGCCTCTGTAAGAATAGTGTGGATCAAATCATCAACACGGGGCACACATACCCTTCCCTTAATTCTCAAAACACCTTCCTCATCCATTATCGCTTCTTTAGCCTCTCCTCGCAACACCATATCCCGAATTCGTCTTAGTTTCTCATCATTAAACTGTTTCCCCTTGATCTTGTCAAGAAAAGAAGATCTCGCCTCGATACTGGCCAACAATCCTCCCTTCTCATTTACTTCTAACCTCATAAAGTCATTAGCCAGAGTCTGAACCTCTCTAGCCAATGGGCGTCTAGAAACTTGTAAGTGGGCTAAACTACCCATGCTCCCTGCTTTTCTACTTAAGGCGTCTGCCACAACATTAGCCTTTCCCGGGTGATATAAGATGGTAACATCATAATCCTTCAGTAGTTCCATCCACCTCCTCTGTCTCAAATTCAAATCTGTCTGAGTAAAGACATACTGTAGGCTACGATGATCCGTATAGACTTCACACTTAACCCCATATAGATAGTGTCTCCATTGCTATAATCCAAACACCACCGCAGCCAACTCTAAATCATGGGTCGGATAATTACGTTCATGCACCTTTAATTGCCTCGAAGCATAAGCAAACACATTCTTCTCTTGCATTAGCACTGCACCCAAACCAGAATAGGATGCATCACAATTAACAATGAAGTTCTTACCCTATACTAGCAAGGTAAGGATAGGTGCGGTAGTCAGAAAGGTCTTGAGTTTCTGAAAGCTTTCCTCACATTCATCAGACCATACAAATGGAACATTCTGCTTAGTCAAGTTCGTCAATTGGGAAGCAATAGAAGAGAATCCCTTGACAAATCGACGGTAGTAACTGGCTAAACCAACAAAGCTTCTTATTTCTGACACATTAGTAGGTCTTACCCAATTCTTCACTACTTCGATCTTAGAAGGATCCACCATAACTCCATCCTTAGAAACCACGTGCCCCAAGAAGGAAACTGAATCTAGCCAAAACTCACACTTGGAGAATTTGGCATAAAGCTTTTTCTCCCTCAACATTTCCAACACAATTCTCAAATGCTCCTCATGTTCCTCCTTACTCTTGGAGTATATCAGTATATAATCAATAAATACGATCACAAAGAGATCCAGATATGGCTTAAAAATCCCGTTCATCAAGCTCATGAAAGCAGCAGGGGAATTCGTTAGTCCAAAGGACATTACCAAGAATTCATAATGCCCATACCTGGTTCGAAAAGCAGTCTTGGGCACATCTGTTGCCCGTATTTTCAATTGATGGTAACCAGACCTCAAGTCAATCTTAGAGAAGACACAAGCACCTGGTAACTGATCGAACAAATCATCAATACGAGAAAGACGATACCTGTTCTTAACAGTTACTTTATTTACTTGCCGGTAATCTATGCACATCTGAAGACTCCCATCTTTCTTCTTCACAAACAAAACAGGAGCACCCCAAGGGGATGCACTTGGTCTAATGAAGCCTTTGCTCAACAACTCTTGAAGTTGAGCCTTTAACTCCCTTAACTCAGCGGGAGCCATTCTATAAGGGGGTATAGAAATGGGGCGAGTACCAAGTTCAAGATCGATGCAGAAGTCAATATATCTATCCGGTGGCATACTAGGAAGGTCTGCAGGAAACACATCTAAAAACTCGCGGACTATCGAAACCGACTCAATTGAAGGTACTTGGGTAGTATCATCCCGAAGGTGTGCCAAGAAAGCTAAACAACCCTTACTAACCATTCTCTTAGCACGAAGGAAGGAGACGATACGAACCGTATTGGAAGTGTAGTCACCCTCCCACACTAACGGATCTGTCCCAGGCTTGGCTAACGTCACAGTTTTAGCATTACAATCCAAGATTGCAAAATATGGAGAAAGCCAAGTCATACCCAGAATTACATCAAAATCAACCATTTCTAAGATAACCAAGTCTACATGAGTATTGATCCCCACAAAAGTCATCAGACAAGACCTATATACCTTTTAAACTATCACAGACTCACCCACCGGAGTCGAAACACGAATAGGCATGTCAAGCAATTCACAATGTAAATTAAGACCAGTAGTAAATGAGGAAGATACATATGAAAATGTGGAGCCAGGATCAAATAATACAGAAGCCATGCAATCACAAACCAAAAGATTACCTTTTATAACAGCATCCGATGCCTCCGCTTCAGACCGCCCAGGGAAAGCGTAGCAATGGGCCCTATCGCCTGTCTGCCCGTTGCCCCTACCATGTTGTGCTGTAGTGGCTCCAGTTTGCCCGTTACCCCGGCCATTTTGGTGACCACCATTACCTCGGCCACCGCGTTCTCCAGAATAACGGCCTCTACCATGACCACCTCTACCTCTAGCTATTGGGGGTCTATAACTCTGTTTTGGACGATTCCTCCTAACATGTCCAGTCTCCCCACATCCATAACACTCCCTGGAGTCAAGCATAGGTCTCTTAGAGAAGTGTTGACCGGTCTGAGGTGAACTCCCAACTACAGTCTGTAGTGAGACTGAATTTGTCGGACTGAGTAACCTCCTGAACCCTGTCCTCTAGAGTAAGAACCATTAAACTCACCTCCCTTTTGAAACCTTTTTGATGTCGATGCCATGGTGAAGTCATCTGGCTTCACTTCTTCCACCTCTATCACGAAGTCTACCACTTCATGAATGGATTTAGCCGTAGCCGCTACCTGTAAGGCTGAAATCCGCAATTCTGACCTCAAACCCTTCACAAAACGACGAATCCGCTCTTGTGGACTGAAACATAGTTGGGTGGCATACCTGGATAATGCACGAAACATAGCCTCATATGCATTAACCGACATCCTACCTTGCTCTAGGCTCAAGAACTCATCTCTTTTCCTATCCCTCAAAGTCCGGGGGATATACTTGTCCATAAACAAGCTAGAGAATGATGCCCAAGTCATAGGTGGTGCCTCTGTTGGTTGACACTCAACATGTGACCGCCACCACATTTTTGGCGTTCCCTTGAAACTGATAAGTCACAAACTCAACACCGAACCATTCTACTATACCCATTTTGAGTAGTAGCTCATGACAGTCAACCAGAAAATCATAGGCATCCTCAGATTCGGCACCCTTGAAAATCATAGGTCCTGTGGTCAGACGAGGAAACGTGCCTATTTCCAATGAGGCATCCATGCGGGGAGCCATAGTAGCTGCATGTTGTACCTCCGGAATCGGAGGTGTTGGTGCAGAAAAAACACTGGAGGCGTCTGGCCCTGATCAGATAACCCACTAAGATAAGCAAGAACCTGGTTGATCATTTCTGGGGTAGGTTGGGGTGGAAATTCCTCATTTTGCTCTTGTTCAGTCTCCCCATCCTGGCCCTCTCTTACCATTTCCTCAGTTGGTGGAGGAGTCACCTCCCTAGTACCAGATGGGCTAGGTGCTTGTCCTCTTCCTTTAGAGGACGTCCTCCCACGACCTCTTCCACGGCCTCTTGTCACTACTCCTCTTCGAGCTACAGCCCAGTGGCTGGCTTAGACGCACCCTGTTCTGCCGGTGATGGTGTTGGCGTAGTTGTTGCTCTAGTTCTAACCATCTGCAAAATAGAGTGAAGATGGTCAGATACCAATTCGTATCACCTAGATACCAATTGGATCCAAGTAATAGCACGAAAGAAAGGAAGAATGGAATTTTCCTAAAGTCTTATAGCCTCTCAAAGAAAAGTAAAGGTTCCTTAAGCTCCCCCTAACCTGTTCCTTATGATGACCTACCAACGACCTATGTTCTGATGATGATGACCTAACCAATGTTGTCACCCCGACCCAAAACGGGCCGCGACTGGCACCCACACTTACCCCTATGTGAGCGAACCACCAATCTAAACCCTGACATTTCAAATAATATTAAATAAAGTAATGCGGAAGAACTCCTAAAATCAAAACCAATTCAATAACTTCTAAAAATTCAATCATCCATTATTTCCCCCAAAATCTGGAAGTCATCACAAGAACATCTATGATCAAATTACTAAACTAAGAGTATTCTAAGAAGCTAAAATAACAAAAACTAGTCCATGCCGGAACTTCAAGGCATCAAGACATGAGGAAGAAGATCCAGTCCAAGCTAGAAGCATTAGCTCACCCCGAAATCCGGTGTAATGAATACAGGCTATAGTTGCGGTTGAGTTGAATACGACGGTATGTTTGCTGCACTCCACATATAACAAAGAAGGAAACATGCAAGTAGGGGTCAGTACAAAACACGAGTACTGAGTAGGTATCATCGGCCAAGTCAAAATAGAAAATAGTATATATAAAATAATATCATAAATCAACTACAATACTCAACATGTAGCAACAACAAGTTCTATACTCATTAATAAGCACCGCCAAGTTCACCCACGAGGACTCAAGCCTCAATGCCATACCCATTTGGGAATTAGGTTCATTAGATTGAGTATATTAACATCTTTCAAGATTCATTATCTTTGTTCCTCTTGTGTCGGTACGTGACACTCCGCTCCCCTACTACTATGTGTCGGTACGTGACACTCCGATCCCCTAATTCTACGTGTCGGTTCGTGACACCCGATCCCCTAATTCTACGTGTCGGTTCGTGACACCCGATTCCCTAATCTGATCACTTTAGTTCATCAAGCCTTCTTTTATACCAAGGCATCATCAATTCTCATTAACAAGGTAGATTAGGATTTCTTTCAAGATTAAGATTCAATAGCTTCATCGTGCTTATTTTTATCACAATTGTATAATTACATTCATACAAGCATACAATTAAGCATATAGAAGGGTTTACAATACTACCCAATACATATCATTCGCTATTAAGAGTTTACTACGAATAGTATGAAAACCATAACCTACCTCCACCGAAGAATTGCGATCAACAAGCTATCTTCTCAAAGCCGCGTTCTTCCTCTCTCTTGATCGATCGTTTCTCCCTCTCTCTGTTCTTTCTATTTTTCTTATTCAAACCCTCTTTCCTTTACCCTAATAATCATATAATTAAGTATAAAAGATGGCAATAATAACCCACTAATTAACTTAAGGTTACCTCTTTTAACACCCAAGTAATTAGACTTATTAACATTAACCCACTACTTTATAATTAAAGCAGAAAATAGTCCAAAACGCCCCTTAAATTACTTAACAGAAATCCGACCCAGCCTGGGATTACGCAGCCTGTGACGGGTCCTCGTGCCTGCGATAGTCCTTCTTGCTGCTCCGTCACAGAGTTCAGAGACTCAATTTCCTTGAAGAGTCTGTGACGGTCCGTCGTGTCCACGACGGTCCGTCCTGCCATTCCGTCATGACGTTCAGAGAGTCGCTCTCAGTACCCAAATTCCTAAATTCTAAGTATTTTGGAACGAGACCCTCACGACGGTCCGTCGTGCCCATAACGGTTCGTCGTGGGGTCCGTTGACTCCGCCAGTTTTTCTAGAATTAAAATCTGCTACTCAAAATGACTAAACAGGTCGTTACATTGGTATGGTGAATGTTATTAGGTTATGAACATGATATAGAACCCATTCAATTGATCCTTTAATGAAATTACTCTATGAGAACAAAGGATAGCACCGAGTAAGTATGGTTTGGGAAGTATCTCTAGTGAAGAATGAGATTAAAGTACAAAGAAACCCTTCATATTCCTTTACCATGTGTGTACATGGGATGTGTCCAAGTTCTACCATTGGCAAGTGGAACACCCTCCACTAGAGTACGTTACACCTCCGAATCCCATGCGTTTCTACGATGGTCTATGTCGATTATTGACTTTTCTCTTCATATGGAATACCGATTAGTATTGTAGAAGTTCAATGAAGTTTAGGTGGTCGTAGGAGACTATATCTAGACATTTCAAAATAGGTTTTGAAGATGTTAGTGAGTGTCCCTAGGTATTCTCCAAGACCATTAAAATCCTTATGTGATAATGACTCTTAAATGAACTAATGAATATATTGATTTAAGTTAGAAGCATGTTAAAATGAAGAATCACTTATCTAGATTAGTTAAAGGTTGTCTAGTTAGGGTGTGTAGGGGTCATAGGAATGGTCAATTCGTATCTTACTTAGATAAGTCTTAAAAATTACTCTAGTTAGAAAAGTTGGTTGGTTAATTAGACATGAATCAAACATAGGTAGTCGCAAAGATTATTTAGTTAATCTTGCAGAGGTCAAGTATGGACATTGTCTTATTGATTTACTTGACTAAGTATTTTGATAACCTTTGTGAGGAGAATTTCATATTACATGTATGTTGTTGATTAGGTGAGAATGATCTTATCTTAGGTAGTCTAAAGGATCTCTTATGAGTGTGTGAAGGGATTGTATGGGGGGTCGTTTCATGATTCTCTCAAGTGAACCTTAGAATAACCTTTGGTAGGAGGATATCATCTTTATGTGTTGGGTGTATTGTAAATGTGTGTATCCAATGTGAAGTTGAGGAACTTCGTTGTAGCAGAGAAGGAGTTCACTATAAAAGTTAATTAGTTCTCTGTAATGCTCCTTCAAATATGATAAAATGCTTATATGACTTCTTATGTATTTCTAAGGTGTTAAATGTTGTTCATATGCATATACTATGACGTTTTAATCAAAACTAGAAAATTTCCATTAAATGTCCATTTTCATGATTTTTATGTATTATGCAATCTTAGTACATGTGTTTGTACTAATTCCATGCTTTTATTTATCTCTAAAGTGATTCATAGGTGAATGTGCTTTTGTGAGATAAAGCTTGGATTATATGATCTTTCAAGAAAGTTGAAGTATGTCCTCATTTGACTTAAAGGCATAGATGTCTTTGGTTTCTTTTATTGTAGGATTGTAATAGACTTAGTAGAACTATATTTCTATTGTATGGAATGTGTCCCAAGTACTCTTGTATCGAGTATTTCATGAAAAACGACTTAGTATTTCCTATGAGTTTTATATGAAAGCTAATTTTTAAAGACTATTCAAATGTTGTCAAAAGTATTAATTCCACACTACTTTTCATGTATATAATATGTATATATATATATATATATATATATATATATATATATATATATATTATAGATATATATATAATATATATATATATATATATATATATATATATATAAATATATATATATATACATACATATTTATATACATACATATTTATATACATACATATTTATATACATGAAAAATAGTGTGGAATTAATACTTTTGAAAGACTATTCAAATATTGTCAAAAGTATTAATTCCACACTACTTTTCATGTATATATATATATATATATATATATATATATATATATATATATATATATATATATATATATATATATATATATATATGCGATGAACGATAAGAAAGGATCTTGTACTAGACCTTCGAGAGGTCAAGTACGATGTACCATGACCTAAGAAACACCCTAAATTCTAGGGTGTTCATGCGTATCGTGACATTTTAGACACATCAACAAAGTGAATCCACTATGATATACTCGAAGATACTAATGTCTCAACTAAAAAATATGATCCTATACCCATTTTTGAAAGACAGGTTTATGGGGGCTGTAAGTTATCTGAGCTCGTTCTCAATATGACTTCCAATTATATATAAAATGTTTCTCAAATTTATGAAAACATTCTTTTCACATCGTGAAGAAACCTTAAATATGCAAAAATGGGATATAGGATCACGAGTGCCCAAAGCTCACCCTCTTGGCATATCCTAAGTGTACTAAATAAACTGAAGTCACGGAATATAAATCATAATATAAACCGCAATGATGGGTAATACCCATAAAATATTTGAATATATAAAATTGAGAGTTTAACTTCAACTGTAAGGTCAAAATCAAATGCTAAAGTTTAATATAACTATGTATGAAAATAGCCTCTAACTTATTAGAAGTCATGGGACATACCCTAGCTAAATCTAAAAAAATGAAACTAAAGACTATAAGCAAAGAAAACATGTTTTTCGTCATCAAAAAATGAGAACTCGCCACTTATACTACTGAGTTGAATGCCGGGAACTGATCTATCTGTGATCTAGAAGCTGAGAACTTGAACCTAAATCACGAGAAGATGTAGCAAAGTATATGTCAGTACTTGAAAGGTACTGTGCATGAAAGATAGATAAAGTTGAATAATAAATATAACTGAACCAAAGCATATATTTGAGCAATGATAAGAGACAAACATGATACTATACTGAGAATACTGAGCATGAACTAACTGGATGCAATAACAATGTTTACAACATGTTGAGACTAAAATAAAATTGTAAGTTTGTAACTGATAACATGGTCAATTCAATAGAATCTTATTGTAAGGGAGATACTAATAACTGACATAAAACCACATGAACTAAATGTGGAGTTTGATGTATACATTCCATCGAGACGATCTGGTATACACTGCGAGAGGTATAGAGGCATGATCATTAAATTGTAGTGCACATAGATAGGACATATATACCTAGAGGGAAACATAGTTTTGGGACTATTCAGGTATGCTAAATCCTAGTCCAATCGATAATAAGATACTCCCAATTAGAATGTATATAATAAATTTTGTTAATAAAATGTGAAGTAGTAGATATGTCAATTACTAACATGCAACTTCTGAGAATCCAACAATTACGACTGATAATGTGATGTTCGTAAATTAAGAATGCATGTATAAAATCAATGGCCTCACATGTGTAATTCATGAACTAAAATATCACATAGGTAGGGTAATGAATTTATCAAAGAATCTCCACAAAACGATACAAAAATCATGATAATTTTATTTAGATTATTCTAACAACTAAAACGAAACAATTTCTACCAATCAAGAAACCCTATGTCTAAATAATATTAAGGGTATCAAGTATCTGACTGAAATATATGGACCTATGGGTCAAAGGAACCCACTAGTAAAATACGACATACCCGGTGACGAAATTCACGATGAAATCTTTTGATTTTTGGGCTTGAACTGATGATAATTTTTGCGATCATGAACTAGGTCTCGGTATACTTTCTCCTTTTTTTTCTTTATGTTTGATGAACTTTTGGTGAATAATTGATAAAGGTAAGTTCTAATCATTTTAATAGTCTAAAAAATACAAAACCATATAGTTTAGGGGTTAAATGACGTAGTTTAGGGGTCCAACACATATGAAAAAGACCAAACGACCCTGACATAAAATCTTCTGAAGCAACCCACGAGATTGATCGATGGCCCATCGACTATCCGTGATTTGTCCTTTTATTATGTCGATTGACATTAGAAGATGGGTTCTAGGGGTCCTAATGATATTGACCTACAGGCTGATTAATAGTTCGTGGACTGATACATGACCTGTCTGGTCATTCCATCAATAGACTTTAGATAATGGGTTTTGGAGGGTCCGCACGTTTCAACCTAAAAACTAATTATCGATCTGTGGACTTATCCATGATCCGTGGACTAATCCATTATTTATACTATCATTCCATTGATTGACTTTAGAGGATGAGATCTAGGGAGGGCTGCAAGAGGCATCCATAGACCACTAGGACAGACCGTGGGTCACACTATGATCTATGTGTTGCAACTGCAACTTCTGGAAATTTATTGGTTTGGTTTGTTGTTAGATATAGGGTGTCACATTGTCCCCCCATTCAGAACATTCATCCTCAAATGATGTGTAATATATTTGAATAGGGAATCAAAGAGATGCAAACTCTGAAACTAATTTGTTGTAACTGATTCTTGACTGAACTAAGTTCCAACGACATGCAAATACGCGAATAATGTAAGTACAAGCTAAAGGAAGATGATACTTGTAACACCTCTAAAATGACTTAGATGAAGATAGATTGTAACACATGTTCCATGAGGTTATGAAGTCTTAAAATTCTATATGATAGTGTTTTGAGGCAGTGTTTAAAGTATGGATGTATTTGGAGGTCAAACGTCCAAGAATGACGTCCAAGAAGCTGGAATGTTTCGCCTTGAGATATCTTTTGTGTTATAGTGTACCTTGGCATGTTTTATGTGTTGTTTGGAGTTTAAATTTATAGGAGATTTTCCTAAAAAGTATACAAGGGTATTTAGGTTTGAAATGCCCAGGCATGATTCCCCACCAAGGGGTCCTTGAGGAGGACCCAACCTTGGGCTTGATAGCTACCTAAGGCAACATCCAACTACAAATAGAGGGAACCACTACGCGTCCAATTACACATGAAGGGAAACAATACGCGTCCAATTACACATGGAGGGAACCATTCCGCGTTGCGTACTTGGTTCATAGAGGGCCAAATTTTGGTCCGTGTTGCGGTCTCTATTGTCTGGGATTTTTTTACCCAAAATCATTCGGGAGCAATTCCGCATTGCCGACATGTTTCCCTGTGAAATCCCAAAAATTTAACTTTAGACTGACTTGGTCAAAAGATCCTATAAGTGCAGGGGTATTATGGGTAACCTGTGTACTAGTTATATATGGTTATTAGGTGTATTTAAACCTCAAGTCACCATTTAAATAAAAACCCTCCTATCCAAAACAAAACTTCTCCATCTAGTCTCTCTATAAACGTCCATTGATGAAACTTTGAAGCTCCAAGGAAGAAGATAGATTTTCAAATTTTTTCTGCATCAATTTAGTGGGATTTTATATGGTGTTGTATCCTTAAATTTTTTTTCTTAATTGAGTCAATTTCAATGGTTTTCAAAGATGATCAAAAAGATGAATTCTCTTTTTTTAATCTAGCTATCGATTCTTGCATAAAATATTTTATATCAATGAATTATGATTGAATTGGTGTTAATATGATGATTTTTGATCAAAAACTCGATGAAGCAATGCAAATCGTGATTTCCTTATTTTGACTAAATTATGGGTGATTTAATCATGTCTCAATTGTATTGATTTTTTATATATATTGCATTGGTCTATTGATATATGTATGAATTATGTTAGGATTGTATATAGGCTGTCTTAGTTTAATGGTTTTCATATTGGGTATTATTAGATCATTGTTATTATTGGGTTTAATTAATTATCAAGTATATTGGTAAGAGCCTTTGTGGATTTAATTGGTTGAATTGGCTATGTATTGGAGATGTTGTGGTTGGAATAGTGGCATGTTGGCCTAAACTCTTCTAGTTTGTGTAGTATAGGTATATCAATAATCATGCTTTGTATGGTCCACTTATGGTGGTTTTGCTCATATGTATACTTGTCAGTAATGTCGTCTCATCGGCATTACTTGATGAATTATTATATTATCATATAATAACTTCAATATCTGAGTATTGTAATGGTCTTGATGACTTATGTGTATACGTGAAGTCAAAGTATGTGTTCTTCTAAGTGAAGTTCCAACTCATACGCTACATTTCCAATTTTCTTTGTTATTCTATAAGGTTCAGTATACCGGGGACTAAGCTTTCCCTTCTTACCAAACCTCATAGAAACCTTCGTAGGTTAAACTTATAGATACATTCAGTCATCCACATCCAAGTCCAATGGCCTTCTCCTAACATCTATGTAGGACTTTTGACGACTCTTTGTCGTCTTCAATTTCACCTGTATAACCTTAAGCTTCTCCATGGATTTGTGAACTAGATATGGTACTATCAACCCTACTTCAAAAAGTTTGAACTGCCCACTAGGAGATCTGTGTTCTTCCATAAAGATCTTTATATGGAGCTATTTGGATGCTCAAATAGTTGTTGTTGTAGAAAGCGAACTTAATGAGAGGTAGGTGATTATCCCAATTCCCCTTGAAATATCTCACACAATCTCTCAACATGTATCCTAAGGTATTATAGTATGCTTGCTTGTCCACCCGTTTGAGGATGAAAAGCAGTGCTTATGTTAACCTTTGAAACTAAACTTTTCTAGAAAAACATTTAGATCTCTGCAGTAAATTGTGCACCTCCATCTGAAATAATGGATACCATAAATCCATGAAGTCTTACCATTTCTTGAGTGTATAAATTAGCATAATCCTCTGCCGAATGAGTGGTCTTTACCGGAAAGAAATTGGATGTTTTTGTCATTCTATAAAAAATTACACAAATAGAGTCATGTTGCTTGCGAGACCTTGGCAAGCATGTGATGAAGTGTATATTAATAATCTCCCACTTAAATTATGGAAATTCTATGTTCTTAGCCAACCCTCCAAACCTTTGGTGTTCCACTTTACTTGATGGCAATTCGGGCATTTAGAAACAAACTCAACAATGTCTTTATTCATACCTTTCTACCAGTATACCTCTCTCAAATTGTGGTACATCTTGGTGGAACCTGGATGAACGGAATATCTTAAGCTATGAGACTCCTCCATGATCCTTTCTTGGAGTCCATCCACTCTTGGTACACATAATATACCTTGAAACTTTAGTACACCACCTCCCCCTTGTTGAAATGTCAAAACTCTTTGCTTATTAACATTCACTTTCAAATCAAGAAAAATGGAGTCTTTGTCTTTTTCTTCTTTCACCTCTAACCACTAGTGATTGTTAAGATTCATTAGTCACCACTATTATTCTTCTGTTGAATCCATATGTCTTACTCCTAAGCGTGCAAGTCTGTACACATCTTTGGTTAATTCTTTCTTTTCTTCCTCAACGTAGGTTGTACTCCGTATGTATAACGTGCTTAAAGCATCAAAAACCATATTGGCGTGACCTGTATGTTAAATAATACTCAGGTCATAATCTTTGAGTATTTCTAACAACCTATTTCGTGTGAGATTTAGGTCCTTATGTGTGAACACATATTTTAGGCTCTTGTGGTCAGTGAATATATAAACATGAACACCGAACAAGTAGTGATGCCATATATTCAAGGCGAATACCACAACCACCAACTTTAAGTCATGAGTTGGATAATTCTTCTCATGCACATTCAAGTGTCTAGAGCAATAAGATATAACCTTGCCATTTTGCATTAGTACACAACAGTAACTAACTCTTCATTAATCAAAGTACACCACAAAACCTTGAGTGCAATCTGGTAAGGTGAAAATTAGAGTCGTGGTCAATCTCTTTTTCAATTCTGATAAGTGTTTCTCACAAGCTTCAAACCATTGAAATTTAACTTTCTTCTAGGTCAACTTGGTCAAAGGAGACAAGACAGATGAAAACCCTTCGACAAATCTTCTATAGTAGCCAATTAAACCCAAGAAACTGCTTATATCTATTGAAGATGTGGGTCTAGGACAACTCATAGCTGCTTCTATCTTTTTAGTATCACCATTAATATCATAACCGCAAACTATGCATCCCAAGAGTGCCACAGACATAAGCCAAAACTCACACTTGGAAAACTTAACATATAACTCATTATATATCAAAGTCTTAAGAAATATCATAAGGTGATTAACATGATCTTCTTCAATCCTAGAATAGATTAGTACGTAATCAATGAAAACAATAACAAACATATCTAAATAAGATTTGAAGACTCTATTCATAAGATCCATGAATGCTGCAGACACATTGGTCAGACCAAAGGATATGACCCAAAAATCATAATGCCCAAATCTATTTTTAAAAGCTGTCTTTGAAATATCACATTCCCTAACTTTCAACTGATGGTAGCCCAATCTTAGACAAAATTTCGAGAAGAAGGAAGTTCCCTAAAGTTGGTCGAAAAGATAATCTATCCTTGGAAGAGGATACTTATTCTTGATGGTAACCTTATTCGTTTGGTGGTAGTCGATACACATCCTAAGGTAACCATGGTTATTCCTCTCAAACAAGACAGTAGCGCCCAAAGGTGAGACACTTGGTCAAATAAAACCTTTATCCAATAGATCTTTCAACTGTTCTTTCAACTATTTTAACTATGTTGGAGTCATTCTATATGGCGTAATAGAGATAGGAGAAGTATCTAGGATAATATCTATGCCGAAGTATATTTCTCTTAGGAGGAATTCTTTGTAGATAATCAGGAAAAATATATAACGACCCGAGAGTACACCCTAGAAGTTAGAATACTCTTAAGTCTCCACATGGCATACTTGACCTCACTGAGGTCTTGCACAAGAATCTTAGCTATCATTCATTATATAACTATTAAAAGTAGTGCAAAATTATAAATTTTCATTATATCATTATAAGAAACTGTTCATCATTCTAAGGAACAAGTCTCATCATCACAATCCAACTTAAAGACACATCTTAATATCATAGGGTCACAACCCTTTACATTGGATGAAAAGTACTAAGTCTTAACATGATGGAAATGCTAAAAGAAACATGGACTATGTCCTCGAACGTATGAGACATACCAATCTTGAGAGAATCAATTTCCAAGATTTTCCTTCTAAGAACCTTCACTTTCCTTCTACCTATTCTACTAAAAATATAGAATAGTATGGTGTTACTACAAACATTTTACTAAGTATGGTAATATGCAAAACCATGCTAAAAAGGACATTTTAGTTGAAACAAACTTTTCATGCTATTTTAGTAAAACCTTCATTAATAAACTTAACAAAGCATTAAATAAGTCACCATGTATCATATAAAGTAACACTTCCATAAATCAAAACATATAGTAATATTTAATAGTAACCCATTTATCACATAGACCTTCTTATCCAAAGTTATTCTAAGACTCACTAGTTAACACATGAAGAGACCACCCATAGTACCTCTTCAATGCATATCTAAGTTATCCTTAAGACTACCAAAGATAAGAATTATCATTCTAACTCAAGAGGTCAACATACATGCATTTCAAAACTTCACATAAAAACCATCCTACAAGATAACGCCCATGTTACACTTAGTGCAATGTCAAAGGAGCATCCTATACTACTACTTTCACTTGGTGCTTCTTACGAATCACCACAGATTAGGCACATGGCATTCATCATGGCCCGACCAAAGAAAACACCTAGAAGGAATTGTATTCTCAAATCGTGCCACATTGTAATTGACATCTTGGAGGTCTTGTACAAGTTGTCTGACATCATTCATTGCATATATGTTTGAAAAGTAGTGAGGAATTAAATATTTTTATACGAAATAATAATACTTCAAAATATCTTTCATAGAATATCATAGGTAAGACAAAGTCTCAAAGTCGCCATTTTAGACACACAAATTTCTTGGATCACGACCCTTACATCAATAAATATAAATATCTAAGTCTATTACAATGTCTTTAACAGAGAAAACTAAAAATAGTGATGTCCTTGAATCTGTTGAGGACATACCACAAATTTGCTTCAATAAATGGTAATATCCACATCTCACTTCAAAGGCTCCTCTAAAATTCCACCAACACCTTTAGAGATAAGATAACATATATGGAATCAGTATATTAGAATTCACTAATTATGGTGACATGCAATTTAATTCATTCACAAAAGAAAATTTGTATAAAACATGCTCATTTTGGAGAAAAAATCATATGAAAAGTATAAGAATCATTTAAAAATTGACATAATCACACATAACTCACTTTACACAATATGATATCAAGATCACTTCATCACATAAACATGAGAATCTCCTACCAAACGTTATTCTAAGGCTCACTTGAGTGAGTTATGAAGTGACCGCCCATACAACCCTTGCACACACATCTAAGTTATCCTTAAGACCACCTAAGATAAGATTATTCCCATTTCATAAATTTAACTCCCTAACTAGAATTACTCTAAGACTCACCTAAGTAAGACATGAAGAGACCGCTTATTCACTCTCTCCAAGCCTACCAAAGCAATGCTTTAACCTACTCTACATATGTACTTCTTCATTAACATGTATTTTACTTAACTCACTATGTTCATTAAATCATTTAAGAGACATTAAAAAATTAAGGACTTCACATATTTTTTTTGTACATGACCTGGGGAAAACTACACACTATAATCATTAAAGACTGCTCGTGCAATGTCAAGATAGCTTCACATTCCACTACGTGTACTTGTAGAACTTCTCTAATACAAGCATGTCTCCCACATGATGAGAATAAACAATAACCAACATAGACCATAATAGCTAGGCATGGAATCCGTAGTCTACCCTACTCCGAAAGAGGGTGCCGTACTTGCCAAGGGTAGAACTAGGACACATCCCATGTAGGTACATTATTAAAGAATATCAGGGGTTCATTGTACTCTACTCTCAAAATATGTAGAGTCAGTCTCCAAGCATAGTCTCTCGGTGCTAGCCCTTTTTCTTATAGAGTAATTCCATCAGAAGGAAATATGAAGACGTACCATATAGAATTCATAACCAAATCATTATACACTTTACCAAAAGGTGTCCACTAGGGCTTCAACACAATGGTTAAGTAGGATAGTTGCTTGACTTTCCTAAGGATGATTTTTTGCCGTTCAAGCCAACTAACCCCAAGTCCATGATTCATACAAGAAGGATACCATTACAACTTCAAACTTCAAGGATATAATAGCCTTCTATCTTGGTTTAAAGTCCCACATTAATCACCCCCTTAACTATGTTCAAGATCAGGTTTAAATAATAAATACACATTCATGAAAAAACTACTTTAGCCTACTAGGTCAAGAGTCATATTCATACTCCTCATGTATCAAGTAAAGGGACATAGGTCTACCACAATATGACACATACATACTTCATCTTATCACATGTGCAATAACATTTATGTAGCACATAGGTCAACTAGTATACTACCAATCACCCTACACACTCCTATTGAAACATCACATAATCTCATCATAACACTCATATAGTAAACTAGGAAGACTCATACTTTAACATCAATCAACACTCATTAAGGCATAACCATATTCTACTATAGAAACCTATTATCACCTAGAAGAACACATTCCTTAACTTCACACATAAACATAAGTCATATAGACTTTCACAATGATCGTATATACAAGTTATAACATGTTAGTACCATAACTTGTAAAGTAATGCTGACAAGGACAAATTATTATAAATATATAACATAAGCACCGACAACATAAGTTGATCATACCAAACATCACAATTGAAATAAAAACACTGCAAAATATAGAGAAGGTTAGTCAACATACCACCATTCCATCCACTACAACTCTAATCCATGCTAATTCAACCAATTCAATCTACAAAGGACTTACCAATATCCATAATTACCAATTCAAAACCCAATAGCCACAATACACCAAGATCCAAGATAATAAAATATTAAATTCATCAATGTAGGAAAGCCTACATAATATTGTAACATGCTTATTACATAATTCAATTTCCAAAGTAAACTACACAAGAATTTAATACAATTGAAACATGATCAAATCACCCATAATATAGTGTAAATAAGGAAATCATGATTTGCATGGGTTCATGTATTTTGTGATCTTAATTCATCAAATTAACATTAATTCAATCATAACTCATTATTCAAAACGTTTCGTGCATTAACTCATGGCTAGATATCAGAATAGGAGAATTCATCTTTCGAAAAGCTTGGAAAACACTTTGAAGTTTGACTCCTTAAAGAAAGAGATTAAAGAATTAAAAAATATACCTTTATTGATGAATAGACGTGAAATTGAAGAGACATTATGGAGAAATCAATCTCCAAGCTCCCACCTAGCTTTAAGCTACAATGGAGTTATAGAGAGTTCTTTTTTGGGGTTTGGGTATTTATTTTGAAAAATAAACTAGACTTGGCGTTTTACACTTATAAATACTTAAAATACCCATAAAGACCCTAAGTAACGCCGAAATATATTTTATAACACTAGGTGAAATCCTCAAAACACCATTCCTTTGGCCGAGACACCTTAAGAAAATCTTCAGGTGTCAATTGACGGATACCATCCATGCCTTATAGATCCACCAACGGCCATCCTGATGGTCCGTTGTTTGGATAAAAGGATCCTAAAATGGGTGATTAATATCCTTCCACCAAGTATAAACCAACTCCCAATCGACGAGGCGTCGATACCCTCCATGGTTTTGGAGTGTTTTGACAGTATTGAACCCAAGGTTGGGTCCTCCTAAGGACCCTTAAGTTCATCCATGGGGAGTTGTTCCTGGATGTTTCAAACCAAAATACCCCGATATTTATGTTATGAAGCTTTCACATTAATTTTAACCAAAATGAACACGCAAAAAATGTAAAAGCATACTAAAACACCAAAGTACTTTTCAAGGAAAAACTTCTAAACGTGTTGGACGTTCTTCGTTGTTAGACCTCTAAACATTACAAAACTTTAGACACATTCTCAAAACACTATTATAAAACATTTTTGAACATCAAAACCGCATGATACACTTTTTAGGCTCTAGACAAGTGCTCTAGATTCACCTAATTCGTTATAGAGGTATTACGTTCTCCCCCACTTGGACAACATTAGTCCTCGAAAGACACTTGCTACTCTTTAGGAACTTTAAACGGAAAATAAAATGAAGACTACAAGAAAATAGTCATACCACACTTTATACAACACACATACAATAGGAACACCAATTCGACATTATCAAGAGACTCAAAACACAACAAGAATATTGATATTACTTCTACAACTTATCATACAAAAAGACTCACATTCTTCATTTCTTATATAGGAGAAAATCCTTCTCAGCATATTATCATGCTCATATACATCATTTCTAAACACATTATAACCATTTTTCATGAAATAACAATTTGATCAAAATTTTGAATTTCTTACATTGAAGTAGTAAAGCTCTCACACTGAAGAATGCCCAAACATCCAATAGTGCAACTCTTAAGAAATTTATGATGGAAGCAAGATAATATGATAGACAAAGCCATATAAAATCATTTTATAACATAAATATAACATCATGAATTGCAAAACAAGGAGATCAATGAAATTCTTTTTTGAACTATACTCCTAAACACCATGGAACATGCAACATGCTACTATGACTTTCTACCTCTGAAGCTTTTATAGAATAGAATGGAAGAGACAACAATTATAACTCCATTACTAACGCTACATACCAACATAGAAGGAACCCATTACCACATAACAGAGAAAACTATAACTTACAGAATTTTCTAGTTTAGCTTGAAGAACATAGAACCCATTCCTCTTTGGAGCATCCTCTTCTGGAGCACTAGGAAAAACATTCTTGTCTTCTCTTCCTCTAGCTGTGATAGAAGGACAATTCTCACCTTATGACAATCCTTACCACAATCAAAAGCATCTCGGATACCGACTAGACATTTCCCAAAATGCTTCTTCCAAAACCTAGGACAAGTAGGCTTAACACTATCAGAATTACTACCACCCTTAACCTTTACCTCAGGAGAACTAGTTGAATCTTAGTTTGGAGTCCACTTCTTTAACTTAGGTTGGTTTCGCTCATCGAATCTATCGCTCTTCAAGTTCCTTTATATCCTACTATGTGTTGGACTCCTCAATGGATTGTGCATACAACATAAGCATAGAAAAGTTCATGTCACTTTGGAGATGGGCCGTACGACACTCTTCTTTGAAAAGGTCGGCGACACCGGTCACAAACCTACTTATCTCATCCCTAGAGTTAAACACCAAGGATGGATCATACTTATATAGCAATGTGAAATTCAAAGAGTACTCTTTCCACACTTATGTTACCTTGCCTATTATTAATGTACTCTTCAACCTTAACCTCCCTCGATTCATGGGGAAAATACTTTCCTTAGAAAGACTCCTTAAACTCTTCTCACTGTATAGGACCTGACTCAATCAACCTATTATCTTTCAATTGGATGTACCATGCTTGAGAAACTTCCCTCAATTGGTATGAAGGCAACTCCGCCTTGTCCCTAGAAGTCACCCTCATATCATTCAACACCTTGTACACACCATTAAGAAACTCTTGGGGATCTTATTCCACCTTAGATCCAAGAAAGATAGAAGAATTCATTCTGACAAAGTCCCTCAACCTAGAGGTCATGCTACTCTATGAAATATTTGCCCTAGGTTTAATACTCCATTCACATGAGTTGTCATGGATCGAGCTAAAGAAAGTATATCCTCACTAATCTCCCCATTATTCATTTTCGGGGGAACCACCAGAACCTCATTACCTTCACCCCCAATAGGGACTTGATTACCTTGGGGAGGAACTCGAGAACATTGAGGAACTTGAACTCCTTGTGGATCTAATCCACCTTTGGGAACTTCCTGATGAACTCTTTCCTCTTAAAAACTTCTTGGGGACATTCTTTTTGTAGTCATAACCTATAACCACAAGAGAACAGATTAGGAATGGAAACATATAACCTTAATTCTATTGGAATGACACAAGAATGATGAAGAAAATGAATCTCTATCATCCAATAGACTCTCTATAATAGATGTGTCGCGACTCACACCGATGAACAATACTCTACTAGACGATGATTTAATGAGACTTAGGATTCCTAAATACTACTTCATAACCTATGCTATGATATAAAGTTTGTCACGACTCGAGAGTATACCCAAGAGAAAATGGTATTCTCATATTGTGGCAGGGTATACTTGACTTGTCGGAGGTCTTGTACAAGAGTTTTGAAATAATTCTTTGCATACATGTATAAAAATTAGTGGAAAAAAAACTTTTCCACACGAAATATAAAATGTTAAAATTTCTTTATGGCATAACCTAAGAAAGACTAAGTCCACAAGAATCCATCTCAGACACACGAATATCTTGGGTCTTGGCTCATTGATAAACAAATAAAAATATCTTTGTCTATTACAATGTCTTTAACAAAGAAAACTAAACATGGTGATGTCCTCGAATATATTGAGTACATACCAGAACTTTTCTTGAATATATGCTAATATCCAAGCTTCACTTCGAAGACTAATTAAAGAGTCATATTCATATTCTTTATGTATCAAGTAGAGTGACATAGGTCTACCACAAAAATACATACACAAACTTCATCTTATCACATGTACAATCACATTCATGTAGAACAGAGAGTGAACTAGTATACTACAAGTCATGCTACACACTCTTATAGAAACATCACATAATCTCATCATAAGACTCATATAGTCAACTAGGAAGATTCATACTTCAAAATTAATAAACACACATTAAGGCATCACAATATTCTACTATAGACACCGATCATCATCAAGAAGAACATATGCTTTTACTTTAGATATAAAAAAAGTCATATAGACCTTCAGAATGATCACATATACAAGTCATATATGATAATACCATAAGTCATAAAGTAATGCCGACAATGCCACATTCTTTTCAAGTAAATCACATAAGCACCACCACCATAAGTGGACCACAAAAAATATCACAATTGAAATACCTATACTACACAATATTGAAAAGGTTAGGTCAACATACCACCATTCATACACAACAACTCCAACCCATAGCCAATTTAACCAATTCAATCCAGAAAGGCTCCAATAGCCAAAATCACCAATTAAATTGAATATTCACAATATACAATGATCGAAGATGATACAATATGAAATTCATCAATTAAGGACAACCTACATACAATTATAACAAGGTTTTCCATAATTCAATATCCTAATGTAAACTACACTATATTCCAGTACAATTGAGACATGACCAAATCACCCACAATAGAGTAAAAATAAGGAAACCATGATTTAAATGGGTTCATGGATTTTTTGATCTAAAATCATCAAATTAACATTAATTCAATAATAAATCATTGATAAAAATGTTTTATTCAATAACCATGTAGATATTTAAAAATAGGAGAATTAATCGTTTTAAAAGTCATCAAAAACACTTTGAAGTTTAGCTCCTTGAAGAAAGAGATTCAAGGATGAAACACCATACCTTGATTATGTAACACCTCTACAAACTATATAGGTTAAATTAGATAGTAACATGAATGTAATGAGGTTTTAATGTCTTAAAATTGTTAATAATAGTGTTACAAGTCAGTGTGAGGAATTTGAAGTAAAAAGTCCAAGACGTCTGAAAACTAGTCGAAGTTGAACTAGTATGTCGTAATTTTTTCTAGTGGAGTTTTGGGGTTATGGTTTGATGGTGATATTGAGTATCGATGGTTCCTAAAAATAGCCTGACATGTATATGGTCGAAACCTCTGAGAACGATGCCTCGAGGACCAGCCTAAGGGTCCCAAGGAGGACCCAACATAGGCCAAGCAAGTTGCCGAGGCAGGCTGCATTTGGGTGTGGCTGCACGTCGCACCAGCTACACTTAAACTTGAAAAACTTTTATCTTATATAAGGTTCCATGGCAAACAATATTTTCTCAAGAGTTTCCAGAACCAAGAATCAGAAGTTCCTCCACGACGTGTAGTAATCTCCCAGATTTGGTCGCGTCGTTTTGAAGTCAAATTTGAACAGGTTAAAATGTCCATTAAGTGAAGGGGTATTTTTGTTAGTTTCCTAATGACTTATTTTATTATTATTGAGTTTTTATAATCCTCTAAACTCACATATATAAGTATACTTTGTGTTGGAATCTTAATCGTCCTAGTTGTGTATATGATTCCTGTGATGAATTATAGTGATGTTTTTATAGGATTGTGTAGTATGACTTGTAGTAAACTTAATTTGACCCTTTATGCTACATGAATGATGTTGTACATGTTGATAATATTATGATAAGTTTGTCTTGTTTTTGTAGACCAATGTCCCTTACATGATACATGAAGAATGTGAATATGAATCCTTGACATAGTAGGCTAAATCACCTTTATCATGTATGAATATGTGTATGGAAATGTTACATTGAACATGGTTAAGTGGGTAATTTATGTGGAACCTTTAACATAGATAGTAGGTTATGATATCCATGTCGTTGAAAGTCGTAATGGCATCCTTTTTGTCTGAATGATGGACATAGGGGTTGGTTGGCTGGAACGACATGAAATAATGCTTAGGAAAATCATGAATTTATCAAATTTTACCATTGTGTGGAATCCCTAGTGGACACCATTTGTTTAGACGTATTATGATTTGGTTGTGTGTTCTATATGGTACCTCTTCATATGCTCCTTAGTTTGAATTACTCTATGAGAACAAAGGATAGAACGAAGTGAGTATGTTTGGGGAGTGGATTTAATTAATATGAGATCAGAGCTCAAAGAAACCTTTTATATTCCCTAACCATGTGTCTACATGGGATGTATCCTAGTTCTATTATTAGGAAGTAGAACAACCTCCAACGAAGTAGGGTAAACTCTAGATTCCATGCGTAGATAGTATGGTAAAAGTGAATTATTTTCTATTCCCATAATGTGAGATACATTTTAGTATTTGATAGGTTCTATAAAGCTTAGGTAGTGGAATGGGACACTATCTTGACACTGCACGAGTATGCTTTGAAGATTCTAGTGTGTAGATTCCTTAGGCTTCTCCACGACAATTATATGAAAGTCCTTATTATTGAATGTCTCTTTTATGAATTAATGAACATAGTGATTTAAGTTAATGGTTTGTTTAAAAAAACCTTGTATACAGTAGCTTTAAGGATTGCTTAGTTTGTCTTGGATAGGGTGTTTGGGCGGTCTCTTCATTTTTTACATAGGAGATCTTAGAGTAAGTCTAGGTAGGGAGTTAAATGTATGAAATCAGAATAACCTTATATGATGTAGTCTAAAGGATCACTTCAGTGTGTTACAAGGGCTTGTCTGGGCGGTCGCTTCATAACTCACTTACGTGCACCTTAGAATAACCTTTGGTAGGAGGGTCTCATGTTTATATGATTTTTAAGTGATCTTGATGTTATATTGTGTTATCTGACTATATGTGCTTATGTTTACTTCTACGTGACTGTTATACTTGTCTAATGAAGTTTTACTCAAAAAGTGCATGTTTTATACAAATATCCTTTTATCATGGTTTTATTTGCATGTCACCATACTTTGTGCATTCGAATGTATTAATTCCATATATTTTTTCCATATCTAAAGATGTAGGTGGAATTCGAGAGGAGTCTTGAAGTGGAAGCTAGGATCATTATTCATTCAACCAAAAGTTGGTGTATGTCCTTAATAGATTCGAGGACAACATTTTGTTTAGTTTTCTTATTGAGAGTATTGTAATAGACCTAACTAGATATTTCTATATTTTAATCTATGGACTGTGACACAAGCATTCATCTGTCTATGAATAGTGACTTTGAGACTTAATGTTTTTAATGATTCTTTGAAAGATATTTTGAAGTATTACTATTTCCTATGAAAAGTTATAATCCAGCATTAATTTTCATATATGTATCCAATGAATGATGTGAAAGGGCTTGTACAAGAACTCTGAGAGGTCAAGTTCGCCGTGCCATGATTTAAGAATACAATATCTTCTAGTGTATGCTCTTGGGTAGTGACAGATTGTTGATCAGCCACGAAATTGGAAGAGAATTGATGGAAAAATGAAGCTTCAAGCTCCCACCTTGCTTAGCTCCAATGGAGTTCTAGAGAGTTCTTTTTTGGGGTTTGGATTTTGATTTTGAATAATTAACTAGAATTGGGGTTTTAGAATTATAAAACTAACTAAAATACCCTTAACTACCCTAAGTAACATCCGAAATAAGTTTTAGGACACTAGTTGAAATCCCCAACACATTCCTTCTTTTGCCGATCACCGACAGAAAATTTGTAGGTGTAAGTCGACGGACACCATCCACGCCTAGTAGATCCACCTATGGATCGTCCTGCTGGTCCGTGGTTCAGATCAAAGGCTCACAAAATTTGACATTAACCTCCTTCCACCAAGAATCAACCTATGCGCTAATCAACGGGGTGTCCATTAGTCAAAGTGGCGTTGATGCCCTCCATGGTTTAGGACTGTTTTGGCAGTACTGAACCCAAGGTGAGGTCCTCCTCAAATACCCATAGGATGGTCCTTGGTGATCTGTGCCTTGATGTTTCCAGTCCAAATACCCTCGTATAGATTTTAGGAACCTCTCACATCAATTTCAATAATAATGAACACGTAAAACAAGCAAAGCCACACTAATTCACACACACACATATTTCAAGGCAAAACTTGTGAACGTCTTGGACGTTTGACTCCAAGCACTACCAAAGGTTATACACTTCTTCAAAACACTATTATAAACAATTTTAGAACTTAAAAACATCATTACACACGTGTTAGACACTAGTTTCACTGATTCATTTTGGAGGTGTTACACATCATTTACATAGCTTACTCTTACTTTAGACATAACATTAACATGCTTCAATTACCATTACGAATAAATTCAACTTACTTCATTATATCATATAGTGACCAATTGATGCATTTTCATATAAGGATACATCAACAATCCTTCCAAATGTCTACTTGTGCAATGGATAGATAGCATCTCAATCCACCACCTACCCCAAGTAGTACACCCTTAAGAAGACTTAGTTCATGACATTCATTTATGAGGGATAGCTTTAACTGACATAGACCACGAGAGCTAGCCATGCAATTATGATATTAACCCCTACCGGATGAGGGATCCGTACTTGACAAAGGTAGGGTCATAATTTTAGACTTAGTATATTCAGGTCACACAATCTCAACTTCATATGAACTCATATGCATAATAATCAAATCTTTAGTTAAATTTACATTCAATGCCTTCAAGACCACAAACACAATTCACATATTACTTCATGTACATTTAGTTAACACCGCCATCATAAGTGGACCATACCACTTAATATTACTTCAATAAAAATTAAGAAATATAGGGAAACTTAACTTTCACCCAAGATTGCACCACCTTTTATCAATTCTCGAATAGTTCATCACAATATTGTATTAACGGCAGTAGATAATCTCAAATAACATAATACAATATCAATTCGAAAAATACCTAAACATAATCATCAAACCCAATTCATAAGTAATTTTTTGAGAATTTGCATAAGCATGGGTTCGTTGAGGTTTTGACCTTAAAATTATCAAACCATATCAATAATATAACATTTCATCCATTGAAAAGTTTTAATGCAAGAACCTATACTTAGAATTTGAAATTGAAGATTTAGGATTTGAAACCTTTTTAAAAATTCTATGAATCGACTCCTTGAATGAGAGAAGAATCAACGATGAACTACCATTACTTATATGAATAAAAGGCCACGAAATTTTGTAAATATATCACCTTAAAACCTTCAAACCAAGATCTACCTTGATTTCAAGCATCAACGAGGTTTGGGAGAGTTTTTCTGGAGAGAGGGGTTTTTATTTTTGAAAGTGAACTCCAGTTCTAGGTCGTAGTGCTTAAACCCTCTTAAAATACATGAACAAACATGAAATAATCGTCCATAATTCATAAAATAGTTGGGGTGAACTTACCAAGACACCCCAAGTTTGGCAGAATTCTCGTAGCTTATGCAGGGGCCAAACGATGGACCCATGCTGAGGGGCGTCTTTTAATCGCCAGCGCATCCTACATCTTATCGTTTGGATCAATATCTGTTTTCTTGGGGTCTAATCTTCCACCACTAAGGGTTGATCTATGCCCTAAAATGACGGAGCATCGTTTGACCAACGGCTTCTTCATACTGGGCGTTTGGGCATTGTGAACAATATCCACAAACTCATTATTAAACAATACTTCACATTTATCGTTTTATAAGTGAGGAACTTCCTTCTCCTAATCTCATCATGCTCACCTCATCATTATTAAGCACATCAATCAATTTTTTATAAAAGCACAATCATGTAACAATCTAAACATATTATCATGTATGCATACAAATATGAAGAACACAACTTTATGCATACACATTTTTTCTTTTTAACAAGAACTCAACTAAAATATGTATGACATAAGGAAAACACATGGATATTAATTTTTCATACAAGACTACAAGGCATGATTCATGATACTACAAACTCTAGATCTCAAGCTTGAATAGAATACAATGAAAAGAGACAAGAATCTCAACCCTCTAAACAATCACAGGATTAAAAATGCTATCCCATTCTTGGGATAAAACCATCAAGCTATCACGAACAACACATAAGTATCTCATTACAAAGAAAGGAACTACAACTTACCGGCAACCCAACTGGGTTCACTTTATTTTAGCTTGGAGAGCAAAGAAACGAGTCTTCTTTTGATCATAATTATTCGGGTACTATAAGGATATTGTATAGCCTCCCTTCCTCTAGCCATAAGTGTAGGACAATCTCTCAACATGATATCTTTCTTCCCACACCCAAAGAACCCACTGGTACCAACTATACATTTACCGTAGTGATTCTTACCACAAGTGCTGCAAGTAGGTTTAGCAAATTAAGAACAAACACCCCTCTCAATGTTAACCTTAGGAGCACTTGAAGAATCTTGGTTTTGAACTCTGTTCTTGAACCTGTGTTGCCCTTGATATTTTGATCGAACCTCTTAAACTCTCTAGTGATCCTATCAAGGTTATATTCTTCAATAGATTGAGCATACACCATAAGCCTAGAATTTTCCATATCATTGTGGAGCATTGCTGTACGAAACTATTGCTTGACTAAATCGGTAGCACCAGTCACAACCCTACTCATCTCCTCCTAATTGTTAGAGACCAAGGTTGGAGCATATTAAGACAACAAGATAAACTTCAAGGAATACTCCTCCACACTCATTTTACCTTGCTTAACATTTATGAAATCATCAATCGTACACCTCTTCTTCTCTCAGGAAAACTACCTTCCTAAGAATGCTTCGTTAAACTCTTCCTAAACAATTGGACCCGATTTATCGGCCTATTATCTTTAAATTAGGTGAACAACACTTGTACAAATAAGGGCACCATTCATAGGTCTACCAATAAAGGTTCATTAATGATAGCTCATTAACATTCTTTTATAAGGTTTTATGCCATTAAAGACCGCCTCTCTAAGTCTATCATTTCACACAAGAAAGAGGCATCATCATAAGGTCTACCCCTTTTACGATTTACATTCATCAAGGAATATAGATACATTCATCTAGGAATCTAGATTCATCATGATGTGTAATAATTCTAAGGTCTACCATTTCCATACATATTTATCATCCGTCTAAAAGGGCACCATACTTAGGTCAAATGATTCGAGACATTCATAAGTTTATTACTCAAGAAAATTATGCGTAAGCCTTCCAAGTCAACATATTACATTCACAAACATCCATACATTAAAGAGAGGCACCTAAGTCTACCAATTAAGTTGCAACATTACAAAATTAAGGTCCTTCACATTCTATTACAAACAAACATTACCATTAAGAGAGAACATACCCCTCCATAACATAATACCATCCTCAAATTGAACCTGTATACATATATACCATAATAAAACTCTAGTCACTATATAGTTCCTTCTAGGCCATGATCACAATGAACATGCATATAAAGGCAATAAGGAGACACTCCCATCATAAGTTGACTATACCATACAAGAACAATTTCAATATATTAAGAGGAAATAAGTCAACATAACCTTTCCACAAGACATGATTACACCTTCTTAATTTTCCAACAATTAATTATAATTAAGCATGTATAAAAATATATATAAACTATAAAACACAGTATAAGTATAATTCTTTCAATACACAATCATAATCATCAAACCACTTTGTAAGACAACTTTAAGAATTTAGGAATATCATGGATTCATGGAGATATTCAACTTAAATATCAATTAAACCATTATATAATCATAAACAATCGATTAAAATCATTTGATGCATGAATCCATGAGTTTGAGGAAGAATTGGGGTTGTCCATCACTTTTGGAAACTTCAAAACCATTTGAAGATAGGATCTAAAGCAAAAACTAGATTTACATAAAGAATCACCATACTTTAAAGATTAATTAACCAAGTAATTGAATAAAATATCATTGGAAATATTCAACCCTAGCCTACAATTTAACCTCAAGCTTCCATGGTGTTCATGAGAGAACCTTTCCAAAAGGGAGGTTATTTATTTTTGAAGAATGAATTTTAAAAGGAAGTTTTATTTTTTTAACTAACCTAAATACCTAAAAATACAAAAAACAACTGTATATGACTTAATTGGAAACTGGGGTAAATTTACCAATTCACCATTCACTTGGCCTAATGCATGAGAGCAATTGTAGGTGTACCTATGAGCTCTTACTACCGACCTTATGTGGAGGTACATGACATCCAGCAGTTTCGTGCTTTTTATGAGAGTGTGCTCAAATGGGGGACTAGTATTCTATAATAAGTGTGGAGTTACGCCCCTAACCTGCGAGGCGGCACACTAGTGACGAGGTGTAAGTCTTGGCCGTTTGTCAAGATATTCTTGACAGCTTTTTGGTCAACATTTGGGCCTTCTTCACACGCATTTACGGTGGTCCTTGGAGAGTCATATAAAAATGTTTTACCCCTAAACATTATTATTGATACAATAGGGTAACTTCAACTGATTTTAGACACCAAACAACATACAAAATTAGGGACTACATACTAGAACATAAACAACTAGTTTTTAAACGACTAGATAATCCCTTGACATTTGACCTCAAAACGCTTATATATTGACTCCAAAAGCTTAAACTCATCAAGTTAACAAGTTATTAAGTCAAGACAATCATTTGAAACTCTAGTTTATCATATTTCATTCTTAGGGTCCTTGTAGATTTCTTTTTAACCGCTTGTAATATTCATTCTAAGAAGTGTTTTGAAAAATTAGGCACATTTCGTCATTCGGTTGTTATGGTAAAGCTCGCCAAAAAACTCAGAGGTTCACCTACTTGTCTTGGATCGAACTAACTTCATGTCCACAAGGTTGAGAGATATGTCACTTTTGGTGGATAACTTTATTGTCGCCAAAAATGGACGGTGACTTGGCGAATTGACTTTTTCATCGCTAGTATCCCTAAATTTCATGCTAATACGTTCGGCGAGTTCGACATAGATTTCCAAAGAAGTTTGGAAATTTATCAAATGGATGAACGAACCTTTTTCCTTTAGATATTCTTTGTTTTAATTTAATTGCTATTCTGATTAGTCACAATTTTATGCTGATATGGAACGAACCAACTTAAAAATAAGACCTCAAAAAAAGGCAGCACTAGACATTTATATTAATGAATAAGGCTTACATCCTTAACAATAAAAGGGGATGAACCTCTACAAGGAAATAAAGACAAACAAATGAAACATATATCAACCATTAGCCATCTGTGTTTCATCATATGGTGCAACTTCTACAGGGATTACCTTAGCTACATGTCCTCCTAAGCCAACGCTAGATCCAGCAAAGACACCTCCAATGGCCTCTAAAACTCATGTAGATCCTCATCCACGACTACTAAATAGAAAATAAGATCTTGTCTGTGGAGGATTTGGAAAAATATACTTATGTTGTTGATACCTTTCACAACCATAGGTCAAAAAATTTACAAGGCCAGAGACCCCTATATATTTTTTTAATGGAGTTCTACACAGCTTATAGAGAGTTTGTGTCGAAGAATAAGAAGCATGAAAGTGAGTTTATACCGGTGATATAAGTTACAGTCTAAGGTCGTGAGGTAGAATTCCACATAAAGCATATCATAATGTAATGGAAAGGACACCTGTATTTTGTACTCCTTTATAAGGGACTGCTTAATACGGAATATCTAGATGAAATGAAGTGGTGGTTGGCTCCTATTGTTCCAGAGAACAACGACATACGCATGGAGGTTGGAACTCCTATCGAGAAAAGGGATCTAAAAATCACTACTAGGTTCTGGTTTTGATTCATCAGTAGCACCATCAATTCATCCAGAACGAGTCTATTTTTCTCCTTCCAAAATAGTTTACCTTGGATGTATCATGTATCAGAGAAGCATCAAACTCGGTTGCTGGATTCACAAGAGAAGTCCGTGAGGGACAAAAAAAATGTTACTTCCCCACTATCAACTTTTCTAGTAACTATGAAATTCCGAAATACAGGAGTAGGACAGGACCATGAAATGGATATAGAGATAACTCAATCATCCTCTAATGGCATCCACTGTACTGAGGTCATGTAAAGAGGTGACGGGAGAAGCTCCAATAAATACTACTCCATAGGTCGGTGTTGATATGTTGCCTCTATATGCATTATCATCCACTCGGGCGTATAGGCCATTGGGTAGATCAACTCATTCATCTTGTACAAAGGATCAACTTTTTCATCCTCTTCCTTGTCGATTAAAATTACTCAGCCTATGATCTCGAAGATGGGGCGACTCATTCGGCCGTGGCAAGGGAAGCCAAGCTGGGGAGATCAATTCAAAAGATTATCGGGAGCGCCATAACTACTGAACTCACACCCCTCCAAAAAATAGTCTATACTATAAGTTTGAGGGTTACATCTTGGAAGAGTATATAAGGGAGAGCAATTGAGGGACTATCATTGAAAGTTGATGTTGTAGAGTTGTGGATAAATTTAGGCTATTTAAAGTCTGCAAATATTATGAATTAATTAATAACAGTGACGATTGGCATGCCCCTTTGACTTTTTAGATCCATCTATCCACTGTTGGAGATATGAAAATGGGTAATGCTGTAGTTGGAGATACAGAGGCAAAGAGTGATGATGAGTCAACATCAACATAGGAGGAGCACACATCTTTTTAAATTTATCAGATCTACTGAATACTTATGTTCAGCCAGTGGTCTAATAATGACATGTTTAGACATCCATCAGCTCCCAAGGGACTTGGCACTACATTTCATGATGAGGCTACTCCGAGAACTGATGCCCCAACGGATAGAGAGATTGTATAGAAAGGATCTTTATTTACCAATCTCTGTCTTACTTTGATTTTACTTTTGGATATTTGTTATTTGCATTTTTCACCACGAACACTTTTTTATTTATAGTTGGTTGTAGCCCACACCTTCTGTGTAGATACTAGCATTTGTGTACATTTTGGTTGTTTATTTTTTATTTGTGTTACATAATGCTTTTATTTGTTATGTAATCTTGTGGATCCTCTTTAGTTTAAATTATTAAAATACTTGACCCTTCCAAACATTTCATTTTCCGAATATTATTGCCACCTGTTATGGTGAATGTGTATTTTCAAATATAAATTCGAGTCTCGGTTTCACACAATATCGATGACTATATTAAAGCTTTCAATGAACAAATATGATTGTGTGTCTACGACGAAACCAAATGAATTTACATAGACAATATGTGAAATATTTACATCTCATTGTTTTTAGCCAAGTATTAAATTAATTTTCTAGTGATGACCATAACACAATAGAAAAAGTGTGGAGTCTTGTTTTAATTTAATGTCGATGCCTTGTGTGATGAGCCTATTTTGAAGCAGGCATTAAAGTACTTATAATTTTGCCTGTTAATCTAATTGATTAAGTAAGTTTTGCTCTTTAGGTGATCATAGGCAAATTGTGAAGAGTGTAAGCCAATTTGACATATACATTATTTTTTACTACCCTGTGAGACTGTGAACCTCTTTTGAGAACAATGAGCCTATCCTTCTTTGGAAAAAACATGATGACACTTAAACCATTCTTCATAAACTACCTACAATCCTTTAGACATGTGTTTAGTGAATAGCCATCTTAGGTAAAGGAAAAGTCAAGAAGTGTGCAAGAAAGTCTCCTGAACCAATGATATTGTGGAAAAATTGAAACACTCAATATAAAAAAAATACAAAAAGGAAAATGAAAGAAAAGAGTGAAAAGTAAAAGTTGTGGAATAAAAGTGTAAAAGAAATTGGGATTCCATGAAATCTATGAGAATTAATAATGGAATGACTTATGAGAACTAGAAGAAAAATTCACAAAGGAAAAGAAATAGACATGTTGAGAGCACCACAATTTGTGAGGACTAAAGTCACTGATTCTAAATTACTATAGCTTTGCACTCAACCCCATTACAAGCCTTGAAAAGACCTTTTCGATCATGAGTGAGCCGAACCGATTGTTAATTGGTAAATAAGGGCAAACCTATTAGTGAAAGAATGCATTGTTTTCTTCTTTTTGATTAATCCTTTGTGTGTGAATAAGGAATCATTCTTTGTTATAGGGCATTTAATTACTTTTATTGAGATTGGACTTGAATTTGACAGAAAGTATTTCAAGTATGAATACTTAGTGATGGTGTGTCAAAACTTGAATCTTTGACTACACATGATTGATCTTTGCATGAATTGTTTGATCCTTGATGTGTATGTTCATGATTGATTCTTTTGTAGTTCTATTTGAAATATCCTATATGAATTGCTTAACTACATTTTAATTAAGGACAAGCAGAAGTTTAAGTTGAGGGGTGTTGATGAGTCCATAGATTGGACTCATATAGGGCTTTATTTTAGTAGAACTAGTGTCCTCGAATGCTTATATTATATCAATGTCCTATGAAAACTATTGTGTTTCGAGTAATTGAAGTTTGAGTGTAATCATGGACACTCAGGAGAAAAAAGGAACAAAAAAGCTTAAAAGAATGAAGAAACTGAAGCATAAGAATCGAAACCATACTTGGCGAATCACCAAAGGAACGTACTTCATCATTTGCTCAAATACACGAAGCTTGAAGAAAGAGGATCAAAAAGGTGATGAAAGGAGCAGTCGGCGCATCACTGATTAGTTTCAGGAAGCAATACTATACCACCCAATGATCTATGACACAATGATGCTGAAGAAAAGAATAAAAAATTTAATAAGGAATACGAAGGGTGAATCACCGAGTTGATCGGTGATTACCAATAAAGTCACCGATTAATAAACCGTAGCAAAAATTGTAAGGTCTATAAATACAAGGTTTAGTTTTATTTTGAGGAGAGTTCGAACATTATTAGAGTTTTTAAACTTGAGTATTAGTTTTGACATTTTTCTCTAGATTTTGGAGAAGATGTTTTGAAGACTTTAAGAGGGAATGAGTTCATTTTCCCGAATTTGGAAGTGGTTCTTCTTTATTCTTCTTTCTTTTCCTAAAAAAAGCTTATTTTAATATCCATTTGATTTCAATATCATTGAAAACATAATTTCTTTTTCTTTATGTTTGGCCAAAAAGTCCCATTCTGCGGGTGTGATTTAGCAAATATGGGTTAATATGATTTTCCTATCTTTGTTGTTGATATTATAGATGTATTTTAATGATAATATCACCTAGTTTTTATGTTTTAATTTAATGGGATTTTAGTGGATAATATTATACCATCCGTGATCGTTCTGCTTGCTTGAGAGAGGGGTAGCGAACCCAAAATCAATAAACTAATGGCCTATTAAATTGTCGACACGAGGTTCTGCCCGAGAGGGTGAGCCTATATCCCATAACCTAGCACTTAGCTCGAAAGGGTTAGAGGGGTAAGGCGTAGGTTGGTCTCTATATGGAAAATGGTTGTCCGATAGGAACCCATTTGAAACGGGTTAAGTTGTTAGAGAGAGAACTTATTTAAATTAAGCAAAGCCTTGTTACTATTTTATTACAAATTTTCTATCAAAAGAATGTACCCAACGATTCTGATTAATTTGTATTGTGGTCTCACCCCAAGAAATCCCCTCTTATACTTTATTTTCTTATTATTTTTGTTATTTTAGATATACTTGTGAAAATATAGGTATTTGTCTCTTTTTGTATAACCCATTTAATGTACTTTATTTTGGTCGTAAAATTTATTTAGCTACAACTAATAAGAAGAAAATTAAAATTAGCTACAATTTTCACTACAACTAACTTGGGTCATGATCCCTACCTTGGTTAGGTTACTATATTATCGACCATCATAGACACTCGAACTGTAGTAACTTTCATTTGTCTAGATAAAAATAAACATCAACTCATGAAAAGGAGGGAACTATTCGGTAGGTTAAAACTTCAAGACCCACATAAACACATTTAATTTTTTGTGGAAGCTGGTGGGTTTTTTGATACAGAGAACGTCACTGAAGAAACGGTTAGACTTCGGTTGTTTCCCTTATCTTGACAAGGGAAAGCAACGATATTGTTTTCCACGCTTCCATAAGGGTAAATTACTTCTTAACAAGAGTTAACTAAAGAGTTTTATGTATTGTTTTCCCCACCGTCAAAGATAATGAAACTTAGGGGAAAGATCCAAATTTTTAAGCTTGTTGATGGAGAACCAAATCCTGAAACACGGGGAAGGTTCTCAAGTTTCGAACCCATGGACTCTGGGATAATATGCTATTACAACACTTCTATCACCGCCTTGATTCAATAACTAAGAGTAGCAACCAATCAGCTTGTTAGAGGGGAAATCATGCAACAACCGTTTACAATAGCCTCCACTCTTCTTGATGAGGTGGAAAAAATTTAATAGTGTATGGTACACAATAGAAGATCAGGTGTAGACATTGAATTTTTGAGTAAAAAAGAGCAATTGGAGAAGAATATCTAACGGATGAAGGAATAGCAAACATGATGTCCCAAATGATTCTACTTGAAGACCAAATCTTAGGTTGTATCTCTAAAAACTATGATGTGAAGAATGTGTATAGTTTAGTGAAGTGTTCTTACATAGACTCCATAATGTTTGGGGGAATCAAGGAAGGAGCATATATGATGAACATAAAAGGAAATGATAAAATTGTAATAAGGGTTATTATAATGTGTATTATATACCAAAGAGTAGAAATACAAGGTCTAAACATAGTTCTTAAAGTTGTGTGCAAGATGACTTACTATCTGAAATAATAAGAAAACTGGAAGGATGAGACGAGATACTTAATGAAATGAGGGATAACTTCTTTCCCTTGAAAATAAAAGTATACTCTAATTAGGAATATTTTACACAACTTGCGTAAAGGATGCATCAACTCTAAACCCACATGCAATCGTAACAATTAAAGGAGTATGTTAATGAAGATTTAATGTTATTGAAGATGTTCATAACCAGATATTATAAGTATTAAGCTTGAGTTGTAAGGGATTTAGTTGAAATGTGAAGGTGACTGATGAAGGAAGAACTACCAATTAAGGTCAAGGTATCGTTTATGTAGAGGAACCTAACAAAGTTCTGGAGAACTAGATCTCTGAAGAGTCTAAAGAATAATCAAAAGAAAAGTAGAAAAAATTAAGAGGTCTCTCATTAAAAATCCAAAAAAAGAATTGCCCTGATAAAGCCACAATTACCCAAAAGACTCAAGAAATAGAAAGAAGATGTCAAGATCAACAAGTTTCTCAATGTACTAATGACCATTTCGATAAATATGCTTCTAGTGGAAGAGTTTTTAGCATTGATTGGTTATATCAAGTTTATGAAAGAGTTGGTCACCATGGAAAGGAGCATGGATTTAAAAAAAGTTGAAACATCTCACAACTATAGGTTATCATGTGTAAAATCGTGTTAAATAATATACTGATTCGTGGGCATTCACTATCCCAATTACTATCAGTGTACTTATATTTGGCAAAGTGGTGTGACTTAGGAGCAAGAAGTAATTTGACACTGTACAAAATTTAAAAGCAGCTTGGATTGGGTTTTCCTTAGTCAACAATGATGCTTCTCCTTATAGCTGACCGATCTATCAAACATGCAATTAAAATCTATTATGACATTTTAGTATAGAAGAAATGATAATTTTTTTTAATAAATTTGTAATTCTAGATTGTGAGATTGATGTTAAAGTGCCTATCATTTTGGGTATATGATTTTTCACAACGAGTAGAGCTTTGGTGGATGTTAAGAGTGGCGTATTGAAGTTCTGGATGAATGATGAAGAGATCACATTCAATGTATGCAAATCAATGAATTAATATAACGACATTTATGGTGTTTCAACAATTGATATAATTGAAGAATTTTTGGATAGTTTAAGTAAATTGATATAATTGAAGACGTTCAAGAATATGATGAGCTCGTGGCTGATTATCTGGGTCATGTGTCGACTAAACAAATCTAGGAATCTTGATATTTATCTATTGAAAAATAGAATCCCCCTACAAAACAATCAACAGAGGAACCTTCAAAGATTGAGTTTAAAGTGTTGCTCCCTTACCCTTGGCATGTGTTTATGATACCAAATAAGGGAGTAGATAGTTATAGGTCACGACAAGCGACACACAGTTAAACATTCATGTAAAGATTGAGATGTCACATGGCACAATTAAATAGTTATGATTATCTCACATCTCAATAGCTTTCTATGTTAACTTTTAGCCGTCGACTTCTATATAACAGCATGCCATGCAAATTCCTCAAGGTAAGACTAGCACAAGTTTTATGCTACACAACAATCCAGTGATATGGCGGATGCTCCATGTCGAGTGTCAATGGGTAGTGTGGCTCATGGAGAAGAGTGTAAGAAAAAGCTAGTTAGGGACGTTCATAAACGTGCTCAGTTGGGTGTTTGGTTAGAAGATTATCAAAAATGGGGTTTTATGGTTCATCCTAACTTCGAGTCATCTTTACTTGTTGAGCGGAAATCTAAACAATAACTTGATTCTTTATTGATGGAGTTGAAGGAATCAGTTTTTAGTAAGTTCAATGAGTCTTTCTCCCAAGGGGCGATGGTGTAATTAGGTACCATGGTAGGTTGACTTTACTGGACGCTGTATACGTGAAACAAAATTTTGGAAGAAGACCGAGTTCTTAATATTCTATTCATCTGGGTGCACCAAAATGTATCTTGATCTTAAAAAGGTCTATTGGTGGGAATGTTTGAATAGGAATGTAGCAGACTTTGTGGCTAGGTGTCCAAATTTCCAACAAGTTAAGGCCAAGCATCAAAGGTCAGGAGGTATAATACAAGTAATGGATGTTCCTATTTTAATGTGGGAAGTGGTTAATACAGACTTCATTGTTGGGTTTCCTCGAACCCAGAGGAAAAATGACTCAATTTGGGTTATTATGGATAGATTGATAAAATCCGCTAATTTTATCCTTGTCAAGCTACTTATTTAGCGGAGGATTACGAAATAGTATACTTTAATGAGATTGTGATCTTACATGGGATCCGTTTGTACATCATTTTGAATAGAGGTGTTCACTTTTCATTTTTGGAAGTCATTTAAAAAGGGTTTGGGTACTCAAGTGAAGCGTGGCACCACTTTTCATCTTTAAATTAATGGTAAAATGGAGTGTACCATTCAAACCATAGAAGATATGGAAATTGCGACTACCACCTACCAGTTATTAATCTGTCCTATACTAATAGAAACCATTAAAGTATTTTAAGGGCACCATATAAAGTGCAATATGGTAGGAGATGTAGGTCTCCGGTTTAGTGGTTTGAGGTTTATAAGTCTTCACTCCTTGGTCCCAAAATTATTTATGAAGCCTTATAGAATGTATGGATGATAAGGGATAGGTGGAAAATAACCTATAGACAACAAAAATCCTATGCCGATAATAAGAGAAGAGATCTTGAATTTGAAGTAGGTGACATGGTGTATATGAAGATTTCATCTATGAAAGGGGTAATGAGATTTGTCAAAAAGGGAAATCTAAGTCCCCTGTATGTGGGTCCCTATGAGGTTTTTCAATTGTTTATAAAGGTCGTATATGAGTTGAGATTACCTACTTTCCTAGTACCGAGAGGATATGCAAAATGAGGAAAAGACCCTCCCATTAATGCAACAGGTTGGGTCATCCTAGTGATATTCATGAGTTAGGGACTCCTTTTATAATGCAATAGCTAGAGAGTCCTTAGAATCAAGCTCCATATCCCTTAACTATGTGCCCCCTAAGGACTTATATAGAGGATCCAAGTACCTAGTATGTATGTTCTACCTTGGCAAGTAAAACACCCTTTTTTGGTGTGGGACTTTACGACACCCGATTCTTTTAAATCTCTCATGGTGTATTTCAGTTATGGTACATCTTCCCTATATAATAAAGTAATGAATAAAGTATTAACTAGCCTATCTTATCCTTATAAGTGTACTAAGAATAAGTGGGGGTTATGGGACTTCACTTGTTCATTGCACTAGTATTATCACAACCCGCAAGTACACCCTAGAAATTAGGGCATCCTTGTGTCGTCACATGAAAAATGAGACTTCAAGAAGTCTTATGTAAGACTCTCATAGCATTCATTGAATAATAAACATACTAAAATAGGTAAGAATTTTAAAATATCTTCACACACGAAGAACTATTTCATAAACATTACACAAGCTGAAGACTTTCATTTAAAACAATAAATCTTTACAACATATGCCTGAACAATCGAAACTTTAGAGTATACAATGCTTGGGAACTAATCCCATACAAGATAATAAAATAAAGTCTATGATATAAGGACATGTGGATATTGTCCTCGTATAAATGAGGACTCATAATACTTCATCTTCAAGCCTTAGAAACCTATACATCCTCCATGGAACATCAAGACTTCAAATTCACTACACTTGAGTCTAAAAGGGAAAAGAAGGGGTTAGCACATTAGATGTACGAAGCATGGAAACCATTCAAAAACTATGAAAAAGGGACATTTAGTAAACCACATGCTTTTCATGAATTTTGATTAAAACATCATACTATAAGAATAAGAACAATATTTAACAACTTAGGAATACATAAGAAATCACTTGAGCCAATAATCACATTTTAAGAACTGTATAACGATTTCACTCCACTGTTATAGTGAAGTTTTATTCACTTCATTGTGCATACCATATAGCTTATAAATCCCTCACTAGAAGCCATACCATGACTCTCTTAAGTAATACAAGAGAGACCACCATAGACCCTCTCTAAACACAATTGTAAGATCCTTAAGACAACCCATACTAACATTAATATACATTTACAACACATCAAATATATGAACATGAGATCCTCCTACCCAAAGTGAGTTCTAATGTTCATTTGAGTGAGTTGTGAGGACATCGCACATACGATCTATTACACACACACTTAAGTGATCCTATAGACTCCGTAAGAATGAGTCGTTCTAAACTAACACATTAACATATAGATGATATGACATTCTCCTTCCAAAGGCTATAGAAAGACTTACTTGATTAAATCAATAAGATAACGTCCATAGTGACCTCTTCAAGATTACCTAAGTAGTCCTTAAGACTACCTTAGGTTTATATCATGTGTAAAAAACTAACCAACCTCCCTAACTAGAGTCATTTTTAAGACTTATCTAGGTAAGACTAGAAGTGACCATTCCTATGCCCCCTTCACACCTTAACTAGACAATCCTTAATTACTCTATATAAGTACTACTTCATTTAACATAATTTCTTAACTTGAGTAATTATATTCATTAGTTCATTTAAGACTCATTCATCACATAATGGAAATTCAAGTACTGGTCTTAGACAAGACCTACGTACTCTAACTAACACCTTCAAAGCCTATTGTGAAATTTCTATATAGTGTCCCATATAACTATCTAAACTTCATAGAACTTCTCTAATGCTAGTAAGCATCCCACAAAATGAGAATAGACAATAAACGACATAGACCATGATAGCTAGACATGGAATCCGGAGTGGTAACCTACTCCGACGAGGGTGTTCTACTTGCCAATGGTAGGACTAGGACGCATTCCATGTAGGCTCATGGTTAAGGACTATGAAGGGCTTTTATATACTCAAGTCTCATTGTCAAGTAGAGGTACATTTTACTCTAGTCTCATTCTGAAGTAGAGATACTTCCAGTAACATAATCACTCGGTGCTAGCCTTGGTTCTCATAGAGTAATTGACATCAAAGCATCACATGAAAAGCTTCCATTATCTATTTCATAACCCATTCACATCAACCCTTCCAAAGAGGTCCATTAGTGCTACACTTCAATGGCGACTAATAAAGGTCATGACTTTTATACGGATGATATGATGCCATTCCATCCAATCAACCCTAAGTCTATCATTCCATTACATGAAGGATACCATTAAGGCTCTCAACTTCAACATTCATAACATAACCTTTTCCACGTACATGAGCTGCTTAACATCCTCTAAGGTCACACATATCTTTCATTCATACATGAAAAGGGTGTACTAAGACTACCTAGTCAATACATCTCATATTCACATATCATTCATACATGTATCAAGTAAGGGACACAAGTCTACCAAACAAGACACCATATTCTTTCACCTTATCACATATAGAATATCATTCATTAAAGCACTTAAGAATGACCCTTATCATCTTTATGTCATTCTATACATTATTATATCATCATTATTATAACCATCATAACTCATATATTCATGTAGGAACAATCATGTTTCAAAATCTAAGACTACAAATATAAGAACATAGTCATAGTTTACATGATTCCCTAACATACATAAAAAGAACATATACTTTCACAATACTTTACATATAGATAAATACACTCATATTTCACATAAATCAACTATACAAAACATCATAGTACTTCATGTAGTGCCAACAAGGACATGATCATCAAATTGCATAAAGTAACATCGACAAGGCAACATCAATTCACATAGAACCGCCACCATAAGTGGACCATACCAATCACAACATAATTGAAGTATAATTAACATAAAAATAAAGGAATTGGGGCAGGACACCCCACTCCATCTTATCACTTCAATTTCATGGCTAAATCATCCAATTTGATACCATAAGTCCCTTACCCATGGCGATGAACACCAATTAGATACATTAACCATAATTCTCAAATAATTTAATACATTAACCATAATTCTCAAATAATTTAAGTAAATTCTATATAGATTTATAAATACAAGACAAATTAGACAACAATTGAATAAGATCCTTACTTTATTCATTAGCCCATAGAAAATTACATTTTAATCATAAGCATTAAGTCATTATCAATTCACTAGGATTAGTAGACAAAAGATCTAAATATATTCAATACTCAATTGATAATATTGAAAAATACTATGAACCAATTAATCATAATCCATACATGAATCAAAAACCCATAACAATCTACACTTGAATTCATCAATCTTAAGGCATGATCACATAATCCATATTATACTCAAATTGAGAGATTTGTGAATGTAAAGGGTTCATGGATAATTTCATGGTAAAACATCAATTATACATCTATTTCATCATATATAAACATTTGAAAAGCATTTATGCAAGAACCCACGACTTAGAGTAGAAAATGGACTTTTTCATCTCTTTCATCTTTGAAATTGGCTCTAAGGTGATTGGATGCCTTAGATGAAGAGCTACCATACATTATTAGAAGAAACCAATTATAATTGAAGAATAAACTCCATTGAATACCAATCTTCAAGCTCCATCTTGTGTTTGAGCTCACATTGAGGTTTTTGGAGAAACTGTTGGAGGGAATATCATTTGATTTAGATGTTAGGGTTATAATGAGAGTTTAATGACTTATATATTATTAAAATACCCATAAACACTCAAAAAAACCTCCTAATGACTTATAGGGGCTTGGGGAACATTTACAAGTTCACCCTCAAATTAACAGAAAAGCTGGCATGATACACACAATCTATCGACGCCAATACCAACGGACAATATTCTCACTCACGCCCCATCGTTGGGGTCTCTTGCGTTTGTTAACATACTCTTAAACCGGCAGGAAACATGGACCCATTGACGGGCCATTTCCTGGGCGACCGGCTGTCATTTGGGTCGTCTATTGGCCACTTCCTGGGAGTGTTGAGCCCCAAGTTGGGGTCCTACTTTATGGCCCCTTGTGGGCCCTACATGGAGTCATGGATGGAAGTTTATACCCCAAATATGTTCTTATATGAGTTTACAATCTACCACACAAGCTTCATTTAAAATGAACAGGTAAAACTCGATAAAACATACATAGACACGCAAGGTTGTATAAGTCAAGCCTTTCGAACGTAATGGACGTTCTTGGACGTTTTATCTACAAACTTCGCAAAACCTGACACACTTCCTATAAAACCTATAATAAATATTTTAATAACCATATAAGCTCATGCATCACACATAAACACATACAACCACATATGAGGCACATAGGTCACTTAATTGTGGAGTATCTTGGTTGTCCCTTGACGTTTGACTTTCAATGTACCTTAAACGTTAGACACTGAATAAAACACACATTATAAACAAGTTTAGGACCTTAGAAAAACTATGAAAACCATGTTAGTCTCTAGTTTCACCTATGTTATTTTTTGGGTTCTTACATTCTCCCGCACTTGGACAACATTCGTCCTCGAATGACACTTACCACTCTCCAAACACTTCCAAATATAGAGGAACAATTTATCAACTCATGACCAAACAATAGAACACATAATAAGGAATAAAAAATAAATTTCACATACATAAGAGAGTCACAGCATAACAAGAAACTAGTAGACAATTCTATAACTCATTGTGCTATAAAACTTACATGCTTCATTTGAAATAGCAAAACCTCTTTTTATATTTATTATAATGCTTATATACATAATTAATAACAAAATTACATCAATTTTAGACTACATAATCAATTATTCAAATTTCCAATAATATTACAGTGAAATGACAGTGCTATAGTGAATTGTGCAACTTTTTCAAAAATGCAACTTTTTGGCAATTAATGATAGAAACAAGCTAATATGCAAGGTAACATCATATAAACAAATCTTACAACATAATCATCGCTTCACAATCTTACAATGAAACACTTAATAAATCCCTTACAAATACTCAACACTAGAGAAAAATTCCTATTACTAGGGTCACCACGTTATGAGCTTATGGGGAACACATTCATACATATTTTTATTAATTTGTATATAAATAAATACTCAGTTCAAAGATATTTTTATTTCAATTTAAAATTCCCCATTTTTATATAACGATTATCATGATAAATATTTGCTATTAATAATAGTCTTCAATATTCTCTATGGGATTGACCCCGACTCATAGTTGCGTAAATATATTGCATATGACCGTTTATATTTCTTTTCAAGAAGTATATTTGAATGTTATCAGTGGATCATTGGACCTTAAGGCAATTTATAATAGATGAGTGTATGGTTATAATGATAACACTATGTGAAGTTTATGCCTAGATCTCATTCTAGTTGCATGTTATAGGTATTGATGATGTCTTATACAATTGGATGAACTTGTTAGGGTGAGTATAGGTGCTGTCATTGAGGAGTCATAATGGTTAATAACCCTTTTCCTATGTACCCCAATGAGAATGGGTGTTTAGTTGTGCTTAGGAGTGTTGAATGCTAGTGTAGTATTGATCTTGTTTCTTATCCTATTATGTGTTGTGTGGTCTATCCTTGAATGATATGTGTGGTACTTAGAGGTTGGCTGCCTCAATGTGTTGTTTATTTCCATAAGGTGATTGTTGAGTAATGTATACACACTCACACTTTATGTATAGTATAGGTGCATAGTTTCTAATGAAAGGATATGCACTAATGTCTACTACTATGACTTTAAAGATTATGTCTATGAAGTATGTGATGTATTCCTTAACTAAGATGAATGGATAGGTGTACTAGTATTGACAAGGGTATGGAACCTTGTCTCTGCACTGCACATGTGTAGCTTGACAGGATAGTTCCTAGGTTTGTGATTTATGTACATGCATATGAAAGCATGTACATGTTATTAATATGAATTACATGCTATGATGTAAGTGTAAGATATGATTAATTATGAATGTGCAAAGTGTCTAAATGTGTTTATATGAAAGGATTGCTCATATCGTTACAATTACACTACTATGCATAAATTAAATGAACACATCCTGAGATGGATGACACCCCGTCGATGGGGGCATAGCTCAACACATAGTCTTGTGAGCAGGAGATCCCAAGAAGAAGCCTTAGTCACCACCGACAGTGCACCAGGATGGGCCGTCAGTCCATCGATTCCCCATCCACTAGCATTCGTAGGTGCTTCCTACATAATACAGCATGCACGCTGTCATGCAAGGGGTGAATTGGGAAATTCACCCTATGTACCAAACTTACCCTAGGTGGTTAGTTCATGTATTTTTGGGTATATTATGTTGATTTATAACATGAACTACCCATTCCCAAATTCATTCTTCAAAATAGAATTTTGTCTCAAAAAGAAACCTCTCTACAAACCTCCATTGGACATAGAGATCAAGAGAAGATAGGAGTTTAGATTCTCATGGATTAATAATCATGTTTTCGTGGTTATGTCATACATTGAGGTATGGTGGTCATTCATATTTAGATTTCAAATCCAATAAAGAGATCATTCAAAGATTTTCAAAGAGAAATTATGATCAAATTGTCAATCTTCAAATCTAGCCATGGGTTCTTTCTCAAAACGTATTCAAAAGCATGATTATTTTAATTTGATGATTAGCTACTGTTTTTCATGTTAAATTAAATCCAATATCATGATGAACCCATGCTCCGTTCAAACTCTCGATTTAACCTATGTGTTGGTCACTATGATCTTTATGTTAGGAATATTATATTATGATTCAATTATGTTTAATTGATTGTTAGATAATTCCTATAATGTACATTATGAATTATGATCTAGCATGATACTATGATCCTTAATCTCTATCGAATTGTTGATGTAGTGTACATGTTAGTTTCATGATCCTGTAGTAGTTTATGCATGGTTTCAGTCATGGTAATGTAAATTTAGTAACTACCCTATATATGAATTGTTTATGAATGTTGAGAATTGATCAATGATGATCAATGATTAATGGATTGGTAAGAATTGCTCTACTCCTCTACCCCTTATAGAATTGCTTGTTCAATTGGCCTTGTATGACATTGTGTGGTATGGTCCACTTATGGTGGTCGTATTTACTTCATGTCAATCTATATATGTGTGGATGATGTCCTTGAAGGCATGTTTATTACATATAAGTACGTAGTTATGATGACTACACTATGTAAAATTATTCGTAGTTCTCAATCTAGTAGCATGTTCTAGGTGTTGATGATGTCCTTTATAATTGGATAAACTTGTTAGGGTGACATTAAGGTGCTTGTATTGAGGATATATAATGTTTAATAACCCCTTGCCTATGTACCCCGATATGAATGTCTAATTAGCTTTGGTTAGAAGTCTTAAAGGGAAGTGTTATAATGATGTTGTCTCCTAGGATATTATGTGTTGTGGTATATGATTGAATGTGCATTGTGGCCGTAAGAAGGTGGCTTCCTCAATGTGTTGTTGATAGCTGTTAGGTGATTATGTTGAACTATGTATATAGGTACTCACATTTTATATATGCTTAAAAAGTAGTATAGGTTCATGGTGTTGAATGAAAAGACATTGTCACATGTCATACGCTCAAACTTACTTCTCAGATAAGAAGTAAAGCGTTCATTTCAAGTAAAGAACCCAACTAATGAAGTTGGGATCGATCCCACGAGGAAAGTAGTTCAGAATTAACTTTATTCACTTATTACTATTATTTAGTCAACTATTTCCTTAGAAAACAAAAGACAAAAAAAGGGTTTTTTATTTCTAAATTAATGAAAATAATTAACAAAATTAAAGTAAACAAATAACAGATTCAAATCTTGGATTTTAATCAATTAATTAATGTAACTAGGGCTTAAGTGTTCCGCACATGTTCTATCTTGATAATTCTAACTATAACAATTCTTTCCTAGTATCTTGCATGTAAAGTGATAAGTTATGTATCTCTAAATCCTTGGTCCGGCATCTATAAAATTTCACTCTGCACCTTTGTCCAGCTACGTGTGTTGGTATACTAACCCTTACCTTTACGTCATATTAAGCATTTTATTTTATATTTGAATAAGTTATTACCTCGTACCAAACAGTACTAGCCTATTAGATAGTGTACACTAAATCTATGTTGATAATTCTTTTCCTATTATCTACCTCCTTGGTCTGGAAAGTAGCATTAATGCGAGTTCTAACGTTGGTCATCCGTTAAAAACACTTCTAAACCAAAGAATTCACAATACATGTAAGACACTATTCTAGAATTGATATTTTAGTTAGATTTTACCTCATTATTCACCTATGGTTCCCACAAACCTAGTTATGAAGTTTAGTTACCATGGTCATAATCACACTATTCATATATTTAATATAAGAATTCATACACTTATTTTAGTGAGAAAGAATAAAATCCAGAAATTCACTTTATTAATCAACAAATGCACCAACAATCAATTCTAGAAAAAGTGTTAATTCTTCAATACTTCAACAAGAGAACTAAAATTATCTTAAAGTCTAACCAAAAGTCTAACCTCCAAGTCTAACCTCCCAAAATTAGGTTTTACGAACTATTTATAATAAAAACAAAAGCCTAATAAAAGAAGGATTCTAATTAATTAAAATCTTCCCAAACGCGTATGAGTCTACGGACCTCATGGCTGACTGTATTGGTCACGAAGGGCCGTCATGGACTCTGTCGTCCCATACTTCACAAATTCTTCTTCTTCTTTCTGCATCCTCAACGAACAGGTATGACAGACCGTTCCAAGAACGACTGTCTGTCGAGGGTTTTCGTTCCATTATGCTTTAACTTGTTGGAATTTGTGTACAAGGACTACTCTCTGATCATTACGACGAACCAGCAGGACGGACCGTCGTGGCAAAGACGGTCCGTCATGGACTTCCATAATCCACACTAGGTTATACTTCCCCATATTTCTTCAGCAGCTTCTCTCCTCACTACTAAGACACCTATGGACCGTCATCAGCTCCATAGGTGGTCTCTTCTCCATTTCTCGAACAAAAACTTCCGTGTTGATCTTTGGACGAATTTCCTGCAAATAAAGAGAAACTTAAATAAAAATCAATACAAAAGGTCTTTTGGACACTTACTAAACTTAAGGGAAAAACATTAAAAATACTGTGGAACCACGGTACATCAACACCCTCAACATAAATTCGTTGTTTGTCCTCAAGCAACACACTATGACTCACTACAAAATCTTTGTACAAGAATATCCATATTTAAGCTTTCACAATCATTTGTCTATCATTCCGGACCATTCTCATCATGTTTATGCATGTTATTACTATTAGACTTGAATTATATGGAACCACACCATGACAAAGACTCACCACGCACTAACACCTATCCTCTTCAATCTCCCATCGAGGTCCTAATATTTTCGATATTGCAACTAGTGTCCTCGTTTCAAAACAACATACTCATTTTTCACACAATGATTTAAGTTTGAGTATAAGGATTAATTTTTATCATTCACTCTCAAAACAAATTCATAAATTATTCATACATATTGCCATAAGCTTGCTCTTATTTTCACTACTTTAGGTTTGCCATACAACTCTTAGGATCACGATAGGACTTTCTTAGATTATAACATAGCTCAGGGTCAGGTAGGGCATATTTAAGTATACTTTAGTGACTTGTTTCCCTTTTTCAGATATCGGCTAAACGTACCTCCTTTTTATCATTTTAATTTCTCCCAATTTCTCAATTTTCTTTGTATCTTGTTGTTTTCCCTTTCTTATCCTTATATGTAAGTGACCTTTTTTTTAAAATCTTTTTTTAGTCACTTCTGTTTTGTTCTTTCACTTCATTCTTTCAACCCCACTTTCCAGAGTATTCCTTATAACAACCACCATCAACTCATAACATTTCCATGAATCATGGATCACAATACTCAAATTTGGGTTAGAGCCACGACAAGGTTGTTTTCTGCATTAGACACCCTCAACTTATGCTTTTGGCATAAACTAAGATCCACATGTACAAGGAGGGACAAAGGCCAACACATTGTTCCCATAGAAGATCAGTTGAGGTGAAAAAGAAAGATCTATTTTTAGGCTCAAATCATTTGGATCAATACGAGATTAAGATTGACTATTTCGAACAAAGGCCTATGATACTTTCTTAATTGTTCATTTTGGCTTACTTTTAGCAAGACTAACCAGGCAAGTTCTAGCTCAGTATCAATGGTGGATCCTTTGAATTTTTCTCACACTCATTTGACATTCAATACATTCAAAGATTATTAGACACCTAGTTTGAGTATTAGATTCAAGGTCATGCAGTAGTGTATCTCTATGTCATGTTTATAGCCACACAATTATCAATTACTATGCCTAGTCATTCATCATTTTCATATCGGGATATCATATTTGTTTTAGCCATCATGCTTCACAGTTATCCTATGTACACAAGATATAACATGTTGGTTAAACCATACAATTATCAGTCTATTGGGGAAAAAAGAACACTAGCAAGAAAACCCCAAAATAGGATGTTGAATTGGGATACACAGACTTCACCCTAGAACTCAATTTCCATTTACCCCACCCCCAACAAAAAGATATGCAATTATCCCCAATGCGTTAAAAAAACTGAAGTACGACAGTGGTAGGTGAAGCAAACCTGAGCCGCGAAGCGCCGACGATCAGCAAGCTGGTGTGTCCGGTTCCACATAACCCACTACCTCTGTAGTCAGGACAGCCACAGTAGTTTCCTCATCATAAACAACACTATTATTCCTGCCAACCGCGGTCTCCACATCTCTGGAGTAGCAGTGAATCACGACGGACCAGGTGATGGCCCGTCGTGAGTATGACGTATCGTCATGGGATCCGTCATGTCTTACTTCAACAATGTTTATTGGAGACCCTTAGAAGGAATGTCTCTGACAAATATGACGGATAAGCATGACAGATCGTTGTAATAATGACGGTCCATCGTCGATGTTCGTTATGGGTCACTTTGAAAAATTATGGAGACCCTTATGAGAGGGGTCTTTGACCATCCTTACGGTTGTGCAAGACGGACCGTCGAGGGTACGATTGTCCATCGTAGATTTCCGTTAGTGGACACTTAAAAACAATTGAGACACTTAGGATTAAGGTCTCTGACAACCATGACAGATGTGCGGGAACGATGATCTGTCACATATGTCCGTTGAAAATAAATGAAAAAGCTACCTGGCACGACGAATTCATGCGACGGTACTTTGAAAGCGTGACAGTTTGTCGTTGTATTCGTCATTGAATGTTGCGGAGTGATTTTCTGCAGAAATTCCTTCTGATGTGCTACCTTCATATTTAAAACACATTAGTAGAAAATGCTACCATTACTAGAACTAAAATTATAGATGGGTTAGAGGATACGTATTGGGTTGCCTCCCTACCAGCGCCATATTTAACATTGCGGCACGGCTAAAGACACTTGATTAATCAGACTTCATCAAGAAAATAGTACCACCATTTTTCGGCAAGTCTATCCGACACTATTCTAGAATTTCAATTATAGTTACATTTTACCACATTATTCAGCCATGGTTCCCACAACCCTAGTTATGGAGTTTAGTTACCCATGGTCATAATCACACTATTCATATATTTAATATAATTAATCATGTACTTAATTTAATGAGAAAGAAAAATCCATAAATTCACTTGATTAATCAACGAAAACACCAACAATCAATTCCAGAAAAAGTGTATAAATTACTGAAATTAATTATTCAATACTTGAACAAGAGAATTAAAATTATCGAAAAGTCTAACCAAAATTCTATCCCCCCAAAATGAGGTTTTTCGAACTATGTATAATAAAAAAACCTAATAAAAGAAGGATTCTAATTACTGAAAATATGTCCAACGAGTTTGAGTCGGCAGACCTCGTGATGGACCATAGTGGTCACGACGAGCCGTCATGGCCTCCGTCATCCCATACTTCATAAATTCTTTTGCTGCTTTCTTCATTATGCTCAACGAACACGAATGATGGACTATTCCAAGAAGGATGGAACGTCGAGGGTCTCCGTTCAGTAATACTTTAACTTCTTGAAATTTGGGTACTGGAACTACTCTTTGATCATTACGACGCACCAGCAGGATGGAACCATCGTGGCTATGACGGTCCGTCATGGACTTCCATAATCTCACACTAGGGCAGACTTCAAAATCTTCCTTCAGCAGCTTTTCTCCTCACTATGATGCCACCTACGGACCGTTTCAGACTCGACTTTTACAATGAAGTCTCTCAACTTCATAATGAACACTTTCTAGTATGTAATTCCCTCACTAAAAGATATCCTAAGACTCACTTAAGTAAGACAAAGAGGGACCACCCATACAACCTCTCTAGGCACAGCTATATTGTCCTTAAGACCACGAATATTGAGATGAACACACTTACAATACACAAAACATATGAACATGAGAGTTTCCTACCAAAGGTGATTATAAGGTTCACTTCACTGATTCATGAACCGACATCCCATTCAGTCACTTTCACACACTCTTAAGGGATCTTTTAGAGTACCCAGGATATGATCATTCTCACTTAACACAATAATATTCATAAAATCTGACATTCACCTCCCAAAGGTTATCAAAGACGTACTCAAGTAAATAAACAAGAGAATGTCCATGTTTGGTCTCTCTTCAAGATTACCTAAGTAATCTTTAAGACTACATAAGTTTGGATCTTGTCTACATAATCAAACATTTTTCCTAACTAGAGTAATTCTTACGACTTATCTAGGTAAGATACGAAGTGACCATTGCCATTCCCCTTTCACACCTTAACTTGAAAACTCTTAACTACTCTAGATAAGTCCTTATTCATTTAACATTTTTTCATGACTTAAGTAATTACTTTCATTAGTTCTTTTAAGAGAAATTCATAACATAAGGACATGCAACTAATGGTCTTGGAAACGACCTAGGGACTCTAACTAATGTTTTTAAGTCCTATTGTGCATAGTCTATATAGAGCCCCGTACCACCACCTAAACTTCATAGAACTTCTCCAATAGTAGTAGATATCCCATATTATTAGAATAGGCAATATTCGATATAGAACATGGTATCAAAGCATGGAATCGGGATTTGTAACCTACTACGATGGAGGTGTTCTACTTTCAAATGGTAGAAGTTGGACACATCCCATGTAGGCACATGGTTAAGGAATATGAAGGGTTTTCTTTGTACTCTAGTCTATTCCTTCACTAGAGCTACTTATCATTCCATAATCACTCGGTGCTCTCTTTTGTTTTCATAGATTAACTTATATTAAAGGATCACATGAAGGGGTTCTATATGTAGTTCATAACTCAATCACATTCACCCTACCAAAGCGGTCCCCTAGGGTCTTACTTGCAGTGGAGACGAAGATAGATTAATGACTTTCCTAAGGATGATATGATGTCGTTCCAGCAAACCAACCTTAAGTCCACCATCCATACAAGAAGGATACCATTACGACATAAAACTTCAAGGTTCATAACCTCTCCTTTAGGTTCAAGGTTTCACATAAAGGAACTATTTATAATCATTCAAAGTCACATGTCATTACATAGACAAGACTAAGAGTCTTTGACATCCTAAGTCACATTCATACATGTATCAAGTAATAGACACAAGTCTACCACACAAGAAACACCAATACTTCACCTTAGCACATATTGCATATTATTCTAGAAGGACATAGAAATAACCATTATCATCTTTATGTCATCCTATGCACTACTATAACATCATCAATATAACCATCACACACTCGTATAGTCAAGTAGGAACAATCATGCATCAACTCTAAGACTACACACACATAAAGAACTATGAGAGTAATAATGAATTTAAAATGAGTTTTTTCTATTTGGAATGAAGGATGTGAGTTTTATGGAATATGATTTAAAGAATTTCTTTTAGTTTCTTGTTGTGTTGCACGTTTCTTCATTATGTATAATTGATGTTTTCATAAATGTTTGTTTTGTATAAGGTTTTATGTGGTCTAGTTATGAGTTTTTAACTCAATATCTACTCTTGGAACTATTCGGAAAGTGGAAATTGTCACTCAAGGACAATTGTTATCCATGTGGTGGAGAATGTGACACCTCAAAAATAACTTAGGTGAAGCTAGAGCCTAACATGTTTGTTATGAGGGTCTATAGTCCTAAAACTGTTTATAATGTGGTATTGAGGGTGTGTCTACATATTTAGGTGCATTGGTAGTAAAAATCCAAGGGACGACCAAGACGTTCGACGACTATGTTCCATCATTTCATACAAGAAGGATACCATTACGACTTTCAACTTTAAGGTTCATAACCTTAACAGTAGGTTCAAGGTTTCACATAAAGGACCTTCATAGAATATTTCAAGGTCTCATATAATTCATATATACAAGAGTAAGAGGATTTAGCATCCTATGTAAATAAATCTCATAGTCACATTCATACATGTATCAGGTAAGGGACGCAAGTCTGCCACACAACACACACAAATGCTTCACCTTAGCACATATTGCATATCATTCTAGAAGAACATACGAATAACCTTTATCATCTTTAAGTCACCATATACACTACTATAACATCATCAATATAACAATCATAGACACATATATTCAAGTAGGAATAACCATGCGTCAACTCTAAGACTACACACAAATAATGACATAGTCACAGTTTAACATGATCACCTAAAATTGATAGAAGAACACGTACTTTCACGTAATAACAAGTAGGTAGATATGATCATACTTCACATAAATCACCATAAAAAGCATCGTAGTATATCAAATAATTTTCTGAGAAGGCCACGATTATAGTAATACATAAAGTAACGGCGACGAGGCCACTTCAATTGCAAGTAAAACTTATAGCACCGCCTACATATGTGGACCATAAAAATCATTCAATAGCTACATTACATAACATAAATATAATAAGGGCAGCGCACCAAATACCCATTTTCACCATTTCAATCCAAAGATCAATTCATCCAATTAAATGTCATAAGGCCCTTACCTATGGCCATGAACACCAACTCAATAAAAAAACTATAATACTTAATCAATCTTGGTAAATTCAATATATATTTATCAATCTAAGACATTGTAAACATCCATTGAATACAATTATTACATCATTCAATAGCCAATAGAAAAATACATTAGAATTCATAAGCATCAAGTCAATATCAATTCACCTATAAAGTAGTCGAAATCTAGGGTTTATAAATTACATGGTTTCACATGTTAATTGAGTTAAAATTATATAACTAACAACAATTCAATCAATATTCAATGATTTTAAATCTTTAATGCAAGAAACCATGGATGTATCATAAAATTGGACAAGTTATTTTACAGAAAACTTTAGAAATCTCTTTGAATTTTGGGATCCTTGATGAATAGAGTTTCAACGATCAAAAACCATACCTAAATGATGTTAATATACCAAATTTATGAAAAATGATAACTCAAATCTCCATGCCAAGCTATTCCTTGAGTTTGTGATTCAATGGAGTTCTAAAGAATTTCTTAGAGAATTTTAGGGGTTTTGATTTGGAAGAATGAGTTCATCTAGGTATTTAGGGCTTATATTTCCTTTTAATATACCTAAAATACCTATAAGTAAATTCCCAAATTAATATTTGGACGTTTGGTGAATTTACTAATTCACCCTTGCAACTCATAGTGAAAGGCACATAATTCGAAGACTGGCCATCGACGAGGCTTCAATCCTTTGATGGGCTATCGTGTCCTTCGTCTATTGTATCAGATATTGGAAAATGATATCTTAGATCTCTAGAAAATGTTACAATCTATGACTACGGGGCGTCAGTCCACCTACTAGGCGTCGATTGCTTCCGTAGGTGGGACTACTTTTTGGTAGTTTTGTCCACGTTGTTGGGTCCTTCCTCAAGGACCCTTGGATGGTTCTTGAGGACGTTTTAATGGATTTTTCAAACCCAAATATGCTCGCATACGAGTTTAATACCACATATATCAATTTTATAAAAAATGAATATGTAAAACTCAACGAAACAAGTCAAGATACACAAGGTCGTCTGAAGGCAAACTTTTCGAGCATCATTGATGGTCTTGGATGTTTGACCTCCAAACTTCTCGAAAATTTACAAACTGTCTATAAATACTATGATTACTCGTATAAATACCTCATTACCACATGAAACACACATAGAGGTACATATCAATAGATGAGGCAGATAGGTGATTAGTCGTCGAATATTTTTGTTGTTCCTACATGTTTGACTTCCAATGCACTTAAATCTTTAAAAAATTCCTAAATCCCACATTATATACCATTTTAGAACCTTATAAACTCATGACAAACATGTTAAGATCTCGCTTCAACTAAGTTTTTTTTGAGGTGTCACAGTCTAGCGGTGCTCCCCGTTCGTTATAAACATGGTATTAGAGCATATGTTTTTGGGATCATAGTAGGATTTATGTCATACAAACAACATATATTAGAGTCTTATTCATTAAAAGTGAAGCGCACCACCTTTATGAATAGTATTTTACGAGATGGTAGGGAACCTTCTATTCTTCATTAATCTATGATTGTTCTTCGAGTCCTAATACTATGTAGTTCTTTACCTATAATCTTTTTCTTGTTCTTAGAAGCCATGATTACAAGGAGGAATAATTCTAAGAAGGCCAAAGAAATATTGCGAGTGAGTCGGTTCCACCTCAAGCCCCTTAAAACTCTCAAGTTCCTATTGAAGAAGACGCTATGTCTAATGTTTATATAACGACTTCCATCCATAGTTTGAATCATATGATGTCTACTGAAGTTTCTAGGGTGCAAGCCAATCGCAATGCTATCACCACAACATCAATGATAAGGGATTTCACAAGTATGAATCCCCTTACTTTGTTTGGATCCAAGGTGGAGGAAGACCCACAAGGCTTCACAGATGAGGTATTAAGGTTGGTAGATGCGATGGGTGTGACTCCTCAAGAAAATGCGGAATTAGTTTCCTATCAATTCAAATATGTGGCTGAAGTTTTGTAAGAACAATGGAAAGAAGAGACGCCTATTAGAGAAGAAAGGATTACTTGGGGAATTTTCAAAAATGGGTTTTCAGAATATGTTCTTTCCCTTGGAACCAAGGGAGAGAAAAATGCAGGAATTCATAAATATCCATAATGGGAATATGAGTGTGCATGAGTAAAGTGTTCAGTTCATCAACTATCCAAATATGATCATACAATGATGGCAGACTCTAGGGCCAAGATAAATAAGTTTGTTATAGGGGTATCCAACCTTGTGGTGAATGAGTGTAGGTCGACTATGCTAATTCCAACCATGGACATTTCTCCTCTTATGGTCCATGCTAAAATAAATTATGAGAAAAAGCTAAAAAAAAATTGGTACAGATTTGAAATGATAAAATCCATATGAAGGAAATGTCTCCCAGGCTAGGTTTGAGATACAAGAAGAAATAAGGTTCAAAAAGAGGTTTTCTAATCCAAGTCCCTTCAATGCTAATTAAAGGGACAAGGACTAGTCCTAAGCCTAATAGAGAAAACTAGAGCGAACTCTTTGTGGAAAGAACTACTTGTGACAAGTGTGGTATAAAACATGAAGGGAAGTGTCTTTCGATATGGGTGTTTGCTATGGATGCCGGAAAAAGGGGCACCAATTGAAAGATTGTCCAATCCCTATAGCAAAGGGGAAATATTATACAAAAGATCCAACAAATGCATCAAATCTCGATGCTCCCAAAAAGAATCACTTTTATGGCATACAATCCCGAGGTAATAAAGAGATCTCTCCGAATGTTGTTACCGATATATTACAAATATTTTCCATTTATTCTTATGCATTGTTAGACTCAGGTGCTATATTATCCTTTGTAACCCCATTGGCGGCTATAAGATTTAATGCTTCCCTATATTTTCCATGAACTTTTTTTTAGTTACTACTTCGGTGGGTCTTTTACGACTTGTTAAAAGAGTTTGTAGGGATTTGCTAGTGTAATTACCCATTAGAGTCACATTGGTAGACCTGGTAGAACTTGATATGTTAGATTTTGATTTCTTTTTTTAGGATGGATTGCCTGCATTCTTGTTTGCCTCAATTGATTGTAGAACTCTGGTAATAACGTTTCAATTCCAAGATGAAACCATTATAGAGTGGATGGGGTAAACCTTACACAAAAGATTCGAATAGTTTCATGTGTTAAAACTTGTTAGTTGAATTAAAAGGGTTGTCTCTATCATAAGTGAGGGTCAAGGATTATGAATTCGAGATCCCTCATTTTCAGTCGGTCCCCGTAGTGAAGGAGTTTCGAACAGTCTTTCCCGATGACTTGCTAGAAATTTTTCCCGAATGGGAAATTGACTTTGGCATAGATTTATTTCTAGATACACAATCTATTTCAATGCTTCCTTTCCTGATGGACCTGGTCGACTTGAAAGAGTTAAAGGCTCAACTAAAGGATTTTCTAGAGAGGGGTTTTATTCAACCAAACATATCGCCATGTGTTCCCAAGTATTGTTTGCAATGAGGAATGATGGGTCTTTTATGTGTGTATTAATTATCTCCAATTGAAAAAGGTTACTATAAAAAATAAGTATCCTCATATGATTGATGGATTATTTGATTAACTCCAAGGTGCAAGTAACTTTTCGAAAATTGATTTGAGTTCGGTATATCATAAACTAAATGTTGGAGAAGTTGACATACCTAAAATGACATTCAAAACTAGGTATGGTCATTTTGAATTCTGAGTCATGTCTTTTGGACTAACAAATGCCCCGACGACCTTGATGGACCTTATGAATTGCATCTTTTGAAACTATCTCGATTTGCTTGTTATTGTCTTTATTGATGATATTTTGATATACTCTAAAAGTGAGGGTGACCATGTGAACTATTTTAGGATAGTCTTGCAAGACCTCAAGGATGCTCTAATCTATGCGAAAAATATTACGTGCGAGTTTTTGTTGATATCTGTTGTTTTTCTTTGTCACATTGTGTCTAGTTAAGGGGTTAAAAAAGTAGATACAAATATAACAAAAGTGGTCAAGATTTTTCCTAGACCATTGAGTCCTACAAACAATCGAAGCTTCTTGGGAGTGTGTTGTTACTATAAGAGGTTTGTTGTGGGATTCTTCTGAAGTGTATATCCATTAAAGAACTTGACTCAAAAGAAGGCTTTGTTGGTATGGTCGGAGGCATGAAAGAAAAATTTTCATGTGTTGAAAGACAAGCTTATCTCCGCTAAAAAATTACCCTTGTTAGAGGGCACAAAAGGGTTTGTGATATATTGTGATGCTTCTCGAGTAGGTTCTCGTTGGGTGCTCATGAAAAATGTCAAGGTGATAGAATATGCCTCTAGCAAACTCAAGGTGCATGAGAAGAACTATCCAACTCATGATCTTGTATTAGCGGTCATAGTGTTTTCTTTGATAATATGGAGGTACTACCTATATGGGGTACATGTGGATGTGTTAGCAGACCATAGAATCTCCAATATGTGTTTACGCAAAATGAGTTAAATCTCCAGCAAAGAAGGTGGCTAAACTTTTGAAGGACTATGACATGAGTGTCTTTTACAACCCGACCAATGACAATGTTATTGCATATGCTTTAAGTTGAATGACTATAAATAGTGTGGCTCATATTTGTACACTCAAGAAGTGCCATGACTTATCTAGAGCCTCACTTTTTGAACTAAGCCTAAAAATAGTGTTTATAAACATAAAATATGTATTCAACCTAATAATAAAGTTTTAGAATCAAAATGTCAAGAAATGACCAAGACGTCCGGAGACTAGTGAAATTGAGCTAGTGTATCTTGATATTTTTCAAAGGGTTGTAATAGTCGTAATTAAGTCAAATATTGTGTAAATGTGTGGAAACATAGTCGAGTGTTTTTAGGGTTGACACGTCAATTACTACTCCCCAAAGATAACCCAAAGGGTCCTTGTGGAGGATCATTGCATTTGATCAGAAAACATTCATGTGATAGTGACTAAGTACAAACCAAACGATGAGTCGCCAATGGGTCAACGGACCGACGATGGTGGTCATTGGTTGAAAGTTTGCCATTTTTGAGAATGGTTTCCAGACCCCTCTATGACCAAAACGACAGATTGTTAGTACTTTGCCATAGTTTGGTTGATGGCCCATGGACGGGCAATCATCGTTTGAACTTCGAATCAATGTTATGTTTTGAGTAAAGTTAGTTTAGTTGGTTAATAAGTTAATTAATTAATTAAGGTTTAAGTAGTGGTTAATCAAGTTAGTTAGGAACTATAAAAGAGTTAACCTTGATCAAACTAAGTCACAACTTCATAATTTGCGAAACCTTATTCTATCCACCTTCTATAGACCTTTTATGTCTATTCCCATAGACATCATTAAGGAACAACTTTAACCTTGATTATCTCTCCAGGACTCAATATTTGATATGTCAATATTCAAACATTATTAAGGTATGGATACTTTTTATTCTTGTGATCTTTTTCACAAAGAGGTTGTTCAAAAGTTGTTTCTAATAATGTCAAAAACATGGGTTTTTATTCAATTCCATGAATTCCTTTTCAAATTGATTTGATATTTTATTGTGTTGGATTATATTGGTAATCTATGGTTAATTAATTGTGAAATTATTGTTGTTATTAGTCTTTGACCGAGTTTCTTTAAAAGATTCGTGAATCAACCATTTTCCCTAATATAATCATGAATTGAAATTATAGATGATTAGAGTTGTTAGAATTGATTATGTAATTGTTTAATGCACTATAATGATAATGATGAGTGTATCATTAGATAATTGTTATAATTAATGGTAAGATCTTCAAAGAAGCTTTTGGAATACATTTGTAAGGTCTTTATGATTATAATTTCTCTACCTCAATAATGTTTGTCTATTATTGATATTCAATGGAAGAATTATTATGTGAACAAAATAGGATGATAATTATCTGATAATTCTTAATCTATTATGAACATGTTGAATTATGAGATCTATTTAGGGGTATTTTAATGCAAGGTTGAATATGATTATTTTGTATGCATTATTATGATATGATTATAATGTGTTAATATCAATAAATTATGAGTTTTGATAATAGGAAGTTCTCATTCCAACCATAATGATATATGATCATGATCATATAATGGGTTAGTCTCCTATTGCCTATATTAAGATTTATGCTTAGGAAATAGTTAAAGGTGTTTGAAAAAGGGACTTTAGGTTATCACCGAGCATGATAGATATGAGAGGTGTCTTATCCGAAGAGGAAAGGTAGGTTCACTAATGTTCTCATGAGATGGATACTACCATGCAATGTGCATACATGAGTTTCTATCTAATCTCCTAGTTCTTTAACTATGTTTCCCTCATAAGAATACTAGCTAGTGGATCCACGTAGAATACTATCACCTTCTATCGGTGTTGGATTTCATGACATCGGATTCCATGTTTAGCTCACATGGTCTATTTTTGGTTAAGGTGATTGTTCCCAAAACTAAAATAAATGAATGGAGGTAATAAAGATGGACATAACTAGGGTTACTTAAGGGGTCTACTTAGTGTACGTTAGGTTATGGGACTTTACCTTTGTATTGCACAAATTGGCCTTGAGGGTGTCCTATGAGGTTGTTCTGATTTTCTTCTGCCCTTATGGTATAATGAGATGCATAATGTTAAGCCTACACGATGTTTCCCTTATATGATCTTTATTTCATTTGATCAACATGATATTGATCTATATTTTTGTCACGACCCAAAACGGTCCGCGATTGGCACCCACACTTACCCTCCTATGTGAGCGAACCAACCAATCTAAACCCTGACATTTCAATATAATATCAACAGAAAGTAATGCGGAAGACTTAAACTCATTAATAAAAACCAATTCAATAACTTCTAAAATTCAACATCTATTATTTCCCAAAATCTGGAAGTCATCACTACAAGAACATCTATGATCAAATTACCACACTAAGAGTATTCTAAGAAGCTAAAAATAACAAAAGCTAGTCCATGCCGGAACTTCAAGGCATCAAGACATGAGGAAGAAGATCCAGTCCAAGCTAGAAGCGTTAGCTCACCCTGAAATCCGATGTAATGAAGACTGGCTAGAGTTGCGGTTGAGTTGAAGACGACGGTATGTTTGCTGCACTCCACAAATAACAACGAAGAAAACATAAAAGTAGGGGGTCAGTACAAACACAAGTACTGAGTAGGTATCATCGGCCAACTCAAAATAGAAAGCAATATATCTCAGATAACATCATAAAATCAACTAATATTCTTAACAGGTGATAGCAACAAGTATAAACATCATTTATAATATCACCGATCATATCTATGAGGACTCAAGCCTCCACACCATACTCTTTTGGGAAACATGTTCTTTATATTGAGTATATTAGCATCTTTCAAGATTCATTATCTATATTTCTCTTGTGTCGGTACGTGACACTCCGATCCCTCGTTAGTCTTTATTCCACTTGTATCGGTACGTGACACTCCGATCCCCTACTACTATGTGTCGGAACGTCACACTCCGATCCCCTAAATCTACGTGTCGGTTCGTGACACCCGATCCCCTAAATCTACGTGTCGGTTCGTGACACCCGATCCCCTAAATCTACGTGTCGGTTCGTGACACTCGTCCCACTAATTCTACGTGTCGGTTCGTGACACCCGCCCCACTAATCTCATTCTATTAGTAAATCAAGCCTTCTTTTATATCAAGGCATCATCATCTCATTACTTTAGTTCATCAAGCCTTCTTTTATACCAAGGAATCATCATTTAACAAGAGATTAGGTTTTTATCAAGATTTGGGATTCAATAGCTTCATCATGCTTGTTTCATCACAATCATATATATAAAATCACATCATGCATACACACAATTAAGCATATAGAAGACTTCATAGTACTACCCAACACATATCATTCGCTATTAAGAGTTTTACTACGAGTAGCATAAAAACCATAACCTACCTCCACCGAAGATTCGTGATCAAGCAAGAAAATTCCTCAAATCCTTGTTGTCTCTTCGTTTTCTCTCTCTCTTGCTCGATTTCCCTCTCTTTCTGTTCTTTTTCTTTTTTTCTTATTCAAACCCTCTTTCTTTTACCCTAATTAGTATATAATTAAGAATGAAAGATGGCAATAATAACCCACTAATTAACTTAAGGTTACCTCTTTTAACCCCCAAGTAATTAAACTTATTAACCTTAACCCTCTAACTTTATAATTAAAGTAGGAATAGTCCGAAACGTCCCTTAAAACGTGTAAAGAAATCCAACCCAGACTGGGATTACGCAACCTGTGACGGGCCGTCGTGCCTGTGACGGGCTGTCGTTCCTGCGATGGTCCGTCCTGCAGGTCGTCGCAAGGTTCAGAGACTCAATTTCCACCAAAGAGTCTGTGACAGTCCGTCAAGCCCGTGACGGTCCGTCCTGCCATTCCGTCACGAAGTTCAGAAAGTCGATTTTTAGTACCCAATTTCAGAATTTCTAAGTATTTTGAAACGAGACCCTGCGACGGTCCGTCGTGACCATGACAGTCCGTCGTGGGGTCCGTCGCCTCAGCCAGTTTTCCAGAAATAAAAATCTGCTGCTCAAAACGACTAAACAAGTCGTTACAATAGATACCAATTTACCCATCGTTCGTCCTTGAATGATCAGGAGAAGTAAAACAAGAGTGCAAAGAAGTACCTCAATCTGTAAATAGGTGTGGGTATCTTTCTTGCATATCTGCCTCCTTCTCCCAAGAGGCTTCTTCAACCGGTCGATTCTTCCATTGCACCTTGATGGATGCAATCTCCCTTGACCTCAACTTACGAATTTCTCTATCTAGAATAGCAACAGGCTCCTCCTCATAAGACAAATTTTAATCAAGTAGAACCGAATCCCAACGAATGATGTAGTTTCCATCCCCGTGGTATCTTTTTAACATAGACACATGAAATAACGGGTGCACTCCAGAGAGTGCTGGAGGCAAGGCTAATTCATAAGCCACCTCCCCTACTCGCTTAAGTACTTCAACTGGTCCAATATACCTCGGGCTTAGATTACCTCTTTTACCAAACCGCATCACCCCTTTCATGGGAGAAACCTTCAGCAAAACATGTTCACCTTCCATGAACTCCAAATCCCTAACCTTTCGATCTGCATACTCCTTTTGCCTACTTTGAGTCGCTAAAAGCTTTTCTTGAATAGATTTCACCTTTTCTAACGAGTCCCTCAAAAGGTCAGTACCCCAAGGTCTAACCTCGAATGCATCAAGTCAACTAATGGGAGACCTACATCTCCTACCATACAATGCTTCAAATGGGGCCATGTCAATACTTGAGTGATAGATATTATTGTATGAAAACTCCGCTAAGGGTAAGAAGCTATCCCAATGGCCACCAAATTCTATCACGCATGCACGAAGCATATCCTCTAACACTTGAATCGTTCGCTCAGACTGACCGTCGGTCTGGGGGTGAAATGCAGTACTAAGGTCCAACCTAGTACCTAATTCCGCATGCAATGTTCTCCAAAACTTAGAAGTAAACTGCGTACCTCTATCTGATATGATGGACAGTGGAACTCCATGCAATCGAAAAACTTCTGAGATGTAAAGTTTGGCTAACTTCTCTGCACTATAAGTCACCTTTACCGGAATGAAATGAGCAGACTTAGTCGATCTGTCCACAATTACCCAAATAGAGTCAAACTTCCCGAATGTCTTCGGAAGACCAACCACGTAGTCCATTGCAATTCTCTCCCATTTCCATTCCGGAATGGGCATTCTCTGAAGTGTTCCTCCGGGCCTCTGGTGTTCATACTTTACTTGCTGACAATTTGGACATTTGGCAACAAACTCAACAATATCGCGCTTCATTCTACTCCACCAAAAGTGTTGCTTTAGGTCACGGTACATCTTGGTTGCACCCGGATGTATCGAATACCTTGAACTATGAGCCTCTGTCAGAATAGTGTTGATCAAATCATCGACGCGGGATACACATACCCTTCCCTTAATCCTCAAAATACCTTCCTCATCGATTGTCGCTTCTTTAGCCTCTCCTTGCAACACTTTATCTCGGATCCGGATCAATTTTTCATCATAAAACTGCTTTCCCTTAATCTTGTCAAGGAAGGAAGATCTTGCCTCCACAAAAGCTAAAAATCCTCCCTTCTCATTTACTTCTAATCTCATAAGGTCGTTAGCCAGAATCTGAACTTCTCTAGCCAATGGGCATCTAAAAGCTTGCATGTGAGCTAGACTTCCCATGCTTCCCGCCTTTCTACTTAAAGCATCCGCTACAACATTCTCCTTCACCGGATGATACAAAATAGTGATGTCGTAGTCCTTCAGTAGTTCCATCCATCTCCTCTGTCTCAAGTTCAAATCTCTCTGAGTAAAGACATACTGTAGGCTACGATGATCCGTATAGACCTCACACTTAACCCCATATAAATAGTGTCTCCATTGCTTTAATGCAAACACTACCGCGGCCAATTCCAAATCATGAGTTAGATAGTTACGTTCATGCACTTTTAATTGTCTTGAAGGATAAGCAATCACATTCTTCTCTTGAATTAGCACCGCACCCAAACCCGAATAGGATGCATCACAATAGACAATGAAATTCTTACCTTCCACTGGCAAGGTGAGAATTGGTGCAGTAGTCAACAGAGTCTTGAGCTTCTGAAAGCTTTCCTCACACTCATCCGACCATACAAATGGAACATTTTGCTTAGTCAAGTTCGTCAGTTGGGAAGCAATAGAAGAGAATCCCTTGACAAATCAACGGTAATAAATGGCTAAACCAACAAAACTTCTTATTTCTGACACATTAGTAGGTCTTATCCAATTCTTCACTACTTCGATCTTAGAAGGATCCACCATCACTCCATCCTTGGAAACAACGTGCCCCAAGAAGGACACTGAATCTAGCCAAAACTCACACTTGGAGAATTTGGCATAAAGCTTTTTCTCCCTCAACATTTCCAATACCATTCTCAAATGCTCCTCATGTTCCTCCTTACTTTTAGAGTATATCAGTATATCATCAATAAATACGATCACAAAGAGATCCAAATATGGCTTAAAAATCTTGTTCATCAAACTCATGAACGCAGCAGGGGCATTCGTAAGACCAAAAGACAACACTACAAATTCGTAATGCCCATACCTGGTTCTAAAAGCAGTCTTTGGCACATTCGTTGCCCGTATTTTCAATTGATGATAACCGGATCTCAAGTCAATCTTAGAGAAGACACAAGCACCTTGTAACTGATCGAACAAGTCATCAATGCGAGGAAGAGGATACTTGTTCTTTATGGTTACCTTGTTCAACTGTCGGTAGTCTATGCACATCTGAAAACTCCCATCCTTCTTCTTCACAAACAAAACCGGAGCACCCCAAGGAGATGCACTTGGTCTAATGAAGCCTTTGCTCAACAACTCTTGAAGTTGGGCTTTTAATTATCTTAACTCCGCGGGAGCCATTCTATAAGGGGGTATAGTAATGGGGCGAGTACCCGGTTCAAGATCAATACAAAAGTCAATATCCCTATCTGGTGGCATACCAGGAAGATCTGCAGGGAACACATCAAGAAACTCACGGACCACCGAAACCGACTCAATCGAAGGTACTTGGGCAGTGTCATCCTTGAGATGTGCCAAGAAAGCTAAACACCCTTTACTAACCATTTTCTTAGCACGAAGAAAGGAGATGATACGCACCGGATAGGAAGTGTAGTCACCCTCCCATACTAACGGATCTGTCTCAGGCTTGGCTAACGTCACCGTTTTAGCATTACAATCCAATATCACAAATTGCGGAGAAAGCCAAGTCATACCCAGAATTACATCAAAATCAACCATTTATAAGATAACCAAATCTACATAAGTGTTGCTCCCCACAAAGTTCACCCACCGGAGTAGAAACACGAATAGGCATATCAAGTAATTCACAATGTAAATTTAGACCATTAGCAAATGAGGAAGATACATAAGAAAATGTGGATCCAGGATCAAATAATACAGAAGCCATGCAATCACAAATCAGAAGATTACCTGTGATGACAGCATCAGATGTCTCCGCCTCAAATCGCCCAGGGAAAGCGTAACAATGGGCCCCATTACTTGTCTGTCCGTTGCCCCTACCATGTTGTGTTGTAGTGGCTCCAGTTTGCCCATCACCCCGGCCGTTTTGGTGACCACCATTACCTCATCCACCACGCCCTCCAGAATAACGGCCTCTACCATGACCACCTCTGCCTCTAGCTATTGGGGGTCTATAACTCTGTTTTGAACAATTCCATCTAATATGTCCAGTCTCCCCACATCCATAACACTCTCTAGATTCAAGCATGGGTCTCTCAGAGAAATGTTGACCGCTCTGAGGTGGACCCCCAACTACAGTCTGTAGTGAAGACTGAATTGGTCGGACCGAGTAACCTCCTGAACCCTGTCCTCTAGAGTAAGAACCATTAAACTCACCTTTCTTTCGAAACCTCTTTGATGTCGATGCCATGGTGAATTCATCTGGCTTCACTCCTTCCACCTCTACTACGAAGTCTACTACTTCTTGAAAAGATTTCGCTGTGGCCGCTACCTGTAAAGCTGAAATTCACAACTCTGATCTCAACCCCTTCACAAAACGGCGAATCCGCTCTTGTGGACTGAAACAATGTTGCGTGGCATATCAGGATAGTGCACGAAACTTAGCCTCATATGCATTAACCGACATCCTACCTTGCTCTAGGCTTAAGAACTCATCCCTTTTCCTATCCCTCAAAGTCCGGGGGATATACTTCTCCATAAACAAGCTAGAGAATGAGGCCCAAGTCATAGGTGGTGCCTCTGTTTGTTGACACTCAACATGTTACCGCCACCACATTTTGGCGTTCCCTTGAAACTGGTAACTCACGAAATCAACACCAAACCATTCTACTATACCCATCTTGTGTAGTAGCTCATGACAGTCAACCAGAAAATCGTAAGCATCCTCATATTCTGCACCCTTGAAGACTGGAGGTTTCAATTTCAAGAACTTACTGAAAAGTTCATGTTGATCAGTTGTCATTATAGGCCCAGTAGTCAGGCGTGGAAACGTGCCTATGTCCAATGAGGCATACATACGAGGACCCATAGTGGCTTCATGTTGTACTTCTGATACCGGAGATGTTCGTGCAGAAAACACTGGAGGTGCCTGACCCTGATCAGACAACCCACTAAGATAAGCGAGTACCTGATTGATCATTTCTGGGGTAGGTTGGGGTGGCAATTCCTCATTCTGCACTTGATCATTCTCCCCATCCTCCCCTTCTCTTACTACTTCCTCAGTCGGTGGAGGAGTCACTGCCCTAGTACCAGATGGGCTAGGTGCTCGTCCTCGTCCTCTAGAGGACGTCCTCCCACGACCTCTTCCGCGGCCTCTTGCCACTGCTCCTCTTTGAGCTACAGTCTCAGCGGCTGGCTCAGATGCATCTTGTCTTGCCGATGTTGATGTTGGCGTAGTCGTTGCTCTAGTTCTAACCATCTGCGAAATAGAGTGAAGATGGTCAGATACCAATTTGTATCACCTAGATACCAATTGGATCCAAGTAATAGCACAAAATAAAGAAAGAATGGAGTTTTCCTAAAGTCTTATAGCCTCTCAAAGAAAAGTAAAGGCGTCCCCCTACCGTTCTTTAAGACTCTACTAGACCTGTTCTTGTGTGATGAGACCAACGAACCTAATGCTCTGATACCAAGTTTGTCACGACCAAAAACGGTCCGCGACTGGCACCCACACTTACCCTCCTATGTGAGCGAACCAACCAATCTAAACACTGACATTTCAATATAATATCAACAGAAAGTAATGCGGAAGACTTAAACTCATTAATAAAAACCAATTCAATAACTTCTAAAATTCAACATCTATTATTCCCCAAAATCTGGAAGTCATCACTACAAGAACATCTATGATCAAATTACTAAACTTAGAGTATTCTAAGAAGCTAAAAATAACAAAAGCTAGTCCATGACGGAACTTCAGGGCATCAAGACATGAGGAAGAAGATCCAGTCCAAGCTAGAAGCGTTAGCTCACCCTGAAATCCGGTGTAATGAAGTCTGGCTAGAGTTGCGGTTGAGTTGAAGACGACGGTATGTTTGCTGCACTGCACAAATAACAACGAAGAAAACATAAAAGTAGGGGGTCAGTACAAACACAAGTACTGAGTAGGTATCATCGACCAACTAAAAATAGAAAGCAATATATCTCAGATAACATCATAAAATCAACTAATATTCTTAACAGGTGATAGCAACAAGTATAAACATCATTTATAATATCACCGATCATATCTATGAGGACTCAAGCCTCCACACCATACTCTTTTGGGAAACATGTTCTTTAGATTGAGTATATAAGCATCTTTCAAGATTCATTATCTATATTTCTCTTGTGTCGGTACGTGACACTCCGATCCCTCGTTAGTATTTATTCCTCTTGTGTCGGTACGTGACACTCTGATCCCCTACTACTATGTGTCGGAACGTGACACTCCGATCCCCTAAATCTACGTGTCGGTTCGTGACACCCGATCCCCTAAATCTACGTGTCGGTTCGTGACACCCGATCCCCTAAATCTATGTGTCGGTTCGTGACACCCGATCCCCTAAATCTATGTGTCGGTTCGTGACACCCGTCCCACTAATTGTACGTGTCGGTTCGTGAAACCCGCCCCACTAATCTCATTCTATTAGTAAATCAAGACTTCTTTTATATCAAGGCATCATTATCTCATTACTTTAGTTCATCAAGCCTTCTTTTATACCAAGGCATCATAATTTAACAAGAGATTAGGTTTTTATCAAGATTTGGGATTCAATAGCTTCATCATGCTTGTTTCATCACAATCATATATATAAAATCACATCATGCATACACACAATTAAGCATATAGAAGACTTCATAGTACTACACAACACATATCATTCGCTATTAAGAGTTTACTACGAGTAGCATAAAAACCATAACCTACCTCCACCGAAGATTCGTGATCAAGCAAGCAAATTCCTCAAATCCTTGTTGTCTCTTCGTTTTCTCTCTCTCTTGCTCGATTTCCCTCTCTTTCTGTTCTTTTTCTTTTTTTCTTATTCAAACCCTCTTTCTTTAAACCTAATTAGTATATAATTAAGAATGAAAGATGGCAATAATAACCCACTAATTAACATAAGGTTACCTCTTTTAACCCCCAAGTAATTAGACTTATTAACCTTAACCCTCTAACTTTATAATTAAAGTAGGAATAGTCCGAAACGTCCCTTAAAACGTGTAAAGAAATCCGACCCAGACTGGGATTACGCAACCTGTGACGGGCCGTCGTGCCTGCGACGGTCCGTCCTACAGGTCGTCGCAAGGTTCAGAGACTCAATTTCCACCAAAGAGTCTGTGACGGTCCGTCACGCATGTGACGGTCCGTCCTGCCATTCCATCACGAAGTTTAGAGAGTCGATTTTCAGTACCCAATTTCAGAATTTCCAAGTGTTTTGAAACGAGACCCTGCGACGGTCCGTCGTGACCATGACGGTCCGTCGTGGGGTCCATCGCCTTAGCCAGTTTTCCAGAAATAAAAATCTGCTGCTCAAAATGACTAAACAGGTCGTTACAATTTTTATATATGTTTATGACTATTGATGATGTGATGTTTTATGAGATAAGACATAACTTATAATCTCTTCTAAAGTTTAGTTGATTATCTGGGGCTATGGGGCATCACATGAGTATTGCAATTGTAGGATTGGGATATCATTGTTGGTAAGGGTCTTATATGCTTTGATGATATCAACTCTTGAAAATGATATGTTAATATGAATTTATGTTGGTGTTGTTCTTGTATATGGTTATATGACTATGTCTCATTTGGTTTTGATCATTGGCTTGTCAATGCTCAGTTATATGTGTTCATCAAGTCGTTCAAAATGACTTAGCTTGTTCTAAAGAAATCATCCCTTTTATGCATGTCTTCAACGGTTTTATGTGCATATGTTTCCATACTTAATAAAAGTGGAAGTACTAACCCATATTCCTTATGTTTCTACAAATATGTATATTCGGGCCGGTGAGGTGCTTCGAGGCCATCTTCAAGAAGACTTGTAATTTTCCCTAGGTTGTTGGTGAGTCTTTGAAGTTCGAATATGGTGCCAGTTTTTTTTTTATAATAGTATTGCTTATGCTTAAAGACAGTTGTTCTTTTCCTTTTTCTTCAGACAATTGTTGTAAGCCTATAAGTGGCATATTGTACTTGTTAGGGCTATGCCAAAATATTTGCAACTCTCTTTTAAATGGATATAGGTGAGACAAAGTATTAGGCTACTTAAATCAATTGACTTTGATAAATGAGAAGTATATGTGAACATCATAAGCGAGAGGTCTATGTAAACTCTATATATGATACATGAGAAGTCTAAGTACACTACACTATGTAAATGTTTTAATTTTCTGTATTTTTTCTACCTTTTATTTGCTATGAATATGATAGGTACTAGTCTAAGTCCTTTTCAAGGAAGAAGATGTTGTTTATGCCTAGGGGGTTCTCCGTGGTCATGAATGTCATGACCGGGGAGCACTTTCTAGTCGTAACCGGCTTCGTTATCCTCGACAAAGATTCAAACAAGCCCTAAGTATTCATCATAACATATCATTGGTTAAAATTATGGAAAATTAATAAATTTTCCATATACTAAGTGAAGTATACATATGATTGTCACATCCAAGAAGAACCCCCTAGACGTAATTGGCGTCGTCGTCCTCTTCGAGGACTAAAACTAGCCAGTTATGTTTTACATCATTATATTCATAGGTCCAAAATATGGATAATTTAAAAACTTTTCATTACTTATACATTGAGGTTTACATATACCTCTACATACATATAATAGATTTATATACAGTATACATAGAACCTTTGTATAGGAAGATTAATTAGTATTTTACTTTAATTGCACATAGATATATAAAATATAACATATTCTCAAAATCATGTCTTATCTCATAACCATATAACACGAGTGTGATAAGGTGGGCCTAACCCATACATCATTATAATATGACCACATAAAGGCCATACAATTTATAGTATCTAAATGAAAAGGAAAGAACATAAGAGTCTTAAAACTAAAAAAACTACATAAGCCTGATTGTGGCATTTCCCCTCAGAAAGTGAGTACTTAACCGAATTGGAGGATTGAGAATACTAACTCTTCTTCAATGTCGTCTGAAACCCTTTCAATGACCGGAACCCAAAATGTTTGGGAAAAGGAAGAAATGGGGTTAGTACAACACTTGTACTAAGTATGAGAGCATATGCACACATATCATGAAAAAATATTAAAAAGGGAATTTTCATTAAAACATGCTATTTCACTTTTACAAAGCCTTATGCGCATTGAAGAAGACCATACCAATCAAGAAGACATATTCATTAAGTCTAAAGCATGTACATCACAAACCATCAAAGCAATTAATCATCAAATCATAATAGCAACAAACATGGATAAGAGTTCATTATAACATAACCAAAGAAAGATAATTACCCATGAAACCCCATTAAGTAAGAAATTGCGATGACCAAGCATAGCCCCATAACCTTACTCAATCATGTAACCTAACAAAAATCATGACGAACTTCTAACTTCTCATATCACATAATTAAGAGCACAAGCCATAATACTTTAACCATAAAGACCCAACAAATATTCATAAGTGAACCTAATCATCATATAGTATCAACAATGTGCATGATCATTATACACATATCATGTGCAATTATAATAATATACATACATAATAACATCCTTGTAAGACTTCCCTCAAGGACAACTAGTGCAATGTTTAGGTAGAGTCCCATACCCCTATCTAAACTAATCAAAACCCTTAGGTTAACCTAGTTAAAGTTTATTCCTTTACATCATTTTACCTTTTGGGAACATCTTGCCTTAACAGACATAGACAACATGAACTAATATGGAATCCGGTGTCATAGAACCCTACACCTAAGGAAGAAGGACTACTTGCCAAGATAGTACCAAAACATACAACGTAGTACTACGTGGGTCCACTAGCTAGAATTCCTCTAGGGTAATATATTTTGAGATTTAGGAGATATAATTGGGACCCTATTATGATACATGCATTATAGTCTCCAATATAAAGAGTACAACAGTGATCCTCACTTCCATATGTGGGAAGGGACACTCCTCACTATAGTTCACTCAGTGCTAATCTAGAGTCCCGTTTTAAATTTCTTTAATGTCTTTATTAATCATCATAGCTTAATGTAGGTCATAGGGTCTATCCCTTGTATAAGAATCATCATCATAGCCCAATAAGAATTCCATGAGTATAGTCTTTTCATTACAATTCATATAAGTGAGGTTAGCACAATAACATATCACTTAATACTAAGGACCATTAGTAAATCATCACCATCTTTATAACATTTACATGTTAGCCAACACCTCAAAAACCATATTCAAGACATTTCAATTAAAAATCATACTAACCCTATCAATCTTAATAAAAGACATACTCTAATAAAACAAATTTAGTTAATCACAATTAACCATAATTTGAAATAAAGAATAGGGATCATAAGACTTACCAAGTCTCCTTCATATTTCATCATCGAAGTTATACTATCGACCCTTAACTCTGTAACATTCCTGAAAATCATATGTTTAATGAAGAACCAGCATGCCCTTAGGATATCCTATTAGCGGTACATAGGCACCCCAATGCCCAATATTGAGAAATATTGGGCATATAGAGAAATTGGCTAAGGGATAGTAGTCAATTTTCTATATACGAATAAGAATTATACTTTTTGGGTTGTCATACCGCAATAAAAGATTGACAATAAATGTACCTTCAATGAAGACCCTAAGCTAAAATAAATTTTTTTTTGAGTAATTTCATGCAAATTGCTAGGCATCCAATTGTCAAGCCTAGTATCATTCCACATGACCATTTAAAATGATCATGTAAATTAAGCAGTGCCCAAGGTTATAGTGAGTGTAGTTGGGACAATAAGTAAAAATTTCCAAAGAAACCATAAATAATAGTTAGTTAGGAAAGTACAACTAACCCATGAGCAATCACATGTGCATGAAATGTGAAGAAGCACCAAACGAGGGGACCACCCTAACCGAATTCGTTATGGGTAGATAAGGGGACAAAAACATGCATAAAGGACCACTCTATGTGGGACCTAACTTCCTAATCAATTTTAGAGTCTAACCTACTTCCCAAAATAGCTAACTAATGTAGGACTAACAGAAATTGACCCACTAGTGCACCCAACAAAAAAGGACCAAAACCGAGTTGACCACCTAGTACCTAACCTAGGATTGTCCAAAAGGTTAGATATGGTTCTATCAACTAAGGGGTACTTTAGTAATTCCACAAGGTTACATAATTAATTTATTTATCAAATTAATTAATTAATTAAAAAGGGCAGAAACCAAAACTAAAAAGAAAATTTTCAGATTTTTGTTAAGACAAGAAAGGGACAACCTAGTACCTAACCTAGGATGGTCGAAAGAGTTAGTTAAGGTCCTGACAACTTAGGGATACTTTAGTAAGTATCCTAGGATACTTAATTAATTAATTTAGCAATTTAATCAAATATTTTAAAGGTTCAAAACCAAAATCACTACGAAGTTTAAACATTTCGATTGAGACAAGAAAAATACAACCTAGTATTTAACCTAGGATGATCCAAAGGATTGGTTATGGTTATTACGACTTAAGGGTACTTTAGTAAATACCCTAGGTTACTTGATTAATTAAATTATCAATTTAATTAATTAAATTAAAGGGGTCAAACTAAAATTCTTATGCAAACCTAGTATAATGCAAGAAACATCCTAGTACTTAACCTCTGATAGTCCTAAAGGGTTGATTATGAATCCAATGACTTAGGGGTGCTTTATTACATACCCTAGGGCCCTAAATTAATTATAATAATTATTTAATTAATTAATATAAATTAAAAATATTGACCTCAATAATAGTCAAACCAAAATTTCAGATTTTAGGTCAAGTCAACATTATCCTATGTTTAGTCAACATAGGAGGGTTTTTTTAGTAATTAGTTAATTAATTTATTTAATTAACTTAGTAAACCATAAGTTTAATAAGTAAAGGTCAGTTCCTAAACCTAAAAACTACGTTCAAAATCAAACAATTACACGACTTAAACCAGAAAAACAAGCGCAGGAAAAAAAATAGAAAATTTCTTAGATGATTTTCAAGTTTTCTTCAAGGTTTCTTCAAAGATAATTCAAGGTGGTATTTGTAGATTAAGTTCTATTTATTGTATGAGTTTCTCTCCTGGAATTCTTTCTTTAATATAACTTTTTTTCGAATGACTCAATGATCTTGAAAACTAGGGTTGTTTCCGGTCATTCTTGTCGAACTACCCCCACACTGACCCACCGGAACTACCGAATTTGTTTAATCCCATGGTAGAAGATAATCAATCATTCTAGACCTTCAAAGAAGTGCTAAATGACATAGGAAATTCCCTAAATAATATGGAAACTACAAAGAACAAATAGCCATGGAAGGAGATATTGAATGTCAAAATGATGCAATAATCCTAACGGAAGATGATAAGAGAATATTGTACCAATCATGGTGCCTATCCATCATTGTCGAAGTCTTTGGGAAACGACCAACACATGCCTACCTAAAGAGAAAATTAGCATACATTGGATGTTGATGGATCTACTATCTCTAATAGATTTAGGATGGGACTACAACATTATAAAAATAAGTCAAGTGCATAATATGCATAATGTTCTTCATGAAGGACCTTAGTTCATCGCGGGGAATTTTCTATATGTCAAAACATGGGAACCAAACTTCGTCCCCCAATAGACCTCTCTAACCCATTCATCCATATGGTCTAGATTAACCCAGTTACCAACAAAGATCTATGATAAAAAAAATACTAGAAACGGTTGGGCAAAAACTAGGGGCATTGCACAAGATTAACACTTGCACCTCTGCATAATCAAAGTGCGGTATGAAAAAAACTACATCCAACTCCCAATTGAAGTTCCACTCAACATAAACGTGGTGATTTGGAACCATAAGCAAAAAGTGATTTATGAAGGGAGGGAATATTGTATACTGGTTGCGATAGAATAGACCATACCCTAGGGAAATGCACTTTAAAACAAACAATTTAAATAACCCTCACTACCCTCCTTTACCGCCTAATGAAACGAATCAGGTGGTAAATACTATCATTTCCCAAGAGAAGGAAGACTACAAAACGAAAAGAAGGCACAAGAGCACGAAGGACTCAACATGACAATAACCAAGACGAAAGGGTGTATGACCCTTACTGATAAAAGTTACTAATACTGTCTCCCCTATCTAATCACCCGGGGATGGTTCAAATAGAAATGAGAAAACAAATAAAAAAAATACTTTAATGTTGAGAGGGGGTCCTCAACGTCTAACTCTAATGTCAAGGACACAGTTGTAAAAAGCTTGAACACTACCAACTAAATGATTTTCATGACCATTAATGAAGACATAAAAAAATCCAAAAAAGAAAATCCCACCTGGGTGGTTATTGCATGGCCTCAAATCCTATGGGAAACATAGTGCGCCACAATTTAATGACTAACTACCTTGTTCCTTCCACAAATCTCCGAAGATCCAAATCACTGCCGCAGGCCAAGATTAGGGAAATAATCACCCTCTTGTTTGTGAGAAGACCGTGGAAGTCGCATCAAACATCTATCGCATTAACACCAACACTATGGATGTTGATATACCTCCCAATACCGCTAAGAAAAATCACTTAGACACCAAGTATAGAAAAAATGGCATCCCACTAAATGCCACCACAAAACATTGAAGATAACCCACCAATCGTTAGGATAGCGCTCGTGCCACGGACTTCACTCCGACTTCCTGGTTGGAACTAGCGCTGCAAGAAAAACAACTAACCTTCCAAGTGATGATAGCCCCATGAAATTCATCCTCCAAGATCCTACATACCTATCCCAAAGCATCAAAAATTTGATCGACCAAGGGATAATAGAACTGGGCGAGCATATATAGATTCATACAGTGTGACAAACCTAGATGTAGAAAATCATTAACACAACGACAATGTAGGAACTGAGTGTATTGATGAATAACACATCCTAGAGCTTCCCCTTCTTTCACATCCCTTACACTAAACAATACTTAGAGCCTTTCCTTCTAACCCAGAATACCTCAAGAGGTACTGAACACCTTGTACTCACAAAAACCAAAAATATAAGGAGAAAAGAACAACCTATATTGAAAGGAAACATCAATCCGAGAGCTTATATGAAAAAACAATCATGAACTAGAGGAAATTTTAGAAAAGATTGGAGAACAAAGTACGGAGACGTGTCTCTTGTAGAGGCTATTCATCAAAAAGTTTGAGGAACCCTTCAACACTGCAGTAATAGTCTACGGCACAAAGAAGGTGAAAATATACACCTTGATTCTCATGAACGAGAAGGAATTATCCTTGCAGTAGTGGTACTAAACCTTATTGGAATACCCAAGTAGAGATTTCGAGTGGAGAAAGAGAAGTGGAAGGGCCTGAACGAGAAAGAACCATAACATAATTTTAATGATTAACTTCATCATATGAAACGTGAGGGTAGAACATAACATGAGATTCAAGCGCCAGTACGGAGTAATGGTGAACATTAAGATGCCTGCGATGCTCGTTCTACAGGAAACAAAAATGTTTGAGCACTAAAGCCTTACTGATGAGCTCAAGTTTGACTTGCAAATCTTGTCTGCTGTAAACTATCTCTCTTAAGGGATAGTGACAATTTTTAATGGAGACACACTTAAGCTGGAAAACTTGTCAATAACCCTAAGGAATCTATGTCTCTTCCGTTTTTGCTAGTCATGAAATTAACACTAGATACAACCTTTGGAAAGAACTTGATAGCTTCTCAAAGACCATTTCTAGAGAGTGTCTCATTGGTGGAAACTTCAATGAACTCCTCCATGGCAATAAAAAGCTAGGAGGGAAGAGTAATAATAAAAATAGGGCTAGTTTCTACTACAATTTCTTGAATAAATGAAAAGTTATAGACTTAGGGTATATTAATGGAAGCTTTCTTATCTTTGGAAGGTTTGATAGGAGCGTTGCAAACCACTCCTAGATAAAGCTTACTATTGTCCTATGCTCTTTAATCTTTATAAAAACAATAGAAAGAATGGTAAAACACCATTTATAATGGAGCCCATGTGGTGTGGTCACCTATCCTTCAAAGCCTAGTCCAACATTGATTTAATAATAAAGATACCCTCAATGCAGCCATAAATCTCTACCAAAGGAGGACACCAATTGGAATATCTATACCTTTTAAAACAACTTTAGATCTATCAAGAAGATTTTGGCAAGACTTGATGGGATTAAGAGGTTTCCATGTTACTACAATAGCCCCTTCCTTTAAAAGATAGAGTCTAGTCTCTACGACAACATTCTAGCTATCGAGAAAGAATTTTGAAAAACTAGTCAAGAATAAATTTTCTTAGCGAAGGTGATGGAACAACTTCTTCCACGTATCCACAATTAATAGAAGAAGAAAAAATTGCATCAGCTCAATTAAGGATGATAGCGGGAACCTAATAGAGGATCAAGATCAAATCATCAACCACAACAATAATTTCTTTAGAACCCTGTACACACTAAGCAAAAAAAATCTAATAAAAAAACCTCAATTCTAGGCAGAAGAAGACTTTCTCTCTCTTAGGAAATGTCCAATTCCATGGAATCCCCCTTTAGAGGCAACGAGATCACCAATGCTCTTAAGCCCTTCAACCCCCGCAAAGCCCCTAGGAAACTCGACCGCACCACATGTTTTACCCAAAGAATTTGAACATTGTTGGTGGCAAGACAATATCCTTCTGTAAAAAGGCTATTTACAAGTCCCACATTATTGTTGAAAACACCACCACCCTAATATGCATCATCCCTGTCACGACCCAAAACCGAGAAGCGACTGGCACCCACATTTTCCCTCCTATGTGAGCGAACCAACCAATCTAAACCTTATCATGTCATTTTAATATCAACATAAAGCAATGCGGAAGACTTAAACTCATAAATAAAAGACAATTCAATAACTTCTAAAATTCAACATCTATTAATTCCCCAAAATCTGGAAGTCATCACCACAAGAACATCTATGATCAATTTACTAAACTAAGAGTATTCTAAGAAGCTAAAACAAATAAAAGCTAGTCTATGCCGAAACTTCAAGGCATAAAGACATGAGGAAGGAGATCCAGTCCAAGCTAGAAGCATTAGCTCACCCTGAAGATCCGGTGTGACGAAGACTGGCTAGAATTACTGTTGAGTCGAAGATGACGGCACGTTTGCTGCATACCACGATATACAAAAAGAAAACATAAAAGTAGGGGGTCAGTACAACCACAATTACTGAGTAGGTATCATCGGCCAACTCAAAATAGAAAGCAATATATCACAGATAATATCATAAAATCAACTAATATTCTTAAAATGTGATAGCAACAAGTACAAAACATCATTTATAATATCACCGATCATATCTATGAGGACTCAAGCCTCCATACCATACTCGTTTGGGATACATGTTCTTTAGATTGAGTATATTATCATCTTTCAAGACTCATTATCTTATTTCCTCTTGTGTCGGTACGTGACACTCCGATCCCCTACGACTATGTGTCGGAATGTGACACTCCGATCCCCTAATTCAATGTGTCGGTACGTGACACTCCGATCCCCTACATCTACGTGTCGGTTCGTGACACCCGTCCCACTAATTCTATGTGTCGGTACATGACACTCCGATCCCCTACATCTACGTGCCGGTTAGTGACACCCGTCCCACTAATTCTATGTGTCGGTACGTGACACTCCGATCCCCTAATCTCATTCTATTAATTCATCAAGCCTTCTTTTATATCAAGGCATCATCATTAACAAGAGATTAGGTTTTTATCAAGATTTGGGATTCAATAGATTCATCATGCTTGTTTCATCACAATCATATATATAAAATCACATCATGCATACACACAATTAAGCATAAAGAAGACTCTATAATACTACCCAACACATATCATTCGCTATTAAGAGTTTACTACGAATAGTGTAAAAGAAACCATAACCTACCTCCACCAAAGAATTGCGATCAACAAGCTATCTTCTCAAAATCCTTGCTATCCTCTTCGTTTCTCTCTCTCTCTACTCGTTCTCTTCTTCTTTTTCTGTCTCTCTTTGTTCTTTCTATTTTTCTTATTCAAACCCCCTTTCTTTTACCCTAATTAGTATATAATTAAGAATGAAGATGGCAATAATAACCCACTAATTAACTTAAGGTTACCTCTTCTAACCCCCAAGTAATTAGACTTATTAACTTTAACCCTCTAACTTTATAATTAAAGTAGGAATAGTCCAAAACGTCCCTTAAAACGTGTAAAGAAATCCGACCCAGACTAGGATTACGCAGCCCGTGACGGGCCGTCGTGCCTGCGACGGTCCGTCCTGCTTTCTGTCGCAAGGGTCAGGGACTGGATTTCCACTGAAGACTCTGTGACGGTCCGTCCTGCCATTTCGTTACGAAGTTCAGAGAGTCGATTTTCAGTACCCAATTTCAGATTTCTCCAAGTGTTTTGAAACGAGACCCTGCGACGGTCCGTCGTGCCCATGACGGACCGTCGTGGGGTCCGTCGCCTCAGGTCGTTACAATAGATACCAATTTACCCATCGTTCGTCCCCGAACGATCATAAGAAGGAAAACAAGAGTGAAAGGAAGTACCTGAGTCTGTAAACAGATGTGGGTATCTTTCTTGCATATCTGCCTCCTTCTCCCAACTGGCTTCTTCAACCGGTCGATTCATCCATTGCACCTTGATGGATGCAATCTCCCTTGACCTCAACTTGCGAATTTCTCTATCTAAAATGGCAACAGTCTCCTCCTCATAAGACAAATTCTCATCAAGCAAAACTGAATCCCAACGGATGTAGTGTATTTTCCATCCCCATGGTACCTTTCAACATGGACACATGGAATACCGGATGCACTCCGGACAGCCCTGGAGGCAAGGCTAACTCATAAGCCACCTCCCCTACTCTCTTAAGTACTTCAAAGGGACCAATGTACCTTGGGCTTAGCTTGCCTCTTTTACCAAACCGCCATCATCACCCCTTTCATTGGTGAAACTTTCAACAAGACTTGTCACCCTCCATGAACTCTAAGTCTCTAACCTTTCTATCTGCATATTCTTTTTGTCTACTTTGCGCCGCTAGAAGCTTCTCTTGAATAGATTTCACTTTCTCTATCGAATCCCTCAAAAGATCAGTACCCCAAGGTCTAACCTCGAATGCATCAAACCAACAATGGGGGACCTACATCTCCTACCATACAATGCTTCAAAGGAGCCATATCAATGCTTGAGTGATAGCTTTATTGTATGAAAACTCCGCTAAGGGTAAGAAACTATCCCAATGGCCACCAAATTCTATCACGCATGCACGAAGCATATCCTCCAACACTTCAATCGTTCGCTCAGACTGACCATCGGTCTGAGGATGGAATGCAGTACTAAGGTCCAACCTAGTACCTAATTCAGCATGCAATGTTCTCCAAAACATAGAAGTAAACTGCGTACCTCTATCTGATATGATGGACAGTGGAACCCCATGCAATCGAACAACTTCTGACATGTAAAGTTTGGCTAACTTCTCTGCATTGTAAGTCACCTTAACCGGAATGAAATGAGCAGACTTAGTTAATCTATCCACAATCACCCAAATGGAGTCGAACTTGCCCAATGTTTTTGGAAGACCAACCACGAAGTCCATAGCAATTCTCTCCCATTTCCATTCCGGAATGGGCATTCTCTGAAGTGTTCCTCCAGGCCTTTGGTGTTCATACTTTACTTGTTGACAGTTTGGACATTTGGCAATAAAATCCACAATATCACGCTTCATTCTACTCCACCAAAAGTGTTGCTTTAGGTCACGGTACATCTTGGTTGCACCTAGATGTATCGAATACCTTGAACTATGAGCCTCTGTCAGAATGGTGTTGATCAAATCATTAACGCGGGGTACACATACCCTTCCCTTAATCCTCAAAACACCTTCCTCATCGATTTTCGCTTCTTTATCCTCTCCTTGCAACACTTTATCTTGGATCCGGATCAATTTTTCATCATTAAACTGCTTTCCCTTAATCTTGTCAAGGAAGGAAGATCTTGCCTCCACACAAGATAAAAATCCTCCCTTCTCATTTACTTCTAGTCTCATAAAGTCATTAGCCAGAGTCTGAACTTCTCTAGCCAATGGGCGTCTAGAAGCTTGCAAGTGAGCTAGACTTCCCATGCTTCCCGCCTTTCTACTTAAAGCATCCGCTACAACATTCGCCTTCCCCGGATGATACAAAATAGTGATGTCGTAGTCCTTCAGTAGTTCCATCCATCTCCTCTGTCTCAAATTCAAATCTCTCTGAGTGAAGACATACTGTAGACTACGATGATCCGTATAGACCTCACACTTAACCCCGTATAAATAGTGTTTCCATTGCTTTAATGCAAACACCACTACAGCCAACTCTAAATCATAGGTCGGATAATTACGTTCATGCACCTTTAATTGCCTCGAAGCATAAGAAATTACATTTTTCTCTTGCATTAGTACTGCACCCAAACCTGAATAGGATGCATCACAATAAACAATGAAGTTCTTACCCTCCACTGACAAGGTAAGGATAGGAGCGGTAGTCAACAGAGTCTTGAGCTTCTGAAAGCTTTCCTCACACTCATCCGACCATACAAATGGAACATTTTGCTTAGTTAAGTTCGTCAGTTGGGAAGCAATAGAAGAGAATCCCTTGACAAATCGGCGCTAGTAGCTAGCTAACCCAACAAAGCTCCTTATTTCTGACACATTAGTAGGTCTTACCCAATTCTTCACTACTTCGATCTTAGAAGGATCCACCATCACTCCATCCTTGGAAACCACGTGCCCCAGGAAGGACACTGCATCTAGCCAAAACTTACACTTAGAGAACTTGGCATAAAGCTTTTTCTCCCTCAACATTTCCAATACCATTCTCAAATGCTCCTCATGTTCCTCCTTACTTTTAGAGTATATCAGTATATCATCAATAAATACGATCACAAAGAGATCCAAATATGGCTTAAAAATCCCGTTCATCAAACTCATGAACGCAGCAGGGGCATTCGTAAGACCAAAAGACATCACTACAAATTCGTAATGCCCATACCTGGTTCTAAAAGCAGTCTTTGGCTCATCCGTTGCCCGTATTTTCAATTGATGATAACCGGATCTCAAGTCAATCTTAGAGAAGACACAAGAACCTTGTAACTGATCGAACAAGTCATCAATGCGAGGAAGAGGATACTTGTTCTTTATGGTCACCTTGTTCAACTGCCGGTAGTCTATGCACATCCGAAAACTCCCATCCTTCTTCTTTACAAACAAAACTGGAGCACCCCAAGGAGATGCACTTGGTCTAATGAAGCCTTTTCTCAACAACTCTTGAAGTTGGGCTTTTAGTTCTCTTAACTCCGCGGGGGCCATTCTATAAGGGGTATATAAATGGGGCGAGTACCCGGTTCAAGATAAATACAGAAGTCAATATCCCTATCTGGTGGCATACCCGGAAGATCTGCAGGGAACACATCAAGAAACTCACAGACCACCGAAACCGACTCAATCGAAGGTACTTGGGTAGTGTCATCCTTGAGATGTGCCAAGAAAGCTAAACACCCTTTACTAACCATTTTCTTAGCACGAAGAAAGGAGATTATACGCAACGGATTGGAAGTGTAGTCACCCTCCCACACTAACGGATCTGTCCCAGGCTTGGCTAACGTCACCATTTTAGCATTACAATCCAAGATCGCAAATTGCGGAGAAAGCCAAGTCATACCCAGAATTACATCAAAATCAACCATCTCTAAGATAACCAAATCTACATAAGTGTTACTCCCCACAAAGTTCACCAAACAAGACCTATATACCTTTTCAACTACCACAGACTCACCCACCGGAGTAGAAACACGAATAGGCATATCAAGTAATTCACAATGTAAATTTAGACCATTAGCAAATGAGGAAGATACATAAGAAAATGTGGATCCAGGATCAAACAATACAGAAGCCATGCAATCACAAACCAGAAGATTACTTGTTATGACAGCATCAGATGTCCCCGCCTCCGATCTCCCAGGGAAAGCATAACAATGGGCCCTTTCGTTTGTTTGCCCGTTGTCCCTACCATGTTGTGATGTAGTGGCTCCCATTTGCCCATCACCCCGGCCGTTTTGGTGACCACCATTACCTCGGCCACCACGCCCTCCAGAATAACGGCCTCTTCCATGACCACCTCTATTACTCTGTTTTGGACAATTCCTCCTAATATGTCCAGTATCCCCACATCCATAACACTCTCTAGATTTACGCATGGGTCTCTCAGAGAAATGTTGACCGGTCCGAGGTGGACCCCCAACTACAGTCTGTAGTGAAGACTGAATGGGTCAAACTGAGTAACCTCCGGAACCCTGTCCTCTAGAGTAAGAACCATTAAACTCACACCCCTTTCGAAACCTCTTTGATGTCGATGCCATGGTGAATTCATCTGGCTTCACTCCTTCCACCTCTACCACGAAGTCTACCACTTCTTGAAAAGATTTCGCTGTGGCCGCTACTTGTAAAGCTGAAATTCGCAACTCTGATCTCAAACCCTTCACAAAACGGCGAATCCGCTCTTGTGGACTGAAACAAAGTTGGGTGGCATATCTGGATAGTGCACGAAACATAGCCTCATATGCATTGACCGACATCCTACCTTGTTCTAGGCTCAAGAACTCATCCCTTTTCCTATCCCTCAAAGTTCGGGGGATATACTTCTCCATAAACAAGCTAGAGAATGAGGCCCAAGTCATAGGTGGTGCCTCTGTTGGTTGACACTCAACATGTGACCGCCACCACATTATGGCGTTCCCTTGAAACTGGTAACTCACGAACTCAACACCAAACAGTTCTACTATACCCATCTTGTGTAGTAGCTCATGACAGTCAACCAGAAAATCGTAAGCATCCTCAGATTCTGCACCCTTGAAGACTGGAGGTTTTAATTTTAAGAACTTAATGAAAAGTTCATGCTGATCATTTGTCATTATAGGCCCAGTAGTCAGACGTGGAAACGTGCCTATGTCCAGTGAGGCATCCATACGAGGGGCCATAGTGGCTGCATGTTGTACTTTTGAAACCGGAGGTGTTGGTGCAGAAAACATTGGGGGTGCCTGACCCTGATCAGACAACCCACTAAGATAAGCGAAAACCTGATTGATCATCTCTGGGGTAGGTTGGGGTGGTATTTCCTCATTCTGTACTTGTTCATTCTCCCCATCCTCCCCTTCTCTTACTACTTCCTCAGTCGGTGGAGGAGTTACCGCCCTAGCACCAGATGGGCTAGGTGCTCGTCCTCTCCCTCTAGAGAACGTCCTCCCACGACCTCTACCGCGGACTCTTGCCACTGTTCCACTTCGAGCTACAGCCCCAGTGGCTGGCTCAGATGCATCTTGTCTTGCTGATGTTGATGTTGGCGTAGTCGTTTCTCTAGTTCTAACCATCTGCGAAATAGAGTGAAGATGGTCAGATACCAATTTGTATCACCTAGATACCAATTGGATCCAAGTTATAGCACGAAAGAAAGAAAGAAAGAATGGAATTTTCCTAAAGTCTTATAGCCTCTCAATGAAAAGTAAAGGCGTCCCCCTACCGTTCTTTAAGACTCTACTAGACCTGTTCTTATGTGATGAGACCAACGAACCTAATGCTCTGATACCAAGTTTGTCACCACCCAGAACCGAGCCGCGACTGGCACCCACATTTTCCCTCCTATGTGAGCGAACCAACCAATCTAAACCTTATCATGTCATTTTAATATCAACATAAAGCAATGCGGAAGACTTAAACTCATAAATAAAAGACAATTCAATAACTTCTAAAATTCAACATCTATTAATTCCCCAAAATCTTGAAGTCATCACCACAAGAACATCTATGATCAATTTACTAAACTAAGAGTATTCTAAGAAGCTAAAACAAATAAAAGCTAGTCTATGCCGAAACTTCAAGGCATCAAGACATGAGAAAGGAGATCCAGTCCAAGCTAGAAGCATTAGCTCACCCTGAAAATCCGGTGTGACGAAGACTGGCTAGAATTACTGTTGAGTCGAAGATGACGGCACGTTTGCTGCGTACCACGATATACAAAAAGAAAACATAAAAGTAGGGGGTCAGTACAACCACAAGTACTGAGTAGGTATCATCGGCCAACTCAAAATAGAAAGCATTATATCTGAGATAATATCATAAAATCAACTAATATTCTTAACATGTGATAGAAACAAGTACAAAACATCATTTATAATATCACCGATCATATCTATGAGGACTCAAGCCTCCATACCATACTCGTTTGGGATACATGTTCTTTAGATTGAGTATATTATCATCTTTCAAGATTCATTATCTTATTTCCTCTTGTGTCGGTACGTGACACTCCGATCCCCTACTACTATGTGTCGGAACGTGACACTCCGATCCCCTAATTCAATGTGTCGGTACGTGACACTCCGATCCCCTACATCTACGTGTCGGTTCGTGACACCCGTCCCACTTATTCTATATGTCGGTACGTGACACTCCGATTCCCTACATCTACGTGCCGGTTCGTGACACCCGTCCCACTAATTCTATGTGTCGGTACGTGACACTCCGATCCCCTAATCTCGTTCTATTAATTCATCAAGCCTTCTTTTATATCAAGGCATCATCATTAACAAGAGATTAGGTTTTTATCAAGATTTGGGATTCAATAGCTTCATCATGCTTGTTTCATCACAATCATATATATAAAATCACATCATGCATACACACAATTAAGCATAAAGAAAACTCTATAATACTACCCAACACATATCATTCGCTATTAAGAGTTTACTACGAATAGTGTAAAAGAAACCATAACCTACCTCCACCAAAGAATTGCGATCAACAATCTATTTTCTCAAAATCCTTGCTATCCTCTTCATTTCTCTCTCTCTCTACTCGTTCTCTTCTTCTTTTTCTGTCTCTCTTTGTTCTTTCTATTTTTCTTATTCAAACCCTCTTTCTTTTACCCTAATTAGTATATAATTAAGAATGAAAGATGGAAATAATAACCCACTAATTAACTTAAGGTTACCTCTTCTAACCCCCAAGTAATTAGACTTATTAATTTTAACCCTCTAACATTATAATTAAAGTAGGAATAGTCCAAAACGTCCCTTAAAACGTGTAAAGAAATCCGACCCAGACTGGGATTACTCAGCCCGTGACGGGCCGTTGTGCCTGCGACAGTCCGTCCTGCTGTCCGTCGCAAGGGTCTGGGACTGGATTTCCACTAAAGACTCTGTGACGGTCCGTCACACATGTGACGGTCCGTCCTGCCATTTCGTTACGAAGTTCAGAGAGTCGATTTTCAGTACCCAATTTCTGATTTTTCCAAGTGTTTTGAAACGAGACCCTGCGACGGTCCGTCGTGCCCATGACGGCCCATCGTGGGGTCCGTCGCCTCAGCCTATTTTTCCAGAAATAAAATCTGCTGCTCAAAACGACTAAACAGGTCGTTACAATCCCCAAATGTCTTAACCCCCCAACCCTCAAAAGCTACAAACCCATTGGCACGTGCAATACCAGTTACAATATTGTAAGAAATATCTTTGTAAGTAGAATAAAAACTATCCTTCCTTCAATCATTGGACCTAGTCAAGCTAGTTTTCTTCAAATAGAAGTGCTATAGACAATGCTATCATTATGCAAGAACGTATATCTTATTTTGGAAAGATGAAAGGCCTAAATGCAAACATGATCCTCAAGATTGACTTGGAAAAAACCTTTGACAGATTGGAATGGTCCTACATAAGGAAACCCTCTAGTACTTCAACATCCCTCATAAATTATCCATGCTCCTCTTGTCTTGCATTAGTGCTAGCTCTATTGACATACTTGTCAAGGGAAAGAGAACTAGTTTCTTTAGACCCTCAAGTGAATTACACAAAGAGACCACATGTCTCTCTATATCTTCATCATTTGTATGTAAAGGATCTTCGGAGACATACAACGAGTTGTAGTGCAAAACAAATTGACCTCCATAACAATCACTATATGAGAGCCAATATTTCCAACCTTTTGCTTGTTGATGACATCTGCATGTTCGCTAAAGATGACAATAAGAAATGTATAACCACCTCCAAGATCCTCAATGATTTCTGCATAAACTATGGCATAATGGTGAAACATTACAAATCCAAAGTCATCCACTTTAAGAACTCCACAACACATACTAGAACAATCTACTCAACCATCCTAAGTCTAGAAGCCGTAAAAAGCTTCGGGAAATACCTAGGCTTTCCAATAATCAATTAAAAAACCATGAATGATGACTTTCAATACATCATTCACAAGATGAGCAAATAATGGTTGGTTGAAAGTCAAAATTCCTCTATGGCATTGCTTAGAAGCAAGACCTCACATGTGATGATCTATATAAAGGTGACAAGCAAGATTATTGGCACAAAGAACAAAACCCATATAGGCTTCATCTTGGGGAAAATAGATGAGAAAAGGACACTACACCTCTAATTAGGACACCATTACAAATAGGGTGAAAAATGAGAGGCTTAGGCATCCAGAAAAGTGAGATAAGAAACATAGCTATTCTCAAAAGCTTAGACTGGAAGATAACTGACACGAATAAATTATGGATCAAAGTCCTAATGAGTAAGTACCATAAGACCAAATCAAGATCCAATACAAAAATTTTTCTCCGGAAACATGGAGAATATTAAAAATTGTTGGGTAGACATAGCCAAGAAAACAAAGTAGATAGAACATAAAGAAATTCAAGTGAACTTCTGCAGTGACAATTCTCTCCAAGATCATGGCACTCTGTGGAGCATTATCCAAGGCCCAGTGGCCTATAAAAAAGGATATATCAAGATCTTTGAAACATATCACAACAGAACATGGGACTTCGATAAACTTTACTTTCAATTTACTGAGATATCAAAGAGAATGGTTAACAACCACCCCTTCCTATAAGAAGGAACAAAAGAAGATAAATTGGTATGAGTACTAACAAGTAATGGTTTGTTCTCTACAAGTACAACGTAAGACTACATTAAGGACAAAACATACAAGCTCCCAGGGCTGCCCAATGAAGAGCGTAAATGGATTTTGGCTACAAATGCACCTAATAAAATGAAAATATTCCTTTTGATTTTTCACCTTTGAAGAATGCCCAAAAATTAATCCCTCCCGCAAAAAGGAATTGAAGTTAATCCAAAGTACCACTAATGTGGTTACCCAAGGGGGGACACTTGTCACATCTTTTTTGAAATCAAAATTCACACAACTTTTGGAATGGTATCCAAGAAAATAGTTGTAACCAGGTAGGATAAATTGGATTGATGAATGGAATAAACTGAGGGAAACATTTTAACCAATGGATAGACCAGAGTACTCTCATTTCTTTCTAGAACATACGGCTCACCAGGGATAACAACACTTTTAATAGCCAAAGGAATCCCATTAGTGACCATCAAGCAATCTATCAGGATAATGAGTACATTTTCCTCATTGGAAAACAAAGCACTACAAATGTATGAAAGATAAACATCATGGTTAAATGGGAACCCCCAATGTGGGAACCTATAAGCGGAATGCGGATGCATCTATGAAAAAAAAAACAATACCCTGAGGGTATAGGACGACTGGTTAGAAATAACCAGGGCCGTATGAACATTTTATTTATAGATCATAATTCTCTCATAAGCACAATTAAAGTTGAACTCTTAGCAATGCAAAGAGGACTCCAAATAGTTGTAGACCAAATGCTCACTCCTCTTGAAATAAATTCTGATTCTTTTGAGACTATTCAAATTCATACAAATAATAACACTAATACACTATATGAAAACATTTTATATTAGTGCAGGTACTTTATGCAAAAACTAAAATTCACCAAGATGACCCATGTATTTCAGGAGGAAAATAGAGTAGCAGACAACTTGTCGAAGGAGCGGATGAAGGTGGAAGTTTTTGATGAACCAAACATATTTGTAGTTCTTCCGTTGTATGACCAAAAAAAAGTTGAAGCAGACTTTCTAGGAACTATACACACTAGATTAACAAATAATATTTAAAACAATTTGTAGGGTCCAGATATGACCAAGTTTAACAGAAATGGGCATATCACCGAGGTGGATGCACCTATAAACCTCTTACTTATTAATAATGTATAAACTCTTTTCCTAGTAAAAAGAGGAAATTCAAAAACTTGGTTATTGTTGTCTAAAATAAAAAAATTAACAAATAAATAACAAATAAAAGTGAGAATACATATTAGATATAAAAGCTTACTTAATAAGATGTGATACAAATTCTCTAGCGATAATTTTATTTTTCATTGACTTATTTGTACCTTTAAACAATCTAAGCAATTCCAATGAGTTTGGGAAGGTGTTTCTTCCACATGACGACCCCAAAGTAAGAACCAATCTGCTCAAAGGCAACATGAATAATAGTATTGCCACATAGTGCAATAGATAACTTATCCAAATATTCTTGTCCAACACTAAGATTACTTGTTTTTTCTACAACGTATTTCTCAACATTGGTGTTGTTTCAAACAATTGCATCATCAATATTAAGCAACATCTTTTAGAAATAAAAAACAAACTACTTAAAAATTGTGGTAACTTCATTATCGTTCCTGTTGAATTCTCCCTGTCGATTTCTCCCTAGCCTCGGCTAAAGAAATTACAAACATCATTTGCAATGGCTTGTATCTTCTTCTAAATTATTCAACTAAACTATCTATAACATCACACCCAATGCGTTCACGATTTTCCTCCTAAACGATCTCAGATTGGTCAGTCTATGGTAGGACCTACTTGGTTGTAGGTGAGTTCATGTGAACCCACTTTATCGAATGAAAACATTTTATATACACAGATAATCAATCAATTTTTTTAAATAATATGCATATACATACTTAATTTGACATCACTTAAACCAATAGTAATGTGTAGACCAGAGGAAAGGTGGTATGATCAATGATACATTCTAGTATTGGTTACCACTCGCATCAACAAATTATTTCCTTTTTTAGACTAAAAATAGATGCAGTAAATTATTGTTTTGTTGTTTTTTTTTCCGCTTCTCTAAATTTGGCTTTAATTTTTCCTTATATGTTGAACCTACTTGGTAAGATTTCTGTGTACACCATAGGTCCCTATTATTCTATCAACAATATCAATGCTTCTTTATTTTTAGCCTTTTAAATATTCATTTTCTCAGTTAATATTCTCTTAATGAATGACAACAAGTCCAAAAATTATTCTCAATCATTTAGGCTCAATAAATATTCTATGAAAAGCATAACTACGCTTAGTGTTGATGTTATACAATCAGGATAGCGAGATTACTCATCATTTGCTAGAACACAAATTGTAATATGTTGAGATATTGAAACAATATTTCACTTCCGTACTATTCTAATTGCAAGAATATCAAAAAACAAATACTTATGCCTTTACTGAATTAGAAATAATATATTTTAACTTAAGGGGTAATTATTCAAGCCAACCATGATAATATATTTTGATTCTTCACGTTCGATGCAATCATTGAGATTTCATCTTTGCATGATGCAGAATCTTGGCATTTGGGGAAGATTTTCTGAAAGGTGTAATGTATAAACATGACTTTTAAACTTGGTCTTAATTGACATTTATGCGTTCCAACTCTTGTTATGCAAAAGTAGACACGTAAAGTTGTATGAAATTGAGTAAATAGTCACATCGTCTACATATCATGTTACATTACAATTTTGTGTCCTTCGTGTATAATGTCATACAGGACATGTGAGTGTATTTGTTCAATTTACGCAAGTTTTAAGTGTCTACTTATGTATCCTCAAAGTAAGAGGGCATAAATACTAATTGAACTTAGGTTAAAATACATATTTATGTATTTTACGAGTTTAAGGTTTAGGAATAATTATAGGTATATTGCATTTAAATGTCATAATTTTGTTTCAATTGGTATCTATGACCTCCAACTATGAGATTGTTCAAGAATAACTTTAAATTTTAAAAAACCGAACAAATAGACATGTGTCCTACGTGGAGTCTTGAATTATAATTTGTGTCCTACATGTAGTTGGTCAAATTAAGAGATACATTTATATATTATGCCAATATATTAATTTTTGACATGGGATCCGACCCACCTCAACGCCTTTTTTCTCATTCTTATCGTAGAGGTTGTAGTGGTTGCGGGTTATCTTGGATTTCCAAAAAAATGTCCATTTTTGAATAGTGGGGCTAATTTATGCAGTTTAATGTGTTATGATGTGGATAGGGCTAATTTCATAGGTTAAGACAAAATCGGGACCTCCATATCTATCACTAGACAATCATTATTGGTAATGTTAAATTATCAATACAATTTACAAACTATATTTTTGATTTTTTATTTAGTCTTAGATAAGTAAATTAAACAAACTACTACGTCTTCTAGATAAGGAAAACAAGAAAAAAATGTAAAAGTTAGTTGTAGGTCAAAAATTTAAAAGGAAATCTATCCATTGAAGGAAAAAAAATATTAAAATGTGATATTTTTTAGCGTTTGATTGGTAAAACAAGAAATTTGCCCAAGAAACATTTTGGAATAATTTGGGAAAATACAATGACATCACATTTTATCATGATTTGATTCTCAATTACTCCCTTTAGTATGAAATCTAAATTTGAACCCCAACACAGGCCATGATTATCCAGACTTGAAATTTGTCCTTGACTCAGGATTACGTTTGACCTTTACCTAACACTCAATTTCAACTGAGGATTTGACTTCAAATTCCACCACAAACTCTTGATCAAGATCCAAACCTCGATTTCGACTCAAGTTTGAGTCTGGATTTCAATGACATTTAAAAACCGACTAAAACAAATTCATAACCCTTTCGACCACTTTCTCACTTCCTTAGTTGGGAAGAAGTGTTCTCACTTCTTGGAAGAACCACATCAAGGAGGATTACAGCTAAAAGAAGAATTCAATAAAAGTGTGATAGCAGAAATTGGATAGAGTTATGCTCAACTGGGTCATTGGAATGACAGATATATGTGTTGGATCGATATTTGGGTCGGGATACGGGACACACATGTAGATTCAAATTCAAGACTTATGTCATCGTCAGATGTGTGGAAAAGAATTTTCAGAAATATTTTTCTACTTTAAGAAGGGAAGCTACATTTTTTAAATATAAGAAAATAAATATATGAAAAATATATTTTCAAAACGTTTAAGTCAACCATAGATGAGAAAAATGAAAAATATTTTCTTTCATACAAAAACTCACCTTTATTCCACAGATGTGTTTTAAAAATATTTTTTATTAATTTGTTTTTAAAAAATTGGGGACCGGGGAAAGGGAAATGTGGAGGCAATTAGAATAGGGGTAAAGGTTCATGCAACTTAGTGTGTCAAAAAAATACCGCATATACAAGTAAAATGATACATAAAGTGATTAAAAATTATATATTGGACACTCATAACATAACAAGTTGTATCCCAGAGATTGCACATGTCTTTAATGGATTTAGGGGTTCTGAGGTTGGAGCTATAGGGTAGGAGTGAAGATGGGGTGTTTTTTTTACGCATTGAAGTTTCCACCTATTTGTTACCTTGGGACTCGAACCCGATTAATGTGGAAAGAGACTTGTTTAACACTTATTTTATTTTTCATTTTTACTAGAAAAACAATTCAATTTTTAAAAAATTCTTTATTTATGATTATACTCTCTATTATATATATTTCGAGAGTAAAATAGAGAACGCCCTCTCCAGCCCATCTTCATACTACTCTTTATATTCCATTTACAAAGAGGTGGGTAGTAGTTATCCAAATTTGAGGAACAACTATTCACCTCTTTATTTCACTTTGTGAGAATTGTAATATTATTTTATGATATCATCAATTAAATATTTATTATTTGTAGTTATTCTATAATGTAATATAACATCTCAAAACTTTATTTTTTAAAAATTACTACTTCTATCCGTTTTTTAATTAAAAAAATATCACTTTAAATATGTGATATAAAATTATTTTGTTATTATTTATACTATACAAGACTATTAATTATTTCTCTAATATTTTTAATTCTTTTTCATATAATATAATATATAAAAACATCATATTGATAGGTATAATACTTCTATCCCGAATTAACAATAATACTAATTTGATTTTTAAATGTTATTGTCACTTTAAATATGTAATTTAAAAATACAATTATTTTTCACTATGAAGAATGCAAAAAATATACATGATATTTAAACAATCCACTTTTATGTTATAGTCATAAATGATTAAACTACATATTTTTAATGAGCACAAAAATACATAATGCAATAGTTTAAAATATAAAAGGGGAGTAAATTAGTATACAAAAATAATTGCAAGATTAAGCATTTAATTTAAACAATTTTTAGCTACAAATAAAAAAAATAAGGACACAGAATTGCTCATTTGGTGTTCCGTAATGCATTAGTAGAGCATTAGTGAGATAAAATAACAATCTTGAAAGTTGAATATTTATGTAAATTTAAGATAATTTTTGCGATTGCAAAATTGATGATACAATTGAAGTTCATCAATAGTTTCAGTTTGATTTGAACTGTTCGCTAATATGTATTATGTATAATATTTGTCGCATTTATGTTACTTAGAATAAAATAATTTTTTATTAAATGAATAATTTGAAAGAATAAATTCTATTTTACATGAAGATTTAATATATATATATATTATATATATATATATATATATATATATATATATATATATATATATATATATATGTTTTAGGGTGATTGTTTACAAAAAGAATTTACATTATGACACAAGGAAATAATAATATAATATATAGGAGATAAAGCAAATTCCTTTTTAAAGAGTAAAATAATGAATTTGAATTACAGATGGTTTTCTCAAAAAATAGAGAATTCTATACGGAGAGTAAAATAGAGGATATTGTTTGAGATGCCCTTATCCAACAAGTCTTTCAGTTGTTCCATCAAATTTTTAATTTTTGTTGGAGTCTTTCTCTAAGAAGGACTAAAAATAGGTTGTGTATCTGGGAGAAAGTCAATATCAAATTCTATTTCCCTTTTGTGTGGAATACTGGGTAATTCATTTGGGAACACTTTTGGAAACTCGCTAACAGAAGGGACCGTCTCAATAGTAGGGATTTTGGAAACTAAATCCCTCACTCTAACTAGATGATATATGCAACCCTTGGAAACAATCTTTCTACATTAAAGAAAAGAGGCAAACGGACCCCTACGCATAGAATTTCCCCCTTTCACTATAGGATAGGCTCATTGGGGAACTAAAACTTGACTACACAAGTTTAACAATAAATAGAAGCTTAACATGAGTGCAACTAATTTATCCCGAACTGGAACTGGAAACATATTCGGAATAGCACCAACCCTCATAGCCACATATAACATCACAAAAGACAAGGTAGCACCGAGATGAAGTAAATCATAAACATCAAGTTGGAAAATTATAACATACTGGCAACCACATCAGGAGAACTATATCATTCACCACGAGTTTTGAGTGCATAGAATTAGTTTAGCTTTGGAGCATTAGAACACGAACCATTAAGAGGATGTTTCATGCACTCTCTTTCTTTTGCCGTAAGCATTGGGAAATCCCTCATATTAAGAACACTTTTACCGCAACTGAAGTAATCATCCATGCCGGCTTGGCGCTAAAACTCGTGGTTCTTTCAACACCTAACACAACTAAACATAGGCAATGATAATCCACTACCATTTCCTCTTTAAGGCTTACGATTATAAACCTTATGTTTACTGAACTTAAGAGGAGCGTTGGAGGAACCTTGAACAGAAAACCTTCGCTTAAACCTAGGATGACCATTTCTATTGGACCTAGCATGAGAGAAATTTCCATCATTAGTTTTATCCCTCCATGTCTCCCTAGACTTTCGATATATTGTGCATGAACCATGAGACGAGAGATGTCCATGTTATTAATGAGCATGGAGGTTTGACACTCTTTAACAACCATTTCAGACACCTGAGAAACCTGATCATTCTTTCCCTAGAATCAACAACTTTGGTAGGAGCTTATTTAGATAATTGTTTGAACTTTAAAGTATATTTACTCACACTCATACATCTTGAAAGAGGTTGATGAAATCAAGAACCTTTGTTTCCCTCTTTTCAAGGATAAAGAACCTACCAACAAGGGTAGCTTTTAACTTTCCCACTCAATAGGACCCTCATATGCTGGTGTTCTTTTCTTTCCATTTTTTGAACCAAGTTTGAGCAACACATTTATGTGGATAAGCGGCCAACTCAACCCTTTCGACAAGCCTCACTCCAATAATCATAAAAACCTTGTGAAACCTCATTAATGAAATCATAAGGATCTTTCTCAACCTTTTCACCATGAAACTACGAAGGATTTATCATAGAGAATTCCCTCACTCTAGATGTCGTTGTACCCAACACTTACCATTTTAGGCCTATGACCACACTTATTTTGGACTACACTTGTAAAGTGTTTCCTAAAGTTGTTTGTGAATGCTTTTAAAGCGTAGCAAAAATTTTTAACTTTTAGCTACAATAATTTTGTCAACACTTCAAAAATGTACTCTTTAATATTATAAGGTACACTTTATAAGTGTTGTTACAATATGATATAATTGGAAACACCTATTTACATATATTGCTACACATCTAAAATGTCCTATTTTTATAATTGAAAAAAAAACACTTTATAAGCGTTGCCTTAAGAATTTTCACAAAAATATTGTTTTACATCCTATATTTTAAACACCCCCTCCCATTTTTATTGGCCAAAAAAATTAAACATTAATAAATAATAAAACATTTTTGACTTCACTTTCCTCTTTCTGTGCTTCACTTCTCCTTCAGCTTTCTTTTTTCACGTTTCAATACGCACATTTCTGAAGAACAAAATTGATGATGGACCGAGGTGAAGTTAGTTGAAGAACTGGTTCTCTTTTACGATACAAGCTGAAGAGTTGAAGAACTGAGCTGAAAAGTTTAAGTCATCAAAGAATTGATATCTCAGGTTTTCTTCTCCAACAAATGATATCTTGAAGAGTAAGTATGATTCTCTTTTCCGAAACTTATTTCGTCAAGTGGTAGTTCTAAAAAATTCTTTTTGTTAGCTGAAGTATTTGATTTTTCACTTTGTGTATAGAAGAAATGAATATTGTTGGGTTGTTGACATGATGATGATCTGAAGCTAATTAGTCTCTCCGTCACACTTTTCTCTCAAGTGTCTCACTGAAGAACACGATTTCAAACATATTTTATTGGAATTGGGTTTATCAGGAAAGAAATTTCATTTTGAAAGTCTCAATTTTAACTTTAGGTTTTTGATATTCTTGTGTTTTTATTCAATTTTTTGGAGTAGGACTTTTATTTTAGTTTCATCAGTTGATTTTTGGAGTGTAGGTTGTATATTAACCTCCCTATATAAACCTCTTTTTCACTGTTAGGGAATGAAAAAAGTTGGGATTTATTTGAGCAAACAATTTACAGCAATTGAAGAAAATAGTAAAATATATGTATAGAAACACATTCACGGCAGGGAGAGTCAAGTTTCAATAAGAGTATGACATTTTCTAATTCGTTTCACAGATCAGTTTCCAATCTTTGTTCGAGTCTGAAATTCTGCCTGGAATTCTCATCCAACTTTAGTATTCATGTTTGTGGTAAAGATCGTTTCGCAGATCGTCTATTTCCATTTCACTACCTGAAGAAAGGTAATGTTGTTTTCCTCATAGTACTCTTTTCGCCTCTTTTTCTATTTTAAAAGTGAAATTGTGACCATTTTAATGCTATTGTAATGAGTTCGTTTCATTTTATTTGATTTATCTTTGAGTTGATGTTGTTTAAATATGAGATATTTGTTTCTAGTTAGTTACTTTCGCGGGTCTGATGTAATATCACTTTAAAGATTCTAGAATTTTTATTCATTGTCATTATTCCCCTACTTTTCATTCAAAGTTTTGTTTTGTTTTTTCTCTTCCTGATCTTGCTCTTGGAATGTAGCTTAACATGTGTTATTGTCTAGCATTTAATGTCTTAATCATCATTATTTCAAGTTATATGTGGATTCGTTCGATATCAAGGATGTAAGAATTCTAAGAGGTGAGCATTTGTGTAGGGCAATTGGTAGATTGTTTTGTAAAGGAGGAAAGACAAAATTTGCTATAAAAAATGCGACGAAGACTAGGATAGTAATTGCAGATAGCGAGATACATGTATTAGGATTAGTTTTGACCGTTAAGATTGCTAGAGATTCACTTTGTAGTCTCATTACGGGGTCTTCTGCTTGTAAGGTTTATTACAAGTTTAGAGTTTTTATTGCCAAGTTGAGATGATTTAACTTTTCTTCTTTAATTTATAGGATGTTTAATTATCAAAGTTTGATTTTTTTTGAAACTATTGGATCCTGAGACTTTGACCAAGTTATGTCTTTTTCAGTAGATGAATACTTTAAGTATTAAGTGATTATATGTGTACTAGGCGATGAACATATAATTTTTGTTTCTATTGGTGTCATGGTTATATCTTTGTGTTATCTTATATAATCTTATGTTATATGATTATTTGTACTTCTTATGTGGTTAGTTAGACTATAATATGATTATTACAATAACATTAGTTAGATTACTAGTTTACAATTTTTGTTTATATGTTAGTTAAGTTTCCATTTCATATTAACTCTACCATCCACTTAATCCACTTGTGTGATTATATTGTGTATGTTGTTGTATCCGCAAACCTAAGTTATTTTTTTAGTGCATATAAAATATACCCTCCACTTACTCCACTTGTGTGATTACGTTGTGTATGTGCTTGTATACCCAGACCTGACTTGTGGGGTTACACTAGTTTTTTGTTGTTTTTGCTGTAATAATAGTAGTTCACACAGTTAAAGACTTGATTTTTCTTTGGATACTAGACTTAAAGTTTTTGATTGCTTAACTGCTCATCTTAGAGCAATTTATAATAGTTTGAGACCATTTTGTTGGGGCCGATAATTTTAAGAATTATTGTGTAGATTGCTCTAGTCTGTGTTTCTTCCCCACTGTACATGCCAGTTATGCTCATAAGATTATGTGTTTCTTCCCACTTTATATGACAAATTTCCTTATAAGACATCACATATGCATAGACATACATTTTTGTGAAGTAAGAAGGATGTCATTAAGAAAGCATCAAGCAGATTCACATATAACAAAAGAAAGATATATCAACTCCCAAAAAGTCAAAAAAAGCCATCCAAACATTTAACAACAGCGATCTATCGAGCTGATAAATTCTAGGTAACAATCGACACTAAATACAAGAGAGAAATTAACCCAACCAAAAAGAGTAATCAAACATCCAACTTTAATGGTAGAGATAGGAGTTTGGGTACCATCAAAACATCTTTTATTCCTCTCCGTCCATAATCACCACAAAATACAAGCTTGAATCAAAGACCAGATCCTATTGATGGACTTCCCATCATTCCAAGAACTCCAACACACAAAGGCCTCTCTCAATGATCTTTGGATGACCCAAGTGAGTCCAAAAAGTGATAAGAACATGTTTCATAGTCCTTTTGCAACTACGCAATGAAGGAACAAGTGATTAACAGATTCTGAGTTGCACAAGCACATGTAGGATATGTTGACTATTTGGAATTTCCTCGTCTTGAGATTCTTCTGTGTCAAGCAAAAGTCTTTTAGAATAATCCAAATGAAACAAATAAATTATGTGGAAACTTAGTTCTGAAGATTAATTTCCATGGACATTGATCAGGTAAGGTCTTCTTAAAGCTTTGTTGAAGGTAGCATACTTTAACTTAGTAGGATCCGTCCCTGCTATGTCTCCAGACAAGTTTGCTCCTGCATTGACTGTTAATTGCACTAATCTGAATGGTATCCATAAGGCTAAAAACCTCTTCCAACTCCCAGTCATTAATATTTCTCCTTAGGATCAGATTCCACATATTTTTTTCCCTGTACTGCGAGATGGTTGAGTGTGTGTCACGACCCAAAACGAGCCGCGAGTGGCACCCAAATTTATTCTCCTATGTGAGCGAACCAACCAATCTAATCCCAATTTCTTACCAATATTTCAATCATAATAAACAGAATATAATGCGGAAGACTTAAAACTCATTAATATAACCAATAAATAGCTTCTAAAATTTAATACTTATTATTCCCAAAATCTGGAAGTCATCACCACAAGAACATCTATCCTCAAATTACTAAATCTAAGAGTATCTAAGAAGCTAAAATAAATGAAAGAGATGGTCCATGTCCGAACTTCAAGACATCAAGACGCGAAGGAAAGAATCCAGTCCGATATAGGAACAATAGTTCACCCTGAAATCTGATTATGCTGAAGTCTGGCTAGAGATGGTCGATGGCACGTTTGATGCACTCCACAAATAACAAGAAAGAAACATACAAGTAGGGGTCAGTACGAGGCACAAGTACTGAGTAGGTATCATCAGCCAACTCAAAACAGAAAGCAATATATATCAGATAATAACATAAAATCGACTACCATACTCAACAGGTAACAACAACAAGTACCATAACCATTGGACACCACCCAAGCACAACTATGAGGACTCATGCTTCCACAACATACTCATTTGGGAAATAGGTTCTTTAAATCTGAGTATATTAACATGATTCAAGATTCATTCTTTTTACTATCCTGGTGTCGGAACGTGACACTCCGACCCTCTACTACTATCCTGGTGTCGGAACGTGACACCCGATCCTCTACTACTATCCTGGTGTCGGAATGTGACACCCTTTCCACTATTACTATCCTGGTGTCGGAACGTAACACCCGATCCACTACTACTATCCTGGTGTCGGAACGTGACACACGATCCACTACTACTATCCTGGTGTCGGAACGTGACACCCGATCCATTAACCTCATTCTTTTAGTTCATCAAGCCTTCTTTTATACCAAGGCATCATCATTAACAGAGAGGGTTTAGGTTTAAGCTTCACAACCTCATCTTTCCATCCCATTACAATTTCATAATCACATCATGCAAGCATACAATTAAACATAAAGAAGACTTTACAATACTACCCAATACAAATCATTCGCTATTAAGAGTTTACTATGAAATAGCATAAACCATAACCTACGTCCACCGAAGAATCGTGATCAAGCAAGCTACTCCTCAAGGTCTTTGCTTTCCTCTTCGTTGTCTCTCTTCTCTCGCTCGTTCGTCCTCTCTTCTTTCTTTTTTTCTTATACAAACCCTTTTTCTTTTACCCTAATTGTCATATAATTAAGTATAAAATATGATAAAAATAACCCGCTTTTTATTTCAAGATTATCTCCTTTAACCCCCACGTTATTGAATTATGAACATTAATCCACTAACTTTATAATTATAAGCATGAATAGTCCAAAACGCTCCTTAAAAACTTTTAACATAAATTCCACCTAGCAAGGGTTACGCAGCCTGTGACGGTCCGTCACGACTGTGACGATCTGTACTGTATGCCCGTCACAAAGTTCAGAGAGTTAATTCTATGGAAAGATTTGTGACGGTCCGTCGTGCCAACGACGGTCCGTCCTGCCATTCCGTCGTGACGTTCAGAGAGTCGATCCCAGTACTAAAATTCTCAAGGTGTAAGTGTTTTGGAACGAGACACCCTCGACGGTCCGTCGCGCCCATGACGGTCCATCGTGGGATCCGTCGACCCAGACAGTTATTACCAGAAATAAACTCTTCTGCTCAAAACGACTAAACAGGTCGTTACAGTCTGGATGAGATGTAATCTGGAAAATGTTTGGAAAAACATTCATTAGAAGAATGTGTCCTAGCCTAATATCTTTCCAAAATTGAATTTGTTCCCTGTTTCTCACCATAAGTGAGGCATCACTGAAGAATATTTTCCACACTTTTGTTATATCTCTCCAGACCCCCATAGTGATTGATTGTATTGGAAAGTATCTCCTTTCATACCCTAAAGTATCTCCTTCCATCCCCAAGTGGACTCTTCAACTGGTCGATTCTGCCATTGAACTTTGATGGATGCAATCTCCCTTGATCTCAACTTGCGGATTTCTCTATCCAGAATGGCAACAGGCTCCTTCTCATAAGACAAATTCTCATCAAGAAGAACTGAATCCCAACGAATAATGTAGTTTCCATCCCCATGGTACCTTTTCAGCATAGTCACATGAAATACCGGATGCACCCCTGACAGTCCTGGGGGCAAGGCTAATTCATACGCTACCTCCCCCACGCGCTTCAGAACTTCAAATGGACCAATATACCTCGGACTAAGCTTACCTCGCTTACAAAACTGCATCACCCCTTTCATGGGTGAAACCTTCAGTAAGACTTGCTCACCCTCCATAAACTCCAAGTCTCTAACCTTTCGATCTGCATATTCTTTCTGCCTTTTTTGAGCAGCTAAAAGCTTTTCTTGAATGCATTTCACTTTATCTAACGATTCCCTCAGAAGGTCAGCACCCCAAGGTCTAACCTCAAATGCATCAAACCACCCAATGGGAGACCTACATATTCTCCCATACAGTGTCTCAAATGGGGACATATCAATACTTGAGTGATAGCTATTGTTGTATGAGAACTCTTCTAAGGGTAAGAAGTTATCCCAATGACCACCAAATTCTATCACACATGCACGAAACATATCCTCCAAAACCTGAATCGTTCGCTCAGACTGACCATCGGTCTGAGGGTGAAATGCAGTACTAAGATCCAACCTAGTACCTAATTCGGCATGCAATGTTTACCAAAACATAGAAGTAAACTACGTACCTCTATCTGATATAATGGAAAGTGGAACTCCATGCAATTGAACAATTTCTGAGATGTAAAGTTTTGCTAACTTTTCTGCATTATAAGTCACCTTGACCGGAATGAAATGAGCACACTTAGTTAATATGTCAACAATTACCCAAATGGAGTCATACTTACCCATTGTCTTTGGAAGACCAACCACGAAGTCCATTGCAATTCTCTCCCACTTCCATTCAGGAATGGGCATTCTATGAAGTGTGCCTCCAGGACTCTGGTGTTCATACTTTACCTGCTGACAATTCGGGCATTGAGCAACAAAATCAACAATGTCACGCTTCATCCTACTCCACCAAAAATGTTGCTTTAGATCACGATACATCTTGGTTGCACAAGGATGTATAGAATACCTTGAACTATGAGCCTCTGTAAGAATAGTGTGAATCAAATAATCGACACGGGGTACACATACCCTTCCCTTAATTCTCAAAACACCTTCCTCATCGATTTTTTCTTCTTTAGACTCTCCTCGCAACACCTTATCTCGGATCCGGATCAGTTTCTCATCGGTAAACTGCTTTGCTTTAATCTTATCAAGAAAGGAAGATCTTGCCTCCACACTGGCCAAAAATCTCCCTTCTCATTTACTTCTAGCCTCATAAAGTCATTAGCCAAAGTCTGAACCTCTTTAGCCAATGGGCGTCTAGAAACCTGCAAATGGGCTAGACTTCCCATGCTCCCTGCCTTTCTACTTAAAGCATCTACTACAACATTAGCTTTTCCCGGGTGATACAAGATAGTGATATCATAGTCCTTCAGTAGTTCCATCCATCTCCTCTGTCTTAAATTCAAGTCTTTCTGAGTAAAGACATACTGCAAACTACGATGATCCTTATAGACTTCACACTTAACCCCATATAGATAATGTCTCCATTGCTTTAATGCAAACACGTCCGCGGCCAACTCCAAATCATGGGTCGGATAGTTGCGTTCATGCACTTTTAATTCCCTTGAAGCATAAGCAATCACATTTCTCTCTTGCATTAGCACTGCACCCAACCCAGAATAAGATGCATCACAATAAACAATAAAATTCTGGCTTTCCACAGGCAAGGTAAGAATTGGTGCAGTAGTCAACAAGGTCTTAAGATTCTTGAAGCTTTCTTCACATTCATCCGACCATACAAATGGAACATTCTGCTTAGTATAATTTGTAAGTTGGGAGGCAACCGAAGAAAATCCCTTGACAAATCGACGGTAGTAGCTAGCTAAACCAACAAAGCTCCTTACCTCTGTAACATTAGTGGGTCTTACCCAATTCTTCACCGCTTCGATCATGGAAGGATCCACCATCACTCCATCCTTTGAAACTACGTGACCCAAGAAGGACACTGAATCTAGACAAAACTCACACTTGAAGAATTTGGCATAAAACCTTTTCTCCCTCAACATTTCCAACACAATCCTCAAGTGCTCATCATGTTCTTTCCTGCTCTTTGAGTATACCAGTATATCATCAATAAACACAATGACAAAGAGATCCAGATATGGCTTAAAAATCCCGTTCATCAGACTCATGAAAGCAGAGGGGGCATTCGTAATTCCAAAAGACATTACTATGAATTAATAATGCCCATACCTGGTTCTAAAAGCAGTCTTTGTCACATATGCTGCCCGTATTTTCAATTGATGATAACCCAATCTCAATTCGATTTTTGAGAAGGTACAAGCACCTTGTAATTGGTCGAACAAATCATCAATGCGAGGAAGAGGATACTTGTTCTTAACAGTTACTTTATTCAGTTTCCTGTAGTCTATGCACATCCAAAAACTCCCATCCTTCTTCTTCACAAATAAAACCAAGGCACCCCAAGGGGAAGCGCTTGGTCTAATGAAGCCTTTACCTAACAACTCTTGAAGGTTGGCCTTTAACTCCCTTAACTCAGCGGGAGCCATTCTATAAGGGGGTATGGAAATGGGGTGAGTACCCGGCTACAGATCAATGCAAAAGTAAATATCTCTATCCGGTGGAATACCAGGAAGGTCTGCAGGAAACACATCCAGAAACTCACGGACTATCAAAACCGACTCAATTGAAGGTACTTGGTTAGTATCATCCCTGAGGTGTGCCAACAAAGCTAAACACCCTTTACTAACCATTCTCTTAGCACGAAGAAAGGAGATGATACAAACTGGAGTGGAAGTGTAGTCACCCTCCCACACTAACGAGTCTGTCCCAGGCTTGGCCAACGTTACAGTTTTAGCATTACAATCTAAGATTGCAAAATTCAGAGAAAGTCAAGTCATACCCAGAATTACATCGAAATCAACCATTTATAAGATACCAAGTCTACATGAGTATTGCTCCCCACAAAAGTCACCAAACAAGACCTATATACCTTTTCTTGACACGAATAGGCATGTCAAGAAATTCACAAGGTAAATTAAGACCAGTAGCAAATGAGGAAGATACATATGAAAATGTGGAGCAAGGATCAAATAATACAAAAGCCATGCAATCACAAACCAAAAGATTACATGTGATAACAACATTAGATATTTCCGCTTCCGACCGCACAGGGAAAGCGTAACAATGGGCCCTATCACCTGTCTGCCCGTTACCCCTATCACGTTGCGCTACAGTAGTTCCCATTTTGCAGTCACCCCGGCCGTTTGGGTGGCCACCATTACCCCAGCCACCACGTCCTCCAGAATGACGGCCTCTTCCATGACCACCTCTACCTTTGACTATTGGTGGTCTGTAACTCTTTTTTGGACAATACCTCCAAATATGTCTAGTCTCCCCACATCCATAACACTCTCTGGATTCAAGCATAGGTCTCTGTGAGAACGAAAAAGTCTGGGTATAACCTCCAAACTCAGAGGAATGTTGGCTGGTCTGCGATTGACCCCCAGCTACAGCCTGCAGTGAATACTGAATAGGTCGGGCTGGGTAACCTCCTGAACCCTGTCCTCTGGAGTAAGAACCATTAAACTAACCTCCCTTACGAAACTTCTTAGATGTGGATGCCATGGTGAAGTCGTTTGGCTTCACCCCTTCCACTTCTATCAGAAAATCTACCACCTCCTGAAAGGATTTTGCTGTAGTAGCAACCTGTAAGGCTGAAATCTCCAATTCTGACCTCAACCCTTTCATGAAACGGCGAATCCGCTCTTGTGGACTGAAGCAAAGTTGGGTGGCATACCTGGATAGCTCGCGAAACTTAGCCTCACAAGCATTAACCGACATCCTGCCTTGCTCTAGGCTTAGTAATTCATCTCTCCTCCTATCCCTCAATGTCTGGGGTATATACTTCTCCATAAACAAGCTAGAGAATGATGCCCAAGTCATAGGTGGTGCCTGTGCTGGTTGACACTCAACATATGACCTCCACCATATTTTGGCGTTTCCTTGAAACTGATAGGTCACAAACTCAACACCAAATCATTCTACTATGCCCATATTATGTAGCAACTCATGAAAATCAACTAGAAAACCATAGGCATACTCATATTCAACACCCTTGAAGATGGGAGGTTTCAACTTCAGAAAGTTAGTGAAAAGCTCATGTTAATCACTCGTCATTATAGGTCCTGTAGTCAATCGAGGGAACGTGCCTATTTCCAATGAGGCATCCATGCGGGGAGCCACAGCAGCGGCATGTTGTACTCTCGGAACCTGAGGTACTGGTGCAGAAAATACCGGAGGTGTCTGGCCTTGATCTAATAACCCGCTAAGATAAGCAAGAACCTGGTTAATCATCTCTGGGGTAGGTTGGGGTGGTAATTCCTCATTATGCACTTGTTCATTTCCCCCTTCATCACCCTCTCTTTCTACCTCATCAATCGGTGGAGGAGTCACCGCCCTAGTACTAGCTGGGCCAGGTGCTTGTCCACTTCCTCTAGAGGACGTCCTCCCGCGACCTCTACCACGGGCTCTTGCTACTGCTCCTCTTCGAGCTACAGCCCCAGTGGCTGGCTCAGATGCATCTTGTCTTGCCGGTGTTGGTGTTGGCGCAGTTGTTTCTCTAGTTCTAACCATCTGCGAAATAGAGTGAAGATGGTCAGATACCAATTTGTATCACCTAGATACCAATTGGATCCATGTAATAGCATGAAAGAAAGAAGGAAATGGAATTTATCCTAAAGTCCTATAGCCTCTCAAAAAAAGGTAAAGGCGTCCCCCTATCGTTCCTCAAGACTCTACTAGACTCGTTCTTGTGTGATGAGACCAACCAACCTAATGCTCTGATACCAAGTTTGTCACGACCCAAAACAAGCCGTGAGTGGCGCCCATATTTATTATCCTATGTGAGCGAACCAACCAATCTAATCCCAATTTCTTACAAATATTTCAATCATAATAAACAGAATATAATGCGGAAGACTTAAAACTCATTAATATAAACAATAAATAACTTCTAAAATTTAATACTTATTATTTCCAAAATTTTTAAGTCATCACCACAACAACATCTATTCTCAAATTACTAAATCTAAGAGTATCTAAGAAGCTAAAATAAATGAAAGACATGGTCCATGTCCGAACATCAAGACATCAAGACGTGAAGGAAAGAATCCAGTCCGAGCTAGGAACAATAGCTCACCCTGAAATCTGATTATGCTGAAGTCTTGCTAGAGTTGCGGTTGAGTCGAAGTCGTTGGCACGTTTGTTGTACTTCACAAATAACAAGAAAGAAACATACAATTAAGGGTCAGTACGAGGCACAAGTACTGAGTAGGTATCATCGTCCAACTCAAAATAGAAAGCAATATGTATCAGATAATGACATAAAATTGACTACCATACTCAACAGATAACAACAACTAGTACCATAACCATTGGACACCACCCAAGCACAACTATGAGGACTCATGCCTCCATACCATATTCATTTGGGAAATAGGTTCTTTAAATCTAAGTATATTAACATGATTCAAGATTCATTCTTTTTACTATCCTGGTGTCGGAACGTGACACTCCGATCCTCTACTACTAACCTGGTGTCGGAACGTGACACCCGATCCTCTACTACTATGCTGGTGTCGGAATGTGACACCCAATCCACTACTACTATCCTGGTGTCGGAACGTGACACCCGATCCACTACTACTATCCTAGTGTCGAAACGTGACACCCGATCCACTAGTACTATCCTGGTGTCGGAACGTGACACCCGATCCATTAACCTCATTTTTTTAGTTCATCAAGCCTTCTTTTATACCAAGGCATCATCATTAACAGAGAGGGTTTAGGTTAAAGCTTTACAACCTCATCTTTCCAACCCATTACAATTTCATAATCACATCATGCAAGCATACAATTAAGCATATAGAAGACTTTACAATACTACCCAATACATATCGTTCGCTATTAAGAGTTTTCTATGAAATAGCATAAACCATAACCTACCTCCACCGAAGAATCGTGATCAAGCAAGCTACTCCTCAAGGTCTTTGCTTTCCTCTTCGTTCTCTCTCTTCTCTCGCTCGTTCGTCCCTCTCTTCTTTAGATTTTTCTTATTCAAACCCTTTTTCTTTTACCCTAATTGTCATATAATTAAGTATAAAATATGATAAAAATAACCCACTTTTTATTTCAAGGTTATATCCTTTAACCCCCACGTAATTGAATTATTAACATTAATCCACTAACTTTATAATTATAAGCATGAATAATCTAAAACGCCCCTTGAAAACTTTTAACAGAAATCCGACCCAGCAAGGGTTACGCAGCATGTGACGGTCCGTCACGACTGTGATGGTCCGTACTGCATGCCCGTCACAAAGTTCAGAGAGTTAATTCTGTGGAAAGATTTGTGACGGTCTGTCGTGCCAACGACGGTCCGTCCTGCCATTCCGTCGTGACGTTCAGAGGATCGATCCCAGTACTCAAATTCTCAGGGTCTAAGTGTTTTGCAATGAGACACCCTCGACTGTCCGTCGCGCCCTTGACGGTCCGTCGTGGGATCCGTCGACCCAGACAGTTATTACCAGAAATAAACTCTACTGCTCAAAACGACTAAACAGGTCGTTACAGTCTGGATGAGATGTAATCTGGAAAATGTTTGGAAAAACATTCATTAGAAGAATGTGTCCAAGCCTAATATCTTTCCAAAATTGAATTTGTTCCCTGTTTCTCACCATAAGTGAGGCATCACTGAAGAATATTTTCCACACTTTTGTTATATCTCTCCAGACCCCCATAGTGATTGATTGTATTGGAAAGTATCTCCTTTCATACCCTAAATTATCTATTTCCACTATGATTTAATTGTTCTAGATTTTATCTGCATTTTGCCTTTTTATAAATTTTTATTCGTATAAGGAAATTGAAAAAATATGTAAAAAATATTTAGTTGAGAATCCACTAACAAAGATAAGTTATGGTCTTTGTGGTAATTTCAAAACATACCCTCCTTGTGTAATTGTGTAGTTTTCTATTATACCAAATGATACCACTTTCCATCCTTGTTCCAAAACAAAAGAGAATTTCTTTTTAATTGATCCAACTTGTTGACAACACTAATTGTAATAGGGAATAGAGACATCACATATGTGGGAAATAAGTCTAGAACTGCATTTATCAAAGCGAGTTGCATAACAACATTCTACGTTTGGTGTAAGGAACATTGTATAGAAAATATTGAAAAATTCGTAGATATTTTAGGATTACTATAAGTAGTCTCTTTTTTTAGCTTGTTACCACCTTTTTGGATGTCCCCAACATACCTTAATACTGAGGAAAACAACATCTAAAAAAAAGTTCAAAACCCATAAACTACAAATGTTGGCTCTGTCTTTTTGTGCATTGTGCAATTTAGCTTTTGAGAACCTAATAAAATGTTACATTTTTGTCTGAAGGTATATAGTTTTGTAGGTCACCGAGGTTAACTAGATAATTATTCTATTAACCAAAATCTTTGTTCGTGTTGTTCCCAAACAAATGTTTGTCCCTTTCCCACACCTATGTGATGGAGATGCATGATGCCAACTACTATATGTATTTCATTAAAAGTAGATTCAGGGAATGCAAACTGATTTTAGAAACAGAGTGAGTCTTCTATAAATCATTTAACAGAGTTCCCTCCTATGGATACTGAAGGGCAATAACGAATTTCTTAGGTAAATTTAGTTCGCTAATGGAGGTTTAATATCGTCATACTGAAGGGCAATAACGAAGTTCTTGAGTAAATTTAGTTTGCTAATGGAGGTTTAATATCGTCATTCTGATGCTGTCAATATTTTCATCCCAAATTTACAAAAAAAAATATGCATTAAATTTAATTGATCTGTTGAGATTAAGAACGTAGAAGTACTTCAGAAAACTGATAAAAATTGGACCTATATTGATATAATGATATTGTTTTCGACAGATTTCTTGAGGAAGAGTTGAAGAACTTCTCGCTGAACAACACGATTTCTATTGTAGTTAGTTTTACTGCTGCTTATTGGGTAAGGACACAATATTTTTCTCTCATTTATCCTTACTAACATGTTCTTATAGATATACAATTGTTCAAATATGTATAATAACAAATGTTTTCATGATTCTTGTGTTGTACTAATTACCTACTAATAAGAAAAAATATATGTATATAATCAGATTGATCATAAGATAATCACAACTTTATATGTTAGAATGAAAAGCACACATGCGATTCAAAATCATCATTGAGAAGAATGTTTGATGATTTGAAATCTCCGTGATTAAAAGGCCTTCGACATTCAATTTATTTGTAATTCAAAGCTTCTGCAATTCCAACGACTATTTTGAATCTTTTTTCTCTTGTTACTATTGATTTGCAATCAGCTTACAATGTATAATTTCTTCTAAATTCCCTCCAACCATTTAAATTGGACATTATAATAATAAATGGTTAGATTTCTTAATCTTAATTAGTTCATTTAAATTCCTTAGAGTTAGAGTGATGGTGAAACTCAGCTAAAACTTGACAAGTATTTAATTTCAATCACAAAACTTTAACTTTTAATCATTTGAATTTTATGTAGTTAATTTCTTTCTTAAGTGTTTCTATCCTATTAATTTCTTATTTTTTTCCTTAGAAGTATCATCAACATTTGAAAAACATTTGTGGAGGATTCAAGGATTGATTTGGCATATCAAAAATGTCTTGACTAGGTAATATTATCTCATAACACATGATTCTGATAACTTACTCGTGACTTTTAAAACTAATTTGTGAAGTATTTAATGATTGTTACTCAAAGATTAAATATTCATATATTCTTATAGAATTCACATATCCCATCCAAGGATTAGATGGATTTAGCAAGGTCTAGCAAACAATATATTGAAAGCATTGAATCATTTCTAGATGTTTCTTACTCTGATGGAGCTCCTCAAGGAGAGGAAATTCAGTGTCCATGTGCAAAATATCGTAATATTCGTTGGACACGAAGGAATGTAGTGTATGATAATCTTATATGCTATGGATTCGTTAAAGGCTATACTAGATGGATAAATCACGGGGAATGGGATATCAAGTTGAACGTTAATGATTATATGGATTACTCACATGATGATATTGAGGGGTTGTTAAATGATCATTTAGAGATGTTGCACAGGATCAAGGAGTTTATGATGGTCCAAATGAAAATTACAAGAAAATCTAGAGCTTAGTTGAAGAGGCAAACCAAGAATTATATCCTGGTTGTACATGATTCTCTAAATTATCATTCACACTTCGTTTATATTTGTTGAATTTTCTACATGGATGGATCAATGTACCATTCACCTCTCTTTTAGAGTTAATTAAAGAGGCAATGCCTAAGTTGAACATTCCTTTGTATCAAACCAAGTCTATGGTTAAGAATCTTGCTCTTGATTATGAGAAAATTGATGCATGTCCCAATGATTGCATGTTGTTCAAGAATGATCATAAGGATGATGAATTTTGTCATACATGTGAATCTTCTCGATATATTTAGTCTCCTCAAGTTGATAGTGAGCTTGAGCCTTCAAAAAACCAACGTAGAGTTTCAATAAAGACTTTGACACACTTTCCAGTAATTCTTAGACTAAAAAGTCTATTTATGTGCTTGATATACCATGGTTTCGTGGTATTTTTAATGCTTTTTCCTTAAGTTTAGTGTGTCCAAAAGCCGTTTTGTACTAATTTTTATGTAAGTTTCTCTTTATTTGCATGAAAATCTGTCTAAAAGATGAATGCGGAGGTTTTTGAGCAAGAAATAAAGAAAAGTACCACTTATGGAGCTAGTGACGGTTCGTCGTGCCCGTGACGGTCCGTAGGTGGCATCGTAGTGCAGCTGCTGAAGGAAGATGGGGAATTCTAAGCAAGTGTGAGGTTACGGAATGCGTGACGGACCGTCGTATCTATGAATGTCCATCCTGCTGGTTCGTGATGAAGATCAAAGAAGTGTTCCGATTACCAAAATTCCAAGAGTTCGAGGGTTTTAGAACGGAGACCCTTGACGGACTGTTGTGCCTGTGAAGATCCGTCATACCTGCCGTCGACGGTAATGAAGAGAGCAGAAGAAGAAATTGCACAAGTATGAGATGATGGAATCCATGATGGCCCGTTGTGACCACGAAGATTCCTCGTAAGGTCCGTCGACCCAGCCGCATTTTGACAGATATCCAGCAAATAGAGTCCTTATTTAATTAGGTTTTTATATGTTATAAATAGTTTGAAAAACCTCGTTTTTGGGGTTAGACTCTTGATTTTTTTTAGACTCTTTGTTAGACTATTGACTATTTTTAGACTCTTTGTTAGACTCATTGTTATTTGAGCTTCTTTTGTGGATTAGACTTGGTGATAATTATTACACTTTGGGAGAATCTTTAGTCTTCAATTTATTGCAGTAATTGATTGTTGGTAATTTTTGTTGATTAATCAAGTGAACTTTTGTATTTTATTCTTTCTCGTTGAAGTAAGTGCATTAATTCTTATATTACATATTTGAATATTGTAATTATTACTATGGGTAAGTAAACTCCATAACTAGGGTTGTGGGAATCATAGGCTAATAATAAGGTAATACCTAATTAAAATAACAATTCTGGAATAGTGTCTTGCATATATTTATAATTCTTTCGCTTAGAAGTCTTTTTAACGGATGGCCAACGTTAGAACTCGCCTTAATGCTACTTGCCGAACAAAGGAGGTAGATAATAGAAACAAAATAGTCAACATAGATTTAGTGTATACTATCTAATAGGCTAGTATTGATTTGTACGAGGTAATAACTTAGTCAAATATCGAATATGATGCTTAATATGAGGTAAAGGTAAGGAGTAGTATAGCAACACACGTAGCCGGACCAAGGTGCGGAGTGAAATTTTCTTGATGACGGACGAAAGATTTAGAAATACATAACTTATCACTTTGCATGCATGATACTAGGAAAGAATTGTTATAGTTCGAATTATCAAGTTATGAACCTATGGGGAACACGTAAACCATAGTTACTTTGATTAATTGATTAAACACTAACCTTTAAAGCTGTTAGTTGTTTCATTTAATTAAGCTAGTTATTTTCATTCATTTAGAAGTAAAAAAGCCCCCTTTTTATAGTTATTGATTTCCAAGGAAATAATTGACTAAATAATTGTAATAATAGATTTAAGTTAAGTATGAACTATTTTCCTCGTGGGAACGATACTAACCTCATTAGTTCGGTTCTTTACTTGATAAGACCGCTTTATTTCTTATTTGAGAAGTAAGTTTGAGTGTATCAAATTTTGGCGCCGCTGCCGGGGAAAAGTAGCTTTTAGATTAATTTAAACTTATTAATATAGTTTAGTTGATATTTTCTTCATTCTACTTTGTTTTATTATTTTAGATTCTTGCAGAACCATCTTCCGTGTATGCCAAATACACGGAGAGGAAGGGAACCCTTGTTTCTCTACGATCACGAATTAGAGCGTAACACAACATGAATCGAAACTTTAGAATTAATGATGACGATCCAAACCAGAACATCCCAGCTCCGGTTGATGTTCATGGTAAGTTGTTACCCGATGCTCAAGGTGAAAACCAACAGAGGGGACACAATCCCGCTCCACACCCCCAAGAATACTACAGAGGCTATGACAATATAGCAGACTCCGATAGGCCACTTGTCTTGCCCCCTCTACCACCCGGCCACACCTCTATGGTAACTATTAGCCTGATTCAAATGCTCACTGCCAGAGGTTTGTTTTTAGGTCTACCTTCTGAGGATCCACATGCCCATATAGCTAAGGTAAGAGTAGTGTGTAAAAGCTGTGTAGGGAGGCCTAACTTTGACTTAGACGTAATAAGGCTAACAGTGTTTCCTCTCTCACTGACGGGAGAGGCTGCTATTTGGTTCACTGAGCTCCCTTACAACTCAATTTTCACTTGGAACCAACTAAGGGACGTTTCCTTAGCACGCTACTAGCCATTCTCCAAGAAACTAAACCACAAAGACAAAGTGAACAACTTTGTGGCACTACAAGGAGAGTCAGTTAGTAGTTCTTGGGATAAATTCACCTCGTTTTTGAGAAGCGTCCCCAATGACCGCAAAGATTATAAGTCACTAAAGGAATACTTCTATTGGGGAAAGGATGATAATAATAAAGCGATATTGAATACGATAGTCGGTGGTTCTTATTGGGAGTGTCCTTATGCTGAGATTGCTAAAAAGTTAGAGAAAATATCCTAGAACAATAAATCTTGGACTACTAGTAAGGCAGATACATGAAGAAACACATTCGCACTGCAATCAACTCACAACCCGGCCACATATGAGATTCGCGAAGAGATGGCTCAGATGAGTACTGAGCATGGGTTGGTATTAAAACATATAACTGGGGTTTAGAAAAGATAAATACGGTTAACTAGTTGTCTACACCACCACCACTAAATGATGAATGCTATTATGCAGAGGATTCCTATGTAGTAAATGAGCAGACAAGGGTTTTCCGACCGAGTGACCAAGGCTCTAATTAGGAGAATTGGCGCCAAGGTCAAGGGAACCAAGGTCGGATTTATGGTAACTATAACTGTAAGGGTCATTATGTCACAGATGGAAACTACAACCGCGACAACAACTTAAACAAGGTAACTATGGTAACAAAAATGAAAGGAATGGGCCTTATGTCCCTTCTCAAAATTGGGAAGTTACTCCTAGGGATGGTGGATATAGAATGGCGCGAGTTGAGGATATGTTGCCCAAAATGATGAGGATGTTCGATGCTAATGATGAACACATTAAAGAGTTAAGGAGTGATTTAGCGGGTATTGTGGAGAAAGTCGATACATATGCAATATCGACTAAGCAGATCGAGTTGCAAATGGCCCAATTATCTGCGACTGTGAACACACGGCAATCGGGAAATGCTGCACACTGTATGGCAATCACAACTCGGTGTGGTAAGCAAACCATTGACCCACCTATGTCGTCTAATGAAGAAAATGTGAGAAAGGATAATGATAAAGTGGTAGAGGGTAGTGTTAAAGTAGAAGATAACATTGGGAAAGATGCAAAAGTCCCTATAAAGGTAATTCTCATGCCTAGACCACCTCCCCCCTTTCCTCAGAGATTAGTGAAAAAGACCAAGGAAGGTAAATATCGGCGTTTTTTAACAATGTTGAAGCAACATTCTATCAATGTACCTTACGTAGAAGCTCTATAACAAATGCCCGGTTATGCCAAGATTATGAAAGATCTGGTTACAGATAAGATCGGTAAGTTTTGAGGATGATGATAGAATGCAGCATTATAGTACTATTGCCTCAAGATCTCTCGTACAAAAGAAAGAAGATCCAGGTGCGTTCACTATTCCTTGTACAGTCGGGTCATTACATTTTGCGAAAGCATTATTTGGTTTGGGGGCAAACATAAATCTCATGCCCCTATCGATTTACAAGAAGTTGGGTTTGGGTGACCCAACGTCCACTGCAATGCGGCTACTGAGGGTAATCGAACAATGAAAAGGCCTATAGGGATACTCCACGGTGTGCTAGTAAAAGTGGAGTCGTTCATATTTTTTGCAGATTTTGTTATTCTTTTTTGTGAAGTCAATTTTGCAGTGCCTATTATTCTTGTGAGGGCATTCCTTGCTATGGGTAGAGCCTTAGTTGATATGGAAAAAGGGCAGACGATATTTCGGTTGAACAATGATGAAGCGACCTTCAACATTTTTAGGTCTATGAGGCAGAGTGGTGAGCTCCAATTGGTATATACTGTATCCTACAAAGAAAAGATGAAGAAGGATAATGACCTAAAAAGTGAAAAACGAGATTTTATGGTAGGGGATTTGCTGTTTTCAGACAGTTCTAGGGTGCGTTGGCTTTCGGGCAAGCTCAAGTCCAAATTGACTGGCCCTTACTTGATTACCCAAGTATTCCCTCATGGAGAAGTTGAGTTAGAAACCAAGGAGGGAGTATGGTTTAATGTGAATGGAGAACGAATAAAACCCTATTTTTGGCATACTGCATCAGTGAATGAAGTGATAGAGGCATACCATCTTGATGAAGGCTGAGTAATCAAGTGTCCACAGTCGTGCCACGACGTTAAATCAGGCGCTTGTTGGGAGGCAACCCAATACTTATAGTTTTTTATTTTTAGTAATGGTAGCATTTTCTAGTAATGGGTTTTAAATTTGCAGGCACATCACCTGGAAATTCTGTAGAAAATCACTCTGCAGCAGTCACTGCAGGATACATCGACGACCCATCACGACCGCGATGGACCATCGCATGAATCCGTCATGCCAGGTACATCATTTTGTTATTTTCATAACTAGGGCACACGTGACAGAACCAATGACGTACCGTCATAACAGCGAAGGACCTTCGTTGGGGACTCATTGCGTCATTAATGAAGCGTACCCGATCCGACCCGGCTGGGGTTTTTAAAAATTCCTAACATTTAAAACCGCTACCCCCTTTATTTCACCCTTATCCTTCCCTCTTCCTCCCATTTTCCTTCCTTTTCAACTTCCAATTTCCTACCTCCCTCTCTTACAACCAATCATTTCCCCAAATTCCTCAATTCCTAAAATTCACTATCTACTAGTCGGAGTATGCCGTTGTGGTTCTTTACTTTATGACCAAGTACCTTCCTCACTTGTTTTTCTCAAATTCTAAGGTATCTGTCTCTTATTTCTACCCATTTACATTGCATTTTTTTTATCAATTATTATTAGCCTATTTATTATTTATGGGTTCATTCTTTAATACCTATTCTGCCTGACGTAGGTTGAGAATCTTTAAAATTGCCTTGTTAAAACTCTAGAAATAGGTGCTTTAGCGTTGCTAGTTTACTAGGTATTTGGGTTATAAAAATGTAGGTTAAAACACTAGCAATTCCATTTGGGTCATAGGGGATGAATGGGGAATCCCCAGTTCTTTCACTGAATGACACAACGAGAACCCGATGACGGACTGTCGTACCCACGATGGACCTTCATTGGGTCCATTCAAATATCCCTAACACCGCACTTTCCAATTTTCTCCAAGTTTCCACCAACGAACACATGGGAGGGACCGTCGTTCCCACGATGGTCCATCCTGCACAACCTTTCTAGTTGTCAGAGACCCTGTTCCTAAGGGTCTCTGAATTTTTTTAGGTGTCCTTCAACAGACACATGCGACGGACCGTCATTCCCACGAAGGTCCGTCCTGCATAACCGTTCTAGTTGTCAGAGACCCTGTTCCTAAGGGTCTCTCATTTTTTCTAAGTGTCCTCCAACGGAAACATGTGACAGACCGTCATTCCCATGACGGTCCATCTTGCACATACCGTCGTTATGGTCATAGACCCTATTCCTAATGGTCTCTCACTTTTTCTAAGTCTCCTCCAATGGACATCTACAACGGACCATCATACTCTCGACGGTCTGTCCTGCATAACCGTTATGACGGTCCAAGACCCCTCTCCTAAGGATCTCCATACTTTTTCCAAGTATCCTCTGATGGACACCTACGACGGATCGTCATACCCTCAACTGTCCGTTCTGCATAACCGTCATGACGATCAAAGACCCCTCTTCTAAGAGTCTCCATACTTTTTCCATGTATCCTCTGACGGATCGTCATACCCTCAACGGTCCGTCCTTCATAACCGTCATGAAGGTAAGAGACCCCTCTCTTAAGGGTCCCTATTTTTTTAAAGTAACCCATGACGGACCGTCATAATCACAATGATCCGTCCTGCATATACCGTCATACTTGTCAAAGACTTTCCTTCAGGGTTCTCCACATAAACATAGTTTAAGTATGACACGACGGACTCCATGACTGTCCGTCGTACTCACTATGAGTCGTCACCTGGTCCGTCGTGTTTCACTGTTACTAGAGAAATGTCATTACATCTTAACTCATTTACTTATAATGTGTCATTTTGCTTGTCTTGTTTGCTCCTTCTAGTACTAATAATGATTCTTTACAATAACTATCTCTTATGTCACCAAAACAAGATCGAGTCTATGCACGCGGACGATCGAAGTCTGTCGCACCGTCTGCCCTCCTGGTTACTGGCTCTGATGATGAGCGTGACCCCGAGTATGTGCCCCCAGGCACTTCCATCCCATCCCAAGTAGCACGTGCTGCCAGAACCACATCCAAAAAGGTGGTATTCGGCGTTGGCACTGCCTCCCTATCTGATGAGCAGCGCACACTCACCGGGACATTTTCTGGGTCAGCTACTAATGAAGAAGGAGCGTCTGGCTCCTTATGAGTTACGTGGTCGAAGGAAGCCTTCGGATCTTCTAAGGTCCCTACACCCACCACCGCTGAACATTTTGCCTCATCTGATGAGACTGACAGTTCGGAATCCACACCTTGTTCACCTATTCGTGCTCTTACCCTGATTTCTGACGAGCCCAACCAGTGGTGTGGATAGGCATTATCAACTATATTCCTACATAAAGTTTCTGAATGAGAAAGGAGTTATGAAACGGACACTTACATTGGAGCGGCGGGTCCTTGTGGGAAGTCTCCCAACTATGCTAGAGATCCACAATCTCTTCACCCGACATCGACTGGAGTGGACAGCGCGTTCGTTGGGACGTTATAGTGAAGAGCTGGTCATTGAGTTATATGCCTCTTACGTGGCTACTATCAGATCACAGATTGATAGGTAGTCTGCCCCCGCAGAACAGGCTCAACTAGAGAATGTCTGAGTATGTGGCATTCAGATTGATATCTCCCTGCCTGCCATCCGCCGGTATCTATACGGCAAGGATGTTGATGCCAATCGGACCTTGCTCACCGCCGAGTTTGACTACCTGTGGCAAATTGTCAAAGATAGACAATTCGCACGTGAGCCATCGCTGAGAGAGACCACCAAGAGGTGGATGGCCATGCACTTGTCTGTTTATGGAGAGGGTGCTGACTTGGTGGCCGAGCCGAAGCGAGCCATCAAGAATGATAACGTGACCTTCATATGAAGTTTTTATGGTTTATTGTCTTCCACTGCTTTTCCCCCACAGCCGCTGATAATATAGTCACATGGGATTGTGTAGTACTAATGGCGGCAATGGTAGCCGAGTTTGAGGTGGAGTTTGCTTGGCTTCTACAGGCGGTCATGTATGAGAGGGATTTTAAGGTAAAAACTACTTACCCTTTCCCGTGAATGATATTTTCCCTATGCAGGTCCACGGGTGTGCCTATATTGAATGTTGATCAGATCAAGACCCCGCTGGTCACTATTTATATCAGCCTCATTAGGGATGAGGCCAGTGAGTTGGCTCTATGCAGAGGGCCTCATCCAGAGTTGCCTTCACTTGGTGACAATCTGGATGATACAGTAGCACAGGCCCGCACGTCTACGCAAGCGGCTTCCCCTGCCACTACCTCGGTCGAGTCTATCCTGGGTAGTAGAACTGCCCCGAGATCCTCTCTCTCATCCCCTTTCCCTTCTCTTGTCCCGCTTGCTAGGGTCCAGCAATTAGAGGCACAGATGGCTACACTTCTGCATCACATCCAGCCTTTGATTCAGAGGTGTACTACTGAGGCAGAAGAGCGCTTGGAGCAGAGAATGGTCCAACACACAGAGGGGAAGATTGTTGAGGTTCATCAGCGCTTGGACGCTTTTGAGTTGCGGGTATTAGCCTGACCTTCACTCAAGTAAATGTGTCGACCCTTCAAGCTGCAGTCAACAGTCTTCGCACAGAAATTGATATGATTTTAGTGGCTAGGGTGCCTGAGTATGAGGCCCCTTCTGCAGAACCTGCTGCAGACACAGTGATGGCGGACTTAGTCGCCACTTCTTAGATTCCACAACCTCCCCCTCGAAAGCATGCCAAGAGGCGTAGGGGTCGAGAGGAGGATGAGTCTCGAGCACGGAAGAAGGAGCGCCCTGAGATTGAGACTGCGAGGAGAGACTCGCTTGCTAATGAGGAGGCGCGTCAGATGAGGGCAGTAGAGTTAGCTGCTGGGGTATCTAGCTCCAGAAATGTGAAGATAGCGGGAGGCACTGCTGATAGTGTTGTCGATGTTGTGGACACTACTGAGGGTGTACAGATTACAGAGGTACTGGGATCCGAGAAACCAGACCCACCAATTTGCTAATCGTCGGCGCTTTGCACCACGGGTTTGCTTCACCTACCACTCTTGTCTTTCAATTTTTTATGCATTGGGGACAACTGCATGTCTTTTGGTTGAAGGTGGGGTAAATAGAAAGTGAGTGCTAGGGTAAAGTCTGAGTAGCCCAATTCACTATCCTCTTTTGGGTTTTTCTTGCCTGTGTTCTTTTTCCCCAAGAGACTGATTATTTTTTCTATTTAACCAGCATGTCTTTATCTTATGTACATAGTTTAATTCTGAATCATGATGGCTAAAATGATATCCTGATTAAATGAAAATGATGCCTAACTAGGCATAGTAATTGATAAATGTGTGGCGCTAAGTATGACATATAGGTACACCACTTCATGAACCTATATCTAGAATTCGAACTAGGTATCTTATAATCTTGTAGAGTAATGAGATGTCAAGTGAGTGTGAGGAATATTTGAATAGTCCACTATTTGTACTACGCTAGAACTTGCCCGGTTAGTCCTGCTAAAAGTATGCTGTAATAGACAATTAATGAGGGATCAAGGGCCCTTATTCAATATAGCCCATTTTTTGCCTAAATAAAAGAAAACCAAATGAAATTAATTCTTCTTTTATCCAAATGATTTGAGTTTAAATTAGACCTTTCTTTTTCACCCCAATTGATCTTTTCTGCCTGGTCCCTCCTTGGACATGTGCACCTCGGCTTATGATAAAAGCATAAGTTGAGGGTGGCTAATGCAGTAAACAACCTTTTTATTGCCCTGAGCCAACTTTGGGTATTATGTACTTTGACTCATGGCAAATCCATGAGTTGAGGGTGGCTTTTATGAGGAATGCTCTTGAAAGTGGGGTTGAAAGAACAAAGAGAGAGAAAGAACAAAAGTAAAGTGACTCAAGAATCATTTGAAAGAAAAAATAAATAAAAAAATAAATAAATAAAAGAAAATACAATAAATACAAGCAAGAAAAAAAGAGAGTCACTTACACAAATGAAGAAATAAGGGAAAATAGCAAGGTGAAAGAATATCAGAAACAGGGTAAAATAAAATGATAAAAAATGGTATGTTTAGCCTCTATGTCAAGGAGGGAAAAAATCAATTAAAGTATACCTAAATATACCCTACCTGGCCCTAAGCCTATGTTACTACTTAAGAAAATCCTATCGTGACCCTAAGAGTTGTATAGCGAACTTAAAGCAATTAAAATAAGTGCAAACTTATGGCAATATTTATGAATGAGTGTGAATTTGTTCTGAGAGTGAGTGTTGAAAAGTAATCCTTATACTCAAACTTAAAACATTGTGTGAAAAATGAGTATTTTGTTTTGAAGTGAGGACACTAGTTTCAATTCTTGAAATATAAGCACCTTGGTGAGAAATTGAAGAGGATAGGTGGTAGTGCATGGTGAGTCTGTGTCATTGTATGATTCCACATAATTCAAGCCTATTAGTGATAGCATGCATAAATATGATGAGATTGATCGGGATTGATAGACAAATGATTGTGAAGGATAAAACATGGATACTATTGTACAAAGATTTTGTAATGAGTCATAGTGCGACGCTCGAGGACAAACAATGAATTTAAGTTGAGGGTGTTGATATACCGTGATTTCACGGTACTTTAATGCTTTTTCCTTAAGTTTAGTGTGTCCAAAAGCCTTTTTGTATTAACTTTTATGTAAGTTTCTCTTTATTTGTAGGAAATCTGTCTAAAAGATGAATCCAGATGTTTTAGAGAAAGAAATACAAAAAAGTACCACTTACGGAGCTTGTGACGGTTCGTCGTGCCCGTGACGGTCGTAGGTTGCATCGTATTGCAGCTGCTGAAGGAAGATGGGGCATTCTGACCAAGTGTGGGGTTACGGAGTGCGTGACGGACCGTCGTATCCATGACGGTCCGTCCTGCTGGTTCATCATGAAGATCAGAGAAGTACTCTCATTACCCTAATTCAAAGACGAGTGTTTTTTGTAGACTATCGACGTACCCTTGTGCTTGTGACGATCCATAATACATGCTGGCCCGGGTAATGAAGAGAGAAGCAGAAGAAATTTCCCAAGTATGGGTCAACAAAAATCCATGATGGCCCATCGTGACCACGACGACCGTCATAAGGTTCGTCGACCCAGCCGCGTTTTGACAGATTTCCAGCAAATAGAGTCCTTATTTAATTGGGTTTTTATTTGTTATAAATAGTTCAAAAAACCTTGTTTTTGGGGTTAGACTCTTGATTATTTTTAGACTCTTTGTTAGACTCTTGACTATTTTTAGACTCTTTCTTAGAGTCTTCGTTATTTGAGCTTTTTTTGAATATTGTGATTATTACTATGGGTAACTAAACTCCATAACTAGGGTTGTGGGAACCATAGGCGAATAATGAGGTAAAACCTAAGTAAAATAACAATTTTAGAATAGTGTCTTGCATGTATTGATAATTCTTTCGCTTAGAAGACTTTTTAACGGATTGACAACGTTAGAACTCGCCTTAAATCTACTTGCCGGACCAAGGAGGTAGATAAGAGGAAAAGAATTGTCAACATATATTTAGTGTATACTATCTAACATGCTAGTATTGATTTTGGTACGAGGTAATAAGTTAGTCAAATATCGAATTTGATGCTTAATATGAGGTAAAGGTATGGATTATTATAGCAACACACGTAGCCGGACCAAGGTGTGGAGTGAAATTTTGTAGATGCTAGATGAAGGATTTGGAAATACATAACTTATCACTTTGCATGCAAGATACTAGGAAAGAATTGCTATAGTTAGAATTATCAAGTTTATGAACCTGTGGGGAAGAGGTAAACCCTAGATACTTTGATTAATTGATTAAACTCCAACATTTGAAGCTGGTAGTTGTATCCTTTAATTTAGCTAGTTATTTCATTCATTTAGAAGTAAAAAAACCCCTTTTTATTGTCTTTGCTTTCCAAGGAAATAATTGACTAAATAGTAGTAATAATATATTTAAGTTAAGTTTGAACTATTTTCCTCGTGGGAACGATTCCAACCTCATTAGTTGGGTTCTTTACTTGATACGACCGCTTTACTTCTTATTTGAGAAGTAAGTTTGAGCGTATTAGTGCTCAAAGATGGAAGATTCTTTGAGGTGGCATGAAGAGGACTGTTCTAAAGATGGAAAGTTAAGGCATCCTGCTGATGGTCTAGCATGTAAGACTTTGATAGGCTGCATCAAGATTTTGTACTAGATTGTCCCAATGTGAGCCTTGGCTTGTCAAGTGATTGATTTAATCCATTTTGAACCATGAGTATATCACATAGTACATGGCCAGTTATGTTGATGGTGTATAACATGTCACCTTGGATGTGCATGAAATCTAAATATTCTTTACTTCATTTAGCATACCTGGGCCACGATCATCTGGACATGACATTGTTATTTACTTGCAACCATTTATAGATGAGTTAAAATTATTATGGAATTCTCGGATTGAAACATTTGATGCTTTAAGAAATGAAACTTTTCAAATGCGAGCAGCTCTTATAAAGACAAGCAGTGACTTTGTTGCATATGCTATGTTATCTAGTTGGAGTACAAAAGGAATGTTTACCTTCCCTTGTTGTAATTATCACACATATCCTCGCTATCTTACATAGTCGGAAAATATGTTATATAGATCATCGTGTTCCTCTACCCATGGACCATCCATGGAGATCTAACAAAAGATTTTTTTCAATAGAAAAACAGAATTCAAGCCTCCTCCACTTCCCTTAAAGGGGACTAATGTGAATAATAACTTACATGATTTTGAAAATTTGTTTGGGAACGAGAGAAAGATATGAAAATATGTCCCATGGAAAAAAGGTCCATTTTTTTAGAAATACCTTATTGTCAGGACAAGTTGTTACGCCATAACCTTGATGTAATGCACATAGAAAAGAACATAGTTGATTGCATATTTGGAATTCTTTTGGATATTTCTGGAAAATCAAAGGATCATGCAAAAGCCTGGTATGATTTGAAAGATATAAGAATCAGTAGGAACCTTCATCCAAAAGATACAAAAGATAGTAAGAGATAAAAGTTTGCAAAGCCGTGCTTCTCAATGACAAATGGAGAGAAATCCATCGTTTGTGGAGTTTTAAAGATAGCCAAGCTACTTGATGGTAGTTCCTCCAATATATCTAGGTGTATGAACATGGATGAAAGAAAAGTGTCTAACTATAAAACCCGCGAGGCTCATTTCATGCTACATTACTTGCTCCCAATAACAATTAAAAACATTCTTCTTTATTATGTGGCTATTCCTTTGATTCGTCTAAGTTCCTTCTTCCATCGTTTGTGTCAAAAAGTAATCACATTAGAGGAACATGATTGCTTAGAAGTACAGATCATAGAAACAATAAATTAGTTGGAGCAAATTTTTCCTCCTTTATTTTTAGATATCATGATTTATTTGCCTATACATTTGGGAATGAAGTGAGATTAGGAGGTCCAGTTCAAAATTGATGGATTTATTCCACCGAAAGAGAAATGGGTACATTTAAATAATACATTTACAATAGGCAATTTAAAAAGGTTGCATAGTAGAGACACGAGTAGTAATAGATTGCATGAATTTATTCTCCAAATATTTGCATGGTTGTGTGCACACCAGATTTAATAGAATATCGCGAAATAATGATGAATGTGACCCGAGTTATGTTGTAACTGTGAGTTGTTGCTTTCAGAGGAGTTTCTTTACGAGAAAATAAAACTGATCCAATCTTTTTAGATAACAACTCAATAAGTCAGACACATGCGTACTTATTGGGAAATTGTGACAAGATTAAAGAATATATTAGGTACCTTAATTTGAATATTTTGTACTATTTGTATAATTAATTTGTAACTTTTTTTATTTATTATTTAACAAAAAAAGTACATATTGTGTAGAGAGCATGAATAAAATGTTAATCATAAGCCACGAAGATCTAAATTGAGCAAGGCTAAGAATCATTGCCAAAACTTCTCTCAATTGTTTGAAACTCGTGCTTTGCAAGAGGATGTGCCTGATTTGATAAACAATTATCTACAGGACCAAATTTCTTTGCAAAAAGATATTCTGGTTATCTCATCAGTGGATATAGATCTACAATGCGTAAAACACAAAATTGTGGTGTTACACTAATTGCCTCAACTACAAGCTTTGCAAGCTCATAGTAAAAAAATCCGATTGCTGCAGATTTGACTTATTATGGCAGAATTGTTTATATTTTAGAATTAGACTATTACGGTCGTTTAAGGTTGTTCTATTTAAATATGATTGGTACAAGGTTGAAAATTATTCTTATGGGCTTACATATGTCTATTTTAACAAGAGATGCTCTCAAAAGAGCCTTTTGTGCTTGCATCTCAAGTACACCAATGCTTATATGTGGAAGATCCATATGATCAAGATAAATATTATGTTATGAAGACTGTTGCGAGAGACTTGTTTAACATGGGTGATGAAGTTGAATCTAGTCTCCCACAAATTTATGAAAATCAGTCATTTGAACATTTGATGGGACCATCTATACAAAAAGATAATGGTGAAGTACTCTTAACAATGAATGATATAGCGGAAGCAATTTTTGATGTTCGTTTGGAGGAATTGGTCACTCAAAAACATGAAGTCGAGTATGAAGAGGAATTTGAAGATGATTCTGCATATGAGTTTTAATACGAGTCTGAATATGAGTATGAAGATGAGTTTGCAGATGAGTTTGAAGATGAGTCTAACATTGAGTGTGAATATGACTCTCAATTGAGAACATCAGGATTTAACCGATGTTCTTCATCTTTTTGTGATAAAATTTATTGTTGAAATAACATAAAAGACCCCCCTAGGCGTTGCGATCTCTAGAAAATGTTTCAAGTTTAGTATGCTTGTGCATTTTTCTATCATCTTGCAATCTTTGTTATTGTGGGACCTAATGATTTGAAGGGTCAATTCTTCACTTGAAATCCTTGAAAATTTCTATGGTTTTGGAAATGATTTGGTATGCGGTGTGCAATGAAATTTTCTGATACTTTCTAATATAGTATTTTTTGAGCCATTGATTTATTCGTGTAAGGAGTTACTAATTCAAAATATTAGTTTCACTTTTAGAAGATACTGTGTCTAGCTTGTTCACTCTGTTCCTCAATGTATGTTTGGCTTGTAATTTCCATAATAATGAACCATTGTCATCTAATAAAGTTGCTACATTTTGTAGATTCTACATCTCAACCCCTTTTAAGAGATCGAAGGAAGGATTTGTTGTGCATATTTTTTCAAGGAATCTAAAGAATTGCTGGATGAAACAAGTAAGTCCGTGAAAACAAAAGAAAAAATGAAAAAATCCAATGGAATCAGTGGGGACCCAGTAAGCTACTGTCTTTAAAATTTCCACTAATGCCTTAAACATGGTTTTTTTGTACATGTCTAAATGAACAAAGGTGTTTCTCTCATGAGGTTTTTTTTTGTGAAAATTACTGCTTATATTTGAGATATATTTAAAGGTGTAATGAGACATGTCTAATAGTTATTCTACTGCTAATATTACCTTTGTTCTTATTCCATGAAGTAGAGTTGTAGATAGAATAAACTGAAGCTAAATAAATCCTTTTTTTATTAGTCAACTTGTTCCATATTGTAGATAGAATAAAACCAGTACCCTTGATGATATGCTAGAAAATCGTCCTGATGGCATTCCAAATAATCAATTCCGCCAGTTAATTGAGTATTGGAAAAACCCAACTATTCAAGTAAAGCTAAAATAGTGCATTTCTACTCATCGACATATTTTTCATCCTATATATTCTTTTTTTTAACAATTCAATTATCATTTTTTGTTTAATAATAGGCAATATGTGAGATGAAATCCAAAAATAGGAAAAAACAAAAGTGGAGGCATCGAATGGGACCTATAAACTTTGCTGAGTATGTGTCACATTGGTAATACTTAGCTGACATTTGTTCAAAAATTTGAATTTAATTTTTTTGTACTTTATTAGAACATTCTAATTTTTTTTAATTTCTTTTGATATGATTTGTAGCGTGCAGCGAAAGACAAAAACGAAGAATCATCAAAGCCTGAAATGTTTATTGCAACTTTTACCAAGACAGGAAAGGAAATTCAGGCTGATACCGAAGTTGTAATAGTAAGTTTTTTAAAGAGGATTGGTAGTAAATTTGATTCAGACACAAAAATTATATATTGTGGGATGTTTGACTCCATTGAATTTTGTCAAGTATGTCTTCTTACTCTTCTTCTTCTTGTGCAAGTGCAATGAGATATCAATTCTTTGTCGAAGTCGCTGATTTTTTTGCTAGGAAAAGTTGTCAGACTTTTTAGTTCTTTATCACTATCATATGATTTGAAATTAAATAGTACTTACACGTCACTATGGATGTCAATTTTATTCAATAGGTTGAACTTTAGAATCGCCGAAATTCTGGGTAAACAATTGATGATGTATTTAGGGTGGTATTTGAAAAGGAGTAGCCTGGCCCTTAGGTGCTATGGTAGATCAGTGACAACAAGTTCTTTGAAGAAAGATGAGGAAATTAATAATCTAAAACCGAATCATGCCAATGAAATCACTTCTTTAAAGTAAGAATTGAGAGAATAAATGCGACATTTATTGACTCAATTGCTGCAAAACAACCCTGGATTGAATTTTCAAGATATACCAGCGTGTGTTGGATCTAACTTTGCGTCACATGTTGATGCAAGTAGTGCACAAGATTTAAGAGGAACAAATCTTCTCTATTTTTCGGGGTCAGCTCATGATTCAGTTCTTCAAAAGGTATTTTGTATTTCACATTCTCTGTTAATAGTCTGCATATTATTTTTCTTCTAGTTGAGATGGTGTTCTTGGTAATGAAATTTTGAACTTATTTTACTATCTTGAATATTTGAGAGAGACGAGTTGCATAGCTTTGCCTATGATAGTGGTAACACTATCACAGTACCTTTTGAGTGTTTCACCAATGATCATGTTTGGTTACGTTGGTGAACTTTAACTTTCTAGTGCTTCTATTGCTACCTCACTTTGCAATGTTGCCGGTTACAGTGTCCTTGTAAGTCTCTTTTAACAAGTTTTTGCTTCCAATTATTGGTATGAATTCATTAGGAGAAACAAATGACTTTGATTTTACAATGTAATTTAGTAGCATTTGGCCATAGATTATTTGACAAGGGAAAAAATTAGCCATGAAATTTGATTAGATTTGAATACTTTGATATGCCAAAATAGTTTTTGCAATATTTATAGTATTGCATTAAATATTCTAATCATCTGTAAAAAAAACCTTTGAGGTAGTGTTGTTTAATTGGGGATATTGGTCACACAGTTTATAGTTGCTTAAACATGTTCAGTAATGTGATTCTGTAGCAATAACCATCAGGTTCAGATTTGTTGTGTTACGTCGTGAATAATATTTCCGTCCCAACTGTAACTTGATAATGAAAGAAAGTAAGAATTTGAAAGTATTTATTCCTAAAATCTTTGATATTCTTAGTTCATTCAGGTATTGAGATTTATAGTTAATACATGTTTTCAACCAAATCTATACATGAATATTTCTTGACATATTCATTGTATTGAGTTTCTCAGCTCAAGTGACTTTCTTTATTCAAAAACATATTTCTTGATAGTGTTCTTTTCTGTGGGATAAGTAAGAAATCCAGTGTTTTGTTTTAAATTGTAGAGGTTCTACATGTATTTGGTAGTGACTTGAAAATGTGACTTATCATTGGTGTGTGATGGTTGTCTTCATCTATCTGAAGTTATCCGATCTAACTCTTACTCTCTTTCAACTCCTCTACTCTAC